>JASDDO010000024.1:637402305-637805990 GCA_030015575.1 Agapanthus africanus | reverse complement strand
GTGCAAACTTGTCGTTTTTGTGCTAAACTTAGCTTTTTAAAATCTGCTTTGACCCAGTGAGTTCAGAATGAATTTAAGTGGACTGTAGCTTACTTGAGAGACCCTGACCACACCACCTGAGCCCGACCCCACCAGCCCAAACCCAGGCCGCCAGAAAATCCATTCTGGCCGCAAATTGTGGCCAGCCTAGGGAGATAGGTCCTAGGATTTTTGCTTCAGGTGTCTGCTACATTTTACAGGTCTCTGATATATAGTTTTGTAATATTTTGATCTGGGTAAAATCTGGGGCACTATATCGTTTCCTGGTGTTTATGGTTTGCGCGATACGCGCGATACGCGAGTGGTTCTGTGATGCAGCGTATCGCGGCATATTGGGTTACGCGTTAAGGCACATACACGCACGCTTCAGCGTATCGCACACACGCACGTCAATTCGCGACACGAGTTTCTCGCATTGTTTTGATATCGCGTTTGCGAGATTTTTGACTATATTTGGATTCTTGTGTAAATTCCAGGTTCGCACGCGGGTACGTCAGACGCCGCCAGGAAAGAGAAGCAGGTGGTCGGCTATACTTAGCACGCGACCAGGTGATTAGATTTAACATCTACGGGGAAATCGCCCGTATGGCTTTAAGCGTCAGGGTGTAGTAGGATGTTTATTTTCATGCAAACATACTAGAACAGCATACCTTTGTTACGTACATAGAACTGGTAGTATAGAACACTGCACTGTCACTAACGGTACCAGTTGCACGAGCACGATTTATATGCTACACCCACAACGTTAGTGATTGCCATGACACGCACAGTATAGGATTGCTAGAAATCATATATCATATTGATTCCGTGTTATTGACGTTGTCATGTTTTTTCACATACTAGCATATTTTATATTCATACCATAGTGCATACCTTCATTTATATGTCGCTACCTGTGCACATGTACCCCCATACTTTATCATAGTGCATATATATATATATATCTTGACAGGATTACCCTTGTACCCCTACACTGCATATATTCAGACTTGGGTACACATTCATTACATGTTCATACTTGTACCACATATATCACCTATTCGTACTTAGACACAAATACATCATATGGCCACATCAGTGCATATGTACATTGCTACATTCATTTAGCTTTTCGCACATCCATACCTATACTCATATTCATATGTTACATACATGGATGATATTGACTTAATTCAAAAACTAAGGGACTGCATACAATACTTTCCAAACTGGATCTTTCTAAAAAAACCGGTTTTACCTTTTCTTTTACTCTTAGTGTCATACGACGCATGGCATGGATTTATGCATTAGATTAATTCATGTGATTTCTGGATTTGGGAAAGGGAGTACTATTTTAAGAAAATACGCACTGTTTAAAAACCCGGTTTCCCTTGATATGATATTTCAGTGCGTCTACCATGTGTTTTCTCGGTGCTAGAGCGATACATGTGAACCCGAGTCGAGGAGCTGGACGAGGCCGATTGCGGGTACATGATGGACCCGTTATGGTACCCCGGGGCGAGAACGGATCGCTGTGCAGTAGACGGTGAGCTTGGCATAGGGACTACTACCTACCGGTGATTGGTTGGACCTGGCGGTTATCCGGAGGATACCGACCAGAGTCGAGAGATGGTTACGGGACGACTCGTACTGCCGGGGCCGAGGGTCGATACCGCAGACAGAGCCCGTGGGCTAACCCGGACTGACGGATGCCCGAGATATGAGGTTTTGCGTGTCGATGCTGGACACGAGTTTTCTTGATATTTGGGTGCCGATGTTGGGCACTCACGATTTTATGAGATTACAGGATTTGAGGGCCTATGTGGATGACGGCGCCTGAGTTGTATTGGGATTGGGGTGTATTGACAGAAACCAGTTATGTTTTTCACGTTGACATTCCGTGTAGACATTATTTCTTCCCATTCTCAGCATTTAGTACTTGACATCTCATCCTGTAGCTAGCATACCTGATAGGGGACACATGCTTGCATATCATTGCGTTCCTTGGTCATCCTATATAGGGTTGTTAGATTACATTGCCATATCTGATTATCACTTATCTGCTCATTACATAGAGATGTCATTAGATCATACTTGTTGCATGATATTGAGCATCCAGTTCATCATATAGATGTTACCTGTTGGCATAGATTAGAGTATCGCAGCACGTGCATACTCGCGATTACCTTTATATGTTATCTGCTACTCATGAGTTGGCAACTCACCCACGTTGTGCCACCGTGTTTGCAGGTTTCCCTTTGGAGTAGTCGCGGCTGGCTGTTTACCGCACCTTTTGACACAGATACTTTTGCTGTGGCGTGTTAGCCCTTTTGCTAGTAGGTGGTTTTTGTACGGTATCTGTTTACTTTCAGTTGTATATTGATATATCTAATATTCTCCATCTACCTTCATGTATTGACTTAGAGACAGTTCTGAGGACGACATATGTTATTTTGTACTCCGGTGTCGAGCTTGTTGTGAGGCGACTTCATTTATGCAGTCTTATATTTCTCGCTATCTTCATTTCATTTTTACTCAGTCATTGAGATGCTCTATTTATTCCACATGTCATTTTACTTATATCTTGTCTTCACCCGATTTCCGGGGCAAACTCTTATATAAGAAAATGTTGCAAATAAAATTATTGAATAACACATGAACCCAAAAAGGATTTCTATGAAATTAACTAAAAAGGTTTTCTAAACATTTGAAACCGTTTTTACAAAAAAAAATGTCTCAACACTCTACATTTAAATGGTTTTGATTTCTGGGTTGTCGGCTTACTTAGTCATGTTACGCCTTTAGACGTTACGTGGTTAAGTGCCGGTCACGGGCCGAACTTTGGGTCGTGACATTGTGGTTCTAGAATTTCTTCCAGTTCTATTGCGCTCCCACTTATTTCTTTTTCTAAGAACTGATGTTCCAGAAAGTAGGCATGACGAGAGACAAAAACCTTTTGTTCTTCTGCGTAATAGAAAAGATATCCCCTGGTGTTCTTTGGATATCCCACAAACTTGCACTGTACTGAGCGTGCCTCGAGTTTTTCCGCATGCTGCTTTTTGACAAAAGCTGGACATCCCCAAATTTTCAGATATTGAAGATAGGGTTTCTTCCCACTCCACATATGATATGGTGTGGTAGGAACAGTCTAGCGAGGATTGCATCCCTAAACTAAAGTGCTAGTCTAGATGAGGAAATAGGAAGTTTGTACACCTTAGAATTATTTATCTCACATTTATTTCTCACTTAATCAAAATCTAGAGAGCTTTTGAGCACAAGGAAGAAGATGAACAAATAATGAGATGATGATAATCATCAAGTAAGTAAGCTAACCATGGGTGAGTGAGTATCATATACTAACTCATGTAGAGACATAACGATGGCTAATCCAAATGGTTAGGTTAACAAAAATCTAAAGTAAAGACAAAATTAGTGGACTTTGTCAAAGCAATGTAAGCTTCTATAAGCTTCATGCTCTTTCCATATCTCCACTAATTTTGTAACTACCTTAAATAATTATAACCCGCCATAATAAATAGAATGGTGTATGTCTTACACACCCATGAATGATGTATCAAGAACCATGGTAAAAAAAGAAAACACATTTTAATATATATCACATATATATTAATGTTGCGCACATGTGAGAAAATTCTTTAGTGAACAAACGTTAGTTAATGTAAATTAGTATATCAAATATTCAATTATACACTAAATTATTAAATCAACATTTGACTTAATAATCCGGTTATATCTCATATAACCGACTAACATCAAATGTATCGACTTATCGAATCAACACTTGATTCGATAACCCGGCTATATCATATATAACCGACCGATACAAAAAGTCCCGAGAATAGAATATGGTATCACATACACGTATTATTCTCGGTCCCGCACATATCACATATGCGCTCCTATTTTGTGTTGCCTGAGCCAGTAAAACCTCTATGTAGGACTCTAAAGACTCGTCAATACGCCGGCAGTAGGTAATGATCACATCAAGCACCCACAAGCCGTCAGCGTGAAGGGTTCCTAGGCACTCTTGTGAGGGTTCATAAGGCATCAACCATGCCCGAATAAAATTTTATACGTGCCGAACAACCCAAAGCGGGGATCTTTGCTAGATTATTAGGGTTTAACATGCAAGTAAACATCTTTACTACTAAGTGTGAGGGATTACAACCTTTGTAGTCTGCTCCTTCGCTTCATAAGCTCCGAGTAGAAATCCCTTCGCCGCGATCCATGATCTCCCGGACTCATAAGAGGCTCCACGACTCGAACGATCCATGCTAACTTGTAGTATTCCTTTTCTCCGATGATCTATGTCGAAGTTGCAATAACTCAAGCTCTCTCACTCTAATGTGGTGAACACCCCAATCTAATGGGCTAGATTTGATGAGGATGATGGAGTAGTATTTATGCTATCTTTTTATATCAATTTCTCACAAGAAATCATCACAAAATTAATAACTAGTAAGCTTTCTCAAAACTTAAGAGACAAGAAGATGATGAAAAAGAGTTTTTCCTTTTGTGATGAATAATAGAAATGAATATATGAATAATCATAGAACCATGGTCAAGGGATGACAAGGATAACCCTTGTAGAGAATTAACTAGGGCTAGGGTTTGGTTAGGTTAAAGAATGAGTCATGGATAAATATGAACCATAATATCTTAACCATGACAAAAGGAATTCCTTCTAGAAGGATCTAGAAGGAGCTAACCCTAATCAAACCCTAACCTTATTTAATCTCTACTAAACATATTCCATTATTAATCATATCATGTTGCAATAATATATATCACATATATATTATATATTTGCAACAAAAGAATATAATACAATTAACATATATCGCATATATATCAATGTATTATCCTGTGAGAAAATGAAATAATTAAGTGAGACAATATTAGATAATGTAATACAATATATCATATATATTATTAAACATTAAATCATCGAATCAAAACTTGATCCGACAATCCAGCTATATCGAATATAACCGTCTAATATATCATGTACCGATTCATCGAATCAACACTTGATCCGATGACCCAGTTCATATCTAAATATCGCGAGAATATAATACGGTATGTCATATCGCATTATCCTCGGACCTGCACATATCACATATGTGCTTGTACTCCGTTTTGCCTGAGCCAAGAAACCTCTGTATAGGACTCTAAAGAATCGTCAATACGTCGGTAGCAGGTGATGATCATATCAAACACCCACAAGCTGCAAGCGGTCAGCTAAACGTAACAGCCACCCGGGTATTGAGCGATCAGATGATCAACAAGCTAGCCTGTACGTTCTCCTGTGAATCCAATCAGTAACACTCCCGTACAGTCCGGTCTGTTCGTCTGATATGTCGCATATCAAGTCTAGGGGTGGTATACGTCAGACCCCAGTAACCGATAAGTCGTGTCGATGTGTGGCTCATAACGGGTCGAGAAACTACTGGTAACACTTACCAGTAAATCTTTATATCAGCCCTGGCCAGGGACTTCCAGTTATAGCCAATCAAACACAGTACAACATCAACTCCCTATACCGGGAGAGACGAGTCCCCTCCTATCGCTCATTGCCTCCATGTGATTCGGGACTGTACCTAAAAGCCACCGTTTTGCACGCCCTCTTGGACAAGGTAAGGTGGAAATCAAAGCACAGTGGGAATCACACAAGACTCTATGACGATCTCGGGTCTACAGACTACCCTGTACCTGTGTCACCGGAGAACTGCCATCTGACGTGTGGTATATCACCATCTGGGAGTTCTCGGCGAGTCCGTCCAGTGTACCCAGTCTCCACTGAGCACCCGTACACCATCTCTGATGTATGGATATGGGATCATCCTTTGCCCATCATATAGGTCAAGATGCGTATACGCTAGTCTTCTCTGGTGTATCGATGCCCTGTCTCGATATACCCTCAACTAGGAACAGTTATAGGATGTACTCATCGACTACCATAGCACCACTAGTATGATCTCATCTTAGTCCCAGTAGTCGAGTACAGATCCTAAGGGCTTTATCAACATGTGAGAGAAAGACAGTAAACCAATACAAGTCAACATGTTAAGATAAAGTGAAACCAAATAACATACTATCATGTCGAGCAAGAAAGTCCTCTCTATATATATCCAAGCATCCATTATAATATACATCATATGTACAACAATGGCCTCTAGGGAATATACATAACTAACAATCTCCCACTTGCACTATGGCCAGCTGTTGTAGTATCTCATACCTAGCATCCCGAATAATCTCTCAAACTATATCTGTGGAATGGCCTTCGTGAGTGGATCCGCAGTGTTGTCCTTCGTATCTACTCTCCTGACCTCGATCTCCCGGCGATCAACTATCTCCCTGATCAGGTGATACCGCCTCAGAATATGTCTGGGCTTTTGATGGGACCAGGGTTCCTTGGCCAAAGCCACAGCTCCATTGTTATCGCAATACAGAGGTATTGGATACTCAAAGGATGGACCCACACCAAGTTCACTAAAGAACTTCTTTATCCAGACAGCCTCTTTGGCAGCATTGTTGGCAGCGATTTATTCGGTCTCCATCGTTGAGTCTGCAATGGTATCCTATTTGGAACTCTTCCAACATACCGCCCCTTCATTGAGGGTAAAGACAAATCCCGAGTGTGACTTAGAGTCGTCCATATCACTTTGGAAGCTCGAATCGGTAAAGGACTCCACCTGGAGTTCTCTGTTACCATACACCTAGAACATCTCCTTAGTCCTTCGTAAGTACATGAGAATGTTCTTCACAGCTGTCCAGTGATTCTCTCCAGGA
The DNA here is from genome assembly GCA_030015575.1 of Agapanthus africanus. NCBI lineage: Eukaryota > Viridiplantae > Streptophyta > Magnoliopsida > Asparagales > Amaryllidaceae > Agapanthus > Agapanthus africanus. Next base: position 637,799,156 of record JASDDO010000024.1, on the reverse strand, counting down.
TCTTCTTGATACCGACTTACTACACTTAGTGATTATGCTACATCGGGTCTGGTACATAGCATCGCATACATGATAGAGCCTACTACCGAAGAATAGGGTATCCCTTGCATGCGAGCTCTCTCCAAATCAGTCTTGGGAGACATCTCTTTGGAGAGAGTGAGTCCAGAGATCGTGGGTTGGTTCCCACGCTTGGATTCTTCTATATTAAACCTCTTTAATATGGTGTCAATGTACCTGGATTGGGACAATCCCAGTATCCGTTTAGATCTATCTCTATAGATCATGATTCCCAATATGCAGGAGGCATCACCTTCTTTCATTGAGAATCTTTGTGATAAGAAGAGCTTGACTGATTGCAACATTGGAATATCATTTCCTATCAAGAGTATGCCATCCACGTACAATACGGGGAAGACAACCTTACTCTCTGCTTCCTTCTTATAGATACAAGGTTCATCTATATTTTTGATGAAGTCAAACTCTTTGACTACAACATCAAAACAGATGTTCCAACTCCGCGATGCTTGCTTTAACCCAAAAATGGATTTAAGCAGCTTCCACACCTTTCCGCTGCTCCCACTATCTACGAAGCCCTCTGGCTGTGTCATATACACGCACTCTTCTAAATCACCGTTTAGAAAGGCGGTGTTAACATCCATTTGCCGGATTTGTTAGTCATGGTATGCAGCAATCGCAAGTAAGATACGGATGGACTTAAGCATAGCCACTGGTGAAAAGGTTTCGTCATAATCCACACCTGGTCTTTGACGAAAACCATTTGCAACAAGTCTAGCTTTGAAAGTCTCAACTTTTCCATCTACACCAAATTTTTTTTTAAAGATCCACTTGCTCCTAATGGGTATTACCCCTTCAGGAGCATTTTCCAAAGTCCATACTTTGTTGGTGTACATGGATTCCATCTCAGATCGCATTGCATCCAGCCATTTCACAGAGTCTCCACTTGTGATGGCCTTCTCGAAACTAGTCGGGTCATCATCTTCCATGATACAATCCTCGCTCCCACCATATATGAGAAAACCGTAGTATCTCTCAGGTGGATGAGAAACCCTGCTAGATCGGCAGAGAGGCTGGGGTTCGTCGGGTACTACTGAATCCTCTGGCTCTAATAAATCATCAGTTGTAGTTTGTGGTGCTGGAACCTCTGTCAGCTCTACCTCTTCGCCACTAATTTCTTTTGCAAGAAAATCCTTTTCTAAAAAGGTGGCATGTTGAGCAACAAACACTTTTTGTTCCTCACCGTGGTAGAAAAAATATCCTTGAGAATTCTTTGGCTATCCCAGAAACTTGCAAAGATCTGGTCGTGCCTCGAGTCTGTCCGGATTTTGCCTTTTGACATTGGCCGGACAACCCCATATCTTAACTCGTTTAAAATATGGTCACTTCCCACTCCATATCTCATCTGGTGTGGTAGGTACAGATTTAGACAGAACTAAATTCAATAGGTATATGGCTGTCTCAATCGCATACCCCTAGAAGGAAATAGGTAACTCAGCATCGCTCATCATAGAGCGCACCATATCTAAAAGGGTGCGAATCCTCCGCTCCGGTACACTGTTGTGCTGTGGTGTATAAGGAGGAGTAAGCTGAGAGAGAATCCCATTCTCTTTTAGATAATCTAGGAACTCATTGCTTAAGTAGTCACCTCCTCGATCAGATTGAAGAATCTTAATACTTTTGCCTGTTTGGTTCTCTACTTCGTGCTTATATTCTCTGAATTTCTCAAAATCTTCAGACTTGTGTTTCAACAGGAATACATGCCCGTATTTAGAGAGATCGTCAGTGAATGTAATAAAGTAGGAAGAAATGTTCCTGGCGTGTGTAGATATAGGACCGCATACATCACTATGTACCATTCCTAAGAGTTCCGTAACTCTTTCTCCGTGTCCACTAAACGAAGTTTTGGTTATTTTTCCTTTGAGACATGAATGGCAAGTATCATAAGATGATAATTCGAACGAATTCAAATATCCATTCATATATATCTTAGCTAGCCGTGTCGCATTGATATGACCAAGTCTACAATGCCATAAGAAGGATTCGTTCATCTCTGAACTCTTCCTCTTATGTGTGTTTTGTATATTAAGGACTGTGTTTTGATTGAGAATGAATATGCCATTATGTAACGAGCTTGATGCAATCAACTTTTGATCTAGGAATATGTTCATAACATTATCCTGTACTACAAAATTATATCCTTTTTTACTTAATAAAGAAACTGATATAATGTTGAACATCACGTTCGGTATATAATAGCACTCATTCAGAATCAGTGTATTACGACTTGGTAATACTAGGTGATATTCTCCGACTGCTTTGGATGCAATACTTGCACCATTCTCTACTTGAACGGAATGATCACCTTTTCCCAGTTCTCTACCTTTCCGTAGCCCATGTATCAATTTACATATGTGGGATCCTGATACGGTATCTAATACCCAGGACGTAGGGTGAACTGAGAAACAGTTCTCAATAACTAACACACCCGAAGAAGGTGCATCAACATGCATGTTCTCCGTTTGGGCGGCATGAGAATCCAGATATTCTCCTATTCCCTGTTCAGTCTTATAACTCTTATAAGAAAAAACGGGACCAACGTTCCCCTGCTCAGTATAATAATCGGGTTCAGTCAATACATCCATATTATTATCTTGATTATGGCCTAACATGGCCGCTACCTGGATAGAGAGAGATGAAAACACTTTAGCGTATGCTCTTGCAAGATTAGATTGGTTATTATCTTATCTAATCAGGATGTCTACCACTGTTTTTATCAAATCTTCCTCCAAACCCTAAAAGGTAAGATTAGCCGGGATTAATTACACCCTACAATTTCGTCAATCATTCAGCCAGATCAGTGTCGGTACTTGAGGGAGGTTCCCCGTGCTTTCGCACGGACCTAATTAAAGCAAACCTCATTTTCCCAGAGGCGTAACCCCGTTAACACTTTTCTAGACACCTACTTGATCGGCTAATTGTCCTGTGTAAAATTCTCCCAGGAGTTACTCTTACTCGCAGTGGGTATCGAGATCCAACTATCTCATAGGAGGTATGAAATCTCATGGCAAATTTCAACACTTGAAATTCTCGATAATTCTTTTGCCCCTAGCGATCTATGACCTTGACTAAGTCAACAAACCATAAATCGCAAGTCAAGTTCAACCCGTACATTTCCCGATTGAATTAAACCCATCCGTACGACTCTTGACTGAGTCAACAAGGCCGTACGACTACCCTAATCCAATCACATCTCATGCTTTAGCAGATAAACACTATTTAGATACCGTACATTACGCCTTGACTAAGTCAACAAACATAGCACGAATACTAAATAATATCTATCTGAATTGACGGAGGGCTACGCAGGTTTTTCAGAAAACCTTGAGCGTAATGAACTTGATATCGTCGTAGAATCAAGTGAATTTTGATAAGAAGTGTTTTTGAGGCTTTTCTAGTTTCGCTAAAGTGGTCACTCCCGGTGAAGGGATCTCGGCTCTTTCCCCATCGAATAAGGTGCAAGATATATCATATATACCGCTGTGCAAAGTAAGGACTATATAAGCTGTCAAAAACCAAAGCTCGAGTTTGTAGCATCTGCCCGTTTCGCTAAAGAGGTCACTCCCGGTGAAGGGATCTCGGCTCTTTCCTCAACGAATAAGGTGCAGGGTATACCATATATACCGCTATCCAAAGCAAAACTGTAGATACCCTTTTTATAAAGTTTTGATTCGACAACATCTTTAAGGTTACTTTTCTTTTTATTAATCTCATTAATAAATCCCATCAGCATATGCTTCCTAAGCATCACAGAAGAAACGAAAGTAGTAATATTTATATATCAGCATATATATATAGTATAAACATTCATCTCAGCCAGTAATATGATCTCATCACAGAACATTGCAGCAGAAGAACATATATGAAATATTGGATATACTAGGAGGTCCGTGTTTTTAATACGAGCTTGTATAAAACACGGATTCCACGGTCGCGATGAATAGCCAAACCCACATCTCTAGACCCCTACGATAGCGGCAAGTAACACTGCCAATTCTAGGGTTAGGAGACCCGGTCTCGACTCCTCGAGATAGCCTCGCACTGGACCCTAGAACCCGGTTACTTGTGCTCCCCTCCTTGGGTCTACCCAATGTGGAAAAGTAAATAATATACACTGGTGACATCAACCTCATCCCGGAAGTGCCCCAATAAAAAAATATTACATACAAATGAATTTTACATGAATGAAAATAAAAACCCTCATCTCACATAAAACCCCCGGCTATTCAGAACACGACGATCCAATATAACATATGACAGCAACACATAATATCATATATCATCAACGTAAGTATGTATGCATACACCGATCGTCGTTGATGTATAGCAACGAAGACTGGCAATACAACTACATACTACACTTACGGTCACAGAAAAGAAATTGTAAAACAATAACATTTGGAATCCACAATCACTTTAGACATCATAAATCCGAAATATCACATACTTCGCATTTCATGCCAAACTCTATGAATTCCACATATTGTATCACATTCCAGATAAATAGACAATATTAAACTTTCCGATCGGATAATTAAATACCCAAGATTTCCTAAATAGCTCAACACTTGAGCGGAATTCAAATAATCCTATAATATGTCACAGTACCGATGATCCAGCCGTAGAAGGGTCAAGCCAACGCCTCACATGTGGCACCCCGTACTACCCTAACCCCTAAGGTTTAGAGGCAGTTCAAGACGGTCACATAATCGAGTTAAGGTTTGTGTTCTTCTATAGGGTCCACCGCGTTACTTGCACATTTTTCCGAAAAATTTAAACCCAAGAAAAATTCAACACTTGAAAGTTTTTTGAGCCGGGAAAAATGAGTTAATGATATCCGCTCGAATATTTTAACAGTTTCTAAATATCCGGAAAACATAACGAAATTAAATTTTTCGACCGAATCAACGATTACAAAATAAACCCCAGAATACTCAACACTTGAGTCAGTTTAAAAATACCCAGAAATATATACAAGAAGCCAAAGAAATTACTGTACAAAAACAAAAGCCCATATCTACAGTACGGCCGCGGATCTGCGGCCCAAGCGAGGTATGGCCGCGGTTCCGCGGCGGTCCGTACAGATTGAGTGCTCATTTTCTACAGTAATGTTTATATTTACTTGCTGATTTTTTTAGGTATTTTTAATTCAGAAAAATCACAGTTTTTAAAAAAATGTCCACAGAGGAGGTCGTTGCGGGGTTCGTTCTGAGTTTTAACTTCGTATACATGTCGCCTAATGCTCTAGCTAGGCTCTGATACCTCTGAAGGGTTCCTAGGCACTCTTTTGAGGGTTCATAAGGCATCAACCATGCCCGAATAAAATTTTAGACATGCCGAACAACCCAAAGCCGGGATCTTTGGTAGATTATTACGGTTTAACATGCAAGTAAACAACTTTACTACCAAGTTTGAGGGATTACAACCTTTGTAGTCCGCTCCTTCGCTTCATAAGCTCCAAGTAGAACTCCCTTCACCGCGATCCATGATCTCCCGGACTCAAGAGAGGCTCCATGATTCGAACGATCCATGCTAGCTTGTAGTATTCCTTTTCTCCGATGATCTACGTCCAAGTTGCAATAACTCAAGCTCTCTCACTCTAATGAGGTGAACACCCTAATCTAATGGGCTAGATTAGATGAGGATGATGGAGTAGTATTTATGCTATCTTTTTATATCAATTTCTCACAAGAAATCATCACAAAATGAATAACTAGTAAGCTTTCTCAAAGCTTAAGAGAGAAGAAGATGATGAAAAAGAGTTTTTCCTTTTGTGATGAATAATAGAAATGAATATATGAATAATCATAGAACCATGGTCAAGGGATGACAAGGATAACCCTTGTTGAGAATTAACTAGGGATAGGGTTTGGTTTGGTTAAAGAATGAGTCATGGATAAATATGAACCATAATATCTTAACCATGACAAAAGGAATTCCTTCTAGAAGGATCAAGAAGGAGCTAACCCTAACCAAACCCTAACCTTGTTTAATCTCTACTAAACATGTTCCATTATTAATCATATCATGTTGCAATAATATATATCACATATATATTATATATTTGCAACAAAAGAAAATAATACAATTAACATATATCGCATATATATCATTGTATTATCCTGTGAGAAAATGAAATAATAAAGTGAGCCAATATTAGATAATGTAATACAATATATCAAGTATATTATTATACATTAAATTATTGAATCAACACTTTATCCGACAATCCGGCTATATCGAATATAACCGTCTATTATATCATGTACCGATTCATCGAATCAACACTTGATCCGATGACCCGGTTCATATCTATATATCGCGAGAATGTAATATGGTATCTCATATCGCATTATCCTTGGTCCTGCACATATCACATATGTGACTCTACTCCGTTTTGCCTGAGCCAAGAAACCTCTGTGTTGGACTCTAAAGAATCGTCAATACGTCGGTAGCAGGTGATGATCATATCAAACACCCACAACCTGCAAGCGGTCAGTTAAACGTAACAGCCATACAGGTATTGAGCGATCAAAAGATCAACAAGCTAGCCTGTACATTCTCCTGTGAATCCAATCAGTAACACTCCCATACAGTCCGGTCTGTTCGTCTGATATGTCGCATATCAAGTCTAGGGGTGGTATACGTCAGACCCCAGTAACCGATAAGTCGTGTCGATGTGTGGCTGATAACGGGTCGAGAAACTACTGGTAATACTTACCAGTAAATCTCTATATCAGCCATGGCCAGGGACTTCCAATTATAGCCAATCGAACACAGCACAACATCAACTCCCTATACCGGGAGAGACGAATCCCCTCCTATCGCTCATTGCCTCCATGTGATTCGGGACTCTACCCAAAAGCCACCGTTTTGCACGCTCTCTTGGACGTGGTAAGGTGGAAATCAAAGCACAGTGGGAATCACACAAGACTCTATGGCGATCTCGTGTCTACAGACTACCCTGTACCAGTGTCACCGGAGAACTGCCATCTGACGTGTGGTATATCACCATCTGGGAGTTCTCGGCGAGTCCGTCCAGTGTACCCAGTCTCCACAGAGCACCCGTACACCATCTCTGATGTCAAACGCCGATGGATATGGGATCATCCATCGCCCATCATATGGGTCAAGATGCGTATACGCTAGTCTACTCTGGTGTATCGATGCCCTGTCTCGATATACCCTCGACTAGGAACAGTTATAGGATGTACTCATCGACTACCATGGCCCTACTAGTATGATCTCATCATAGTCCCAGTAGTAGAGTACAGATCCTAAGGGCTTTATCAACATGTGAGAGAAAGACAGTAAACCAATACAAGTCAACATGTTATGATAAAGTGAAACCAAATAGCATACAATCATATCGAGCAAAAAAGTCCTCTCTATATATATCCAAGCATCCATTATAATATACATCATATGTACAACAATGGCCTCTAGGGAATATACATAACTAACAATCTCCCACTTGCACTATGGCCAGCTGTTGTAGTATCTCATACCTAGCATCCCGAATAATCTCTCAAACTATATCTGTGGAATGGCCTTCGTGAGTGGATCCGCAGTGTTGTCCTTCGTATCTACTCTCCTGACCTCGATCTCCCGGCGATCAACTATCTCCCTGATCAGGTGATACCGCCTCAGAATATGTCTGGGCTTTTGATGGGACCAGGGTTCCTTGGCCAAAGCCACAGCTCCATTGTTATCGCAATACAGAGGTATTGGATACTCAAAGGATGGACCCACACCAAGTTCACTAAAGAACTTCTTTATCCAGACAGCCTCTTTGGCAGCATTGTTGGCAGCGATTTATTCGGTCTCCATCGTTGAGTCTGCAATGGTATCCTATTTGGAACTCTTCCAACATACCGCCCCTTCATTGAGGGTAAAGACAAATCCCGAGTGTGACTTAGAGTCGTCCATATCACTTTGGAAGCTCGAATCGGTAAAGGACTCCACCTGGAGTTCTCCGTTACCATACACCTAGAACATCTCCTTAGTCCTTCGTAAGTACTTGAGAATGTTCTTCACAGCTGTCCAGTGATTCTCTCCAGGATCTTCTTGATACCGACTTACTACACTTAGTGAGTATGCTACATCGGGTCTGGTACATAGCATCGCATACATGATAGAGCCTACTACCGAAGAATAGGGTATCCCTTGCATGCGAGCTCTCTCCAAATCAGTCTTGGGAGACATCTCTTTGGAGAGAGTGAGTCCAGAGATCGTGGGTTGGTTCCCACGCTTGGATTCTTCTATATTAAACCTCTTTAATATGGTGTCAATGTACCTGGATTGGGACAATCCCAGTATCCGTTTAGATCTATCTCTATAGATCATGATTCCCAATATGCAGGAGGCATCACCTTCTTTCATTGAGAATCTTTGTGATAAGAAGAGCTTGACTGATTGCAACATTGGAATATCATTTCCTATCAAGAGTATGCCATCCACGTACAATACGGGGAAGACAACCTTACTCTCTGCTTCCTTCTTATAGATACAAGGTTCATCTATATTTTTGATGAAGTCAAACTCTTTGACTACAACATCAAAACAGATGTTCCAACTCCGCGATGCTTGCTTTAACCCAAAAATGGATTTAAGCAGCTTCCACACCTTTCCGCCGCTCCCACTATCTACGAAGCCCTCTGGCTGTGTCATATACACGCACTCTTCTAAATCACCGTTTAGAAAGGCGGTGTTAACATCCATTTGCCGGATTTGTTAGTCATGGTATGCAGCAATCGCAAGTAAGATACGGATGGACTTAAGCATAGCCACTGGTGAAAAGGTTTCGTCATAATCCACACCTGGTCTTTGACGAAAACCATTTGCAACAAGTCTAGCTTTGAAAGTCTCAACTTTTCCATCTACACCAAATTTTTTTTTAAAGATCCACTTGCTCCTAATGGGTATTACCCCTTCAGGAGCATTTTCCAAAGTCCATACTTTGTTGGTGTACATGGATTCCATCTCAGATCGCATTGCATCCAGCCATTTCACAGAGTCTCCACTTGTGATGGCCTTCTCGAAACTAGTCGGGTCATCATCTTCCATGATACAATCCTCGCTCCCACCATATATGAGAAAACCGTAGTATCTCTCAGGTGGATGAGAAACCCTGCTAGATCGGCAGAGAGGCTGGGGTTCGTCGGGTACTACTGAATCCTCTGGCTCTAATAAATCATCAGTTGTAGTTTGTGGTGCTGGAACCTCTGTCAGCTCTACCTCTTCGCCACTAATTTCTTTTGCAAGAAAATCCTTTTCTAAAAAGGTGGCATGTTGAGTGTTCCCCTCCGAACGGCGGCCGGGACGTCGGGACGTCCGAATGCCTGGGGTTCGGGGCAGATGCTAATTGGTGCTATCCGTCTACCCCTCCGAAGATGCCAAGTTGATTTATGGCACCGTGTATCGAAGGTTTAGACGGATGCGTCCGATGTAGCAGACTTCGTCAGATTCCCCCTCATTCGAGGGGTTTTTTGATTGTGGGGACGCTCTTCCCTGCAGGCGCAAGCCCCTGCAGTTAATTACGCTACCGCGTTGCGGTAACAACTTTCTCCTTCTCCAGATGGTCACTTCGTGTCGTGGGTGTTTGTTTTGTTGCCCGTGGATTGTTTACGGAGACTGAGTTATGTCGTCGCCCGTAGGGCGTGGACTAGTCCAAATCCGCATTATCTTAGATTTGGGTTTGGGGGTTTGGTTTGAGGATACGTCAGCCATACTTGAGGCTAAGATCAACTCAAACGTTTGTTAAGGATACGTTAGTCTAACTTTGTGACTAAGATCAACTTAACGGGATCGTTTAGATCCGACAGAAGAGTGTTTGGACTCTAATGTTCCAGTTTAGGGACGTAGTGGTCCATCGTATGTATGGCCATCGGGACTCATCACCTCTCTGACGACGTTGAAAGATTACAACGACGGATGTCAGAGGAGTTCAGAGATGTACCCTCGAGCCGGAGTTAACTTAGGGGATTCGTAGTCCAATCTGTTTGAAGGTTTAAGGACGCGTTAGCCATTTTTGGAGGCTAAGATCAACTTAAACGGGACCGTTTAGATCCGACAAAAGAGCATATGGAGGGCCCTATTGTTCTAGTTTAGGGACGTTGCGGTCCATGGGTAGTTTAAGGACGTTGCGGTCCGTGGGTAGTTTAAGGACATTGCGGTCCGTGGGTAGTTTAAGGACATTGCGGTCCGGTATTTGCTCTGGATGCTTCACACGGGTTCACTGCCGTGCTTGGCGAGGACCAGGCTCCGCTCTGGGTGCTTCACACGGGTTCACTGCCGTGCTCTGCGAGGACCAGGATCCGCTCTGGACGTTTCCCACGGGGTCAAAGAGTGACATTATCCGTGTTCCACGTAACCAGGAATTTTGCATTAGGCATGGGTTTAAGGACCCCACAGTCCATATCATGAGTGGCCGTCGGGACCCGTCACCTCTTTGAAGACATTGAGGGATTACAATGCCAAGTTTCAAAGGAGTGAAGAGATGTACCCTAGAACCGGAATGGATTTAATAATCCCTGACCCAATTTGGGGTCGAGACTGATTAATTATGTTATGAGCCCATTAGCCCAGTTAATCACAAATTGAGGACTTATGGCCAGCTTGGGCTAAGTCCAGTCGGGTCTGAAACATTGACTTTTTGCTGATCCATTGAAGGAGAGGCTTTGCCTCTATCCATTTAGCCAATTGGGCCAAAGCCTAGTGTTAAACACTATAGAGCAATCAATGTTGAACACTGGGAATGCGGTTAACAAGTTAGTGTTTAACACTAAGAAATAATTGGTGTTAAACACCAGCAATAAGGCTTCTCAAATTAGTGTTAAACACTAAAACAGATCAGTGTTGAACACTGCAAACGAAGATCTCAGATTAGTATTTAAACACTAAGGTAATCAGTGTTGAACACTGCAGATAAAGCTTTTTAATTAGTGTTGAACACTAAGGCCCAACAATATTTCAACACTGAGTGCGAGAGTTTCAATTTAGTGTTAAACACTAAGACAAAAGGGGTCACGTGGCAGCACGTGAGAGCGCCCTTCCTCCATTTGTTCTGCTGAAATTACTGCATCTTTTGATAGCATCACGTGTCAGCACGTGATGGGCATTCAAATGCCTATGCGTTAAGGCTTCTGCTGAAAGTCACGTGGGTCACGTGGGGTGCTGCCTCAAAGGGGTTTTCTGTAGGGCTTTTGAGGGGGGGGGGGTCACGTGGTGACACGTGACCCTGCCTTAATGTGTTTTTTTTTCAGAGGATTTGTTACTCCTTTTTTTCAGGAATTAAATTCCGGAGACTTTTTAATTTCAGAGGAATTAAATCCTTCTTTCTTTTGAAGACTTGTATTCTGGAATAGAGTTTAACTCTGAATTTTCTGCGGGAGTTAAATTCCCCGTTTATGTGAAGGGCTGAATAGGGTTGAACCCTAATAAAATTTCTGAGGAAATGATGATCGTTATTTCAACAGAACTAAGTTCTTTAATTAGGGTTAAACCCTGTTTCTCTTTTTTTTTGTTTTGAAGGAATTAAATTCCCATGATATAGGGTCTAGCCCCACTTTTATTTTGGAGGAATTAAATTCCTATAGTTCTGTGAGAATTAAATTCTCAAGTTTGCACTCCTTCTCTACGTTTTGGATCTGCATGGCAGGATCTCAACCCATTGAGAATTAAATTCTCAACCTTAAGGGGAGATGTGCGCTTTGCAGATCCTCTATCAAAGAGAGAAGAAATAAGTTCTTCTGCTTTTATATTATCAGAGTTAAACTCTGTTGAGAATTAAATTCTGCTTCTTTCAAAATGCCTTCCCTTTCTTACCTAGGGTTTTTTGCAGAAGATCCGAGTCTTTTCGAAGTATCAAAGCTCTTCTCCTTTTCTCTTTTCTTCTCTGCGCATGTATGTATCCTTTTTTTTGTCTCTTGGCTCCTATTTATAGGAGAGGCAGCCGCATCAATCAGTTTTTTGACGAATCTTCATTGGGAGATTTGATTTGCATCCATAATTCATTTTGGGCCTTTGGATTATTAGGTGAATTTTATTCACCATTGGATCTTGAATTCAGAGATTCTCCTTTGATATTTTGGTTAGATTTAAGGGGGAAATCTTTCCCAAAGCCGGGATTTTCCATAGATAGATGATCTTTAATCATCTCTGAATCTTTAATTTGATTAGTCCCAAATAATTACTTTCCTTTGGCAAGATTCGAATTTCCTTCAGAATTTAAATTCTGTCGTCAACATGGGCTTTGGAAGCCAGTCACGTGTGACCACGTGATTCATGGTCACGTGTGAGCACGTGACCCCCTTTGGAACGAGCTTTCTGCGCTGTGTCTTCTGATTGCTGCTTAAACATCACGTGCTACCACGTGACCCCTGGTCACGTGTGAGCACGTGACCCTTTGTTTGAGCTCTCTTTCCTTGGTTGTTCGGGAGAACGGGTCTGTTGTCTTGAACGTTACGTGTCAACACATGACTCTGGTCACGTGAGAGCACGTGGCCTTTTCTGAAGCTCTTTTTCTTGACTTGATCAGGGAACCAATGTGCGCCTTTGCTGCTTGAATTTAAATGTCACGTGCCGACACGTGACCTTGATCACGTGGGAGCACGTGACCCTTCCTGAACCCCCCTTTTCTTCGACTTAGTCAGGAGACTGAACTTGCTTGAATGATGCGTTCAGGTGTCACGTGCGAACACGTGACCGCTAGTCACGTGTAAGCACGTGACCCTCTTCTGAAGCTTTTCACAGAAGCTTCCTGATTTTAAATCAGGAAACAAATGCCCCCACAGCGTTGTTCTCACGTGTCTGCACGTGAGTGCAACGCTGTCACCTCTTGTGACCGTTGGATTCCTCTAGGGATCTGGGGAGACGAAGCGTTTTCATTGTCTTCTATAAATACCGCTGTCTCTTCATAGGAGCCTTCACTTTGTTCATCTTCTTCTTCTGAGAACTTTTTCGTTGAGAATTTAATTCTCGCTTTCAGAGCTTAGTTCTCTGTCTCAGACATTTCCCAGAGTTTAACTCTGTTGACGGATCCCTTTTCCTCAGGTAATAATGTTGAACGGCCAAAGCGCCTTCGTCTTTAAAAGAACTCTTTGGATTTTAAATCCGTATTAAGAGTTTCGCAAAGAACCCATTTTTCTTCAAGTTTTTTCTTAAGAACAGGGAACCTTCGAACCGTAGATCTCTTAGAGTTTAGGCGATCTTCGGGGAGATGATGACAGCGTTTCAACTCCCTGGACTTTAAGTCCATCAAAATTATTCCTGGGAATTTAATTCCCTTTTTTCTGATAAGGAATTTAATTCTTATGAAGAACTCAGTTTCTTCACCCAGGGGCTCCTTGGGGTCTCTTGGCCCGAGGCTGTTCTTCTGTAATTAATGCAATGGGGGCTTTGTAATGATGTCTTTTTGTGTGAATTCAATTCCTTTGATTTTATTGGATCCACTGTAGAGCCCGAGACAAATCCTGTTAGGGTGATGTGCATGGCCATCATTTTTATTAAATGAGGATATTCCCTTTTGTTTTGTTCTAACTGTTTGGTCTCATTATCAATGAGCCGTCATCCGGATTCTGTGGGGCCCATGTGTTTTATAGCCAATAGTCCCAGGAAACTTTGCTATTGCTTTCTCCCACTAGTCTTCATGTTCATGCATGAGTAAACATCGTTGACTTTCTTATTAACGGTCTTCTTTTGTTGGATTTCAGGTGCGATGGCTTCTGCTCCACGCTTTCCCTTTTCTCGCTCGGAGGCGGCTTTTCCTCAGTCACCGTCTGATGAGGAAGTGATGACGATGATTCGGGCTCATGACCCGAACTGTACCAACCTCCTTCAGTGGGGGTCTTGGTATAGTCAGATTATTCAGGGTCGTCGGAGTTTTCTCTGCGCGGTGCCAACGGAGCCTACTTTCCCCTTTTTACCGATGGATCCTCCAAGGACAGCTTTTGCTGTGGAAATGCCCAACTGGACCCCAACGGGGAGGCTTGAGCCTTCGACGACCGGTATTCCGAACCATCCGATTCCGGCCATAGACATATTGGGGCGGCGTATCTGCCAGGGTGAGGCCCACCCGTGGGGGCAAATTTATAAGATAGGGCTCACTCCCAGGCATCCTACGGGCTACCTTCTTTGGGCTCGCTACATCCTTTCCGCCCATCGGGCGCGGTTGCAGAAAGTTGGGCTTTATCAGGCCATATATGCGTCACTGTTCCATTACAAGTCCCCGCATGCCTGGTGGGTCAAGGCGTTTTTGAACCAGTGGAATCTTCCCACTAATACTTTTCTTTTGGGGGATCGCGAGGTCTCTATCTCTCTCGTAGAATTTTATGAAATCTCGGGATTGCCAATCAGGGGCGCACTGTATGAGGAGTTGCTGCCTTCTGACGAATATGTCTTCGAGCTCGAGTCTGCGCCGATTGACGGCCTGTCCGCTGAAAATGCTGTTCGCCATAAGCGCCCCAGCTTGATCAAGGCACTGGGTATCTTCGATCAATTGTTCACTGAATCTGAGGAGCAGGGTGTTACTTTTAAAAGCTTCATTTCCTGCTTCCTTCGTGAAGATATCATATCGAAGACTGCTCCGAAATTTGCTAACATCAGAGACCCCTTTGGGTTTGGTCCGAAGAAGCTACCGACTGCTGAATCGGACCTGCCACAGTATTATATTCCCATCGTGTCGCCGATGTCTTTTGAATCCGTTGCAGCACCTGGTATGGATGAGGAAACATTCTTTGTGGGGTTTATCAGTGTTTGGCTTAGCTGGTTCGTTATCCCCATGCATCGCCGCTTCATGAGAGCCTCGGTCATTTACCCGGCTCAACGTATTGCTGAGGGGACGCGGTTGGCCATCGGCATCCCGGCCTTGGCACACCTCTATAATGGATTGGGCACCGCGGCTAATACCTCGACGCCTGGCGTGGATGTGGTGAACTTTTCGCTTCATTATTTCACATCCTGGATCGAAATGCATGTATTGGGGGCGTTCGCCATGCATCAGAGGCCCTCATTTTACGATGCCTACCCTTTTCCACGACTTATGCGGCTGGTGGACGCTTCTGCCGCCGACCCGACTCAATTCGGGGCCATTCGGGTGCTAATTTCTCCTCATGCCACCGCTGGCGGGCTGGTTTTTACTGATCGGGTCTTGTCTACTCCTTCGGGTCCCGTCCAACAACTCTGGGACCAGTCGAAAGACAACGCACCTTCTCTGAAGCCCCGGGAGGCCACGCATTTGTATGCAATCAGACCGGGTTACTTGGTGTTTCGCCAGGACAATGCGGCTCTTTTCATGCGGTACAATCCGCATCGATTTGCCCGGCAGCTCGGGTACGACCAGGGTGTTCCTTTCGAAGCTTTTATGGTTGCCCCGATCCCTTCGCTTGATGCTGTTCGCGATGCTGCTCATCATTTTATGAGGCTGAACACCGGCTCTCATTTCATGGTCCCTGAAGCTGAGTACATGCCTCGATGCGTGGGCGCGTTTACGGGTTGGTATCTTCATCGGGTCAACCCAATCATTCTCGAGGAAAGGAGGGTGCTTCTTGGCCACGATGCCCCTCCTCTGGCTCCTGGGGCTGAGTTACGACCGAGGGTTCCAGTCCGCTTCCCTTTGAGGGAGATTGGCACCGCGCTCATTCCAGGGGAGTCCGGGGTAGACCTTACTCCGATAGCTGGTATGCCTTTGGGTTCTCGCTCACGGGGTAAGCGGGCTCCGGTGGTAGCACCCCTGCCGGTGGCGGCGCCGCCTTCTGTGGCGTCGACAATGGCGATGTCATCCTCGGTTGTGGCACCGAGCAAGAGTAACAGGAATGAGGGCACTGAGGGCGATGTGGGCCAGCGCCGCCCTAAGGTTTCGCGGGGAAGGAAGCGGTCATCCTCGGCGACCGGCTCCGGGTCTAAACGGCGGAAGAAAGCGGCTACTGCCCCGCTTGATTCTGTGATGGAGTCTGAGCTTATCCTTGAGGACGAACCATTGGCCGTGGAAGAGTCAGACGCTGGACTTCTCTTCCCGAGTTCAGTGGATGAGGAGGCTGCGCAGTTGGCCGAGGCCATACGGCGCTTAAAAGACGCGTCTCACAACGCCAAGGTTCCGAAGAAGTCTTACCCCGCTGTAATCTTCTACGAAGACCCTTCGTGGATTCGGCGGCGATTTATCGGCCCTTTGGAGGAATGGGGGGAGAGGGCTCTGAAGCAGGCTGCTTCAGAAGACGCAGCTGATGCACTTTCTTTGTGGACTGGCGGTCATGAGTCTACGCTCGAACCCCGGCGAGCCCATCTCCTTGAGAAGGAGCAGCGACTTGAAGAAGCCATATTGAGGGCTTCTTTGCGTATAGGTACGTTGTGCTTCCTTTGTAGTCTCTCCGACTATTTATGCCTGTGCATATACATCATTATTCTTATTTGGATCATGCAGAATCTTCGACGCTGGGGGAGCTTCCTACGGGCCTATTAAAGCTAAAGCCCGCCGAAACTCCCAATAAAGCCTTGCCGGATGTGGAGGGGACTGGTGAAGCTGCTCTTCTCACGGCGGGACTTCCAGCGGCGGTTCTTGACCAGGGAGCGCCTGCCCCTCTGGGGGAGGCTCCTTTGGAGGCCGCCGCCCTAATGACTCTTACCGAGGTCAACCCAAGGGCTGGGAGTGAGGTAGTCGGGGCTATTCTTCCTTTGTTGGAGCCTGAGGTTACGGCGGAGACCGTTGAAGCTGCTATCCCCTCGGCTCAGAATGGGAGGAGTGTTGAAGGTATCCCTCCATGTTTTAATTTAGCAACCCCTTCATAGTCTGAACTGTTTTATCTTTCCCAGAATTGCGCGGCTTGGCGGCCACGATCGCGGATCTGTCGCCTCGACAGTCATTTCAGCGTTTATTGGAGATGGCAGCTCCGCAGGCGATCTCCCCTCAGCGCATTGTCCTCTCGTCTGGGCAAGGTTGGTGTCGTCCCCCCCTTCTCATAGCATCGTCGCTATTTTTTGCATTGACATTGACGTTTTCTGTAGTTCTGGAAGCCGATGACGAGGTCGAGATTCTTGAAGGGCCGGGGAAACCTTCAGCTCTTACTTGCACGACTGTCGGTGAGTGACATTTCATTGCACTCTCACTCGTTCCTTGCTTAAGCATTTTGTTGACGTCTTTTAAATTTAAACAGCTCTGCCCGTCTCCTCGGCGTTGGAGTCGCGCATCGTGATGCCACCCGGCCCTTATGCCTTGCGGGCTTCAGAACGCTTGGCCCAATTAAGCCTCGTCTCCTTGTCGTCTCTGATCGAGGAGCTTCGTGCCGGCAGCACGACCACGGCTGAAGCATTCGCTGCAGAGGCTAACGGTTCTCTTCCTTTTCTTGCCACCTACCACAGCGAAGAGGTGGTGCGAGTCTGGGTGGAGTTCTGCCGGCGAGTGGAGGCTTGCCTGCACATTCTCGAGTGTTCTCGCCTTTCCTCGGAGGCCGTGGCTGCAAAGGTGGAGTTACGAGGGTTGATAGCACGGTGCGCGGCCAACATGACGTCATGTGAGAAGAGGCTCGGTCGCAAGTTCTCGGAAAGGGAGTTAGCCTCCAAGGCGCTGAGCGAGCTTCAAGCCAATCTCACAGCCAGGGCCAACAAAGCGTATGAACTCTGGCGGGTGCTTCAGGAGTCCATCAAAGAGGTGGTGGCTCTCGACAAAGCTGCCACGTTTACTCGTGAGAGGATTGAGGCTCATAAGGCCACTGAGAAAGAGCTTGAAGCCCGGCTCGCTTCATATCAGGCCCAGCAAGCTCAAGCGGAGACTCGTCTTTTGGAGATCTTGCGTCATGAAGCCATGGCTCAGCAAAAGCAGGATGAGCTGACCAAGCTGCTGAATCGCCCGCCGGCTTGAGACATTTGTATCTTTTCCTTCCTTTTTGTACATACTCATGGATGAGAGTATTTTCTTTTTGTTTCTTCCATAAATTGTACTTTGTACCCGTTTTGGTTTATGAATAAAAGATACATTTTTCTTCTAAATGGTGTGTCCCCTTTTCGTTGAATGCATTCTGCGGATATTCTATTTTGATCTCTTTGCAGGACGGCCATGGCTTAGGATTCGGGGTCATGATCTGCTTCCTGAGACTTTTGCTTTTTACGAGCCATGAGGGTTTCGTAAAGAGTTTTTCTCCCTACCGGTCGAGAGGATCCCATAAGTGTGAGTTCTTCTTAAAGATCGTGAGGATCCTTAAGCGGGTTTTCCCTTGAGGGTCGTAAGGATCTCACAAGAGAGTTTTTCTTCCTTACAGGTCGTGAGGGCCTGCAAGTGTCGGGTGTGATCACCTTTTTCCGTATTTCACGGGGTTAGGGATCTCTCCAGGTATCGTAGTTTAAAGACGTCACGGTCAAGGTTAAGGACCTCATAGTCCGTGGGTTTAAGGACTCCACAGTCCGATGTTAGTTTTAAGACATCACGGTCAAGGTTAAGGACCTCATAGTCCGTGGATTTAGGGACTCCACAGTCCGATGTTAGTTTTAAGACATCACGGTCAAGGTTAAGGACCTCATAGTCCGTGAATTTAGGGACTCCACAGTCCGATGTTAGTTTTAAGACATCACGGTCAAGGTTAAGGACCTCATAGTCCGTGGATTTAGGGACTCCACAGTCCGATGTTTGGTTACAGGGACCCGTCACCTCTTTGAAGACGTTGAAGAATTACAACGCCGGGTATCAAAGGAGTGAAGAGATGTACCCTTAAACCAAGGCAAAATCCGTAGGGAATCGTGGTGGTTGATCGTTAGTTTTAAGACATCACGGTCGAGGTTAAGGACGTCATAGTCCGTGGATTTTAAGGACTCCACAGTCCGGTGTTTGCTCTGGATGCTTCACACGGGTTCACTGCCGTGCTTGGCGAGGACCAGGCTCCGCTCTGGACGTTTTCCACGGGGTCAAAGAATGACGTTATCCGCGTTCCACGTGACCAGGAAGTTTGCACTAGATGCTTCACACGGGTTCACTGCCGCGTTAGGCGAGGACTAGGCTCCGCTCTGGATGCTTCGCATGGGTTCACTGCCATGCTCTGCGAGGACCAGGATCCGCTCTGGACGTTTTCCACGGGGTCAAAGAGTGACGTTATCCGCTTTCCACGTAACCAGGAAGTTTGCACTAGATGCTTCACACGGGTTCACTGCCGCGTTAGGCGAGGACTAGGCTCCGCTCTGGATGCTTCGCATGGGTTCACTGCCATGCTCTGCGAGGACCAGGATCCGCTCTGGACGTTTTCCACGGGGTCAAAGAGTGACATTATCCGCGTTCCACGTGACCAGGAAGTTTGCACTAGATGCTTCACACGGGTTCACTGCCGCGTTAGGCGAGGACTAGGCTCCGCTCTGGATGCTTTGCACGGGTTCACTGCCATGCTCTGCGAGGACCAGGTTCCGCTCTGGACGTTTTCCACGGGGTCAAAGAGTGACATTATCCGCGTTCCACGTAACCAGGAATTTTGCACTAGATGCTTCACACGGGTTCACTGCCGCGTTAGGCGAGGACTAGGCTCCGCTCTGGATGCTTTGCACGGGTTCACTGCCATGCTCTGCGAGGACCAGGATCCGCTCTGGACGTTTTCCACGGGGTCAAAGAGTGACGTTATCCGCTTTCCACGTAACCAGGAAGTTTGCACTAGATGCTTCACACGGGTTCACTGCCGCGTTAGGCGAGGACTAGGCTCCGCTCTGGATGCTTCGCATGGGTTCACTGCCATGCTCTGCGAGGACCAGGATCCGCTCTGGACGTTTTCCACGGGGTCAAAGAGTGACGTTATCCGCTTTCCACGTAACCAGGAAGTTTGCACTAGATGCTTCACACGGGTTCACTGCCGCGTTAGGCGAGGACTAGGCTCCGCTCTGGATGCTTTGCACGGGTTCACTGCCATGCTCTGCGAGGACCAGGATCCGCTCTGGACGTTTTCCACGGGGTCAAAGAGTGACATTATCCGCGTTCCACGTAACCAGGAATTTTATCGATTGTATCCGCATTTCACGGAATGGAGGTTTGACTGTTGGCGATATGTGTACCACCGAGCCATGGAACTGGGAGTTGCCGCTGTTCCGCTTAGCTTGAAGTTGTGTCTGCTGCGTCGAGATGATCTCCAGGTTATTTGTGAACCGTCGAGATTTGGCTTCCTCTCATGATGAAACCTGGGGGAGGAGTATGACTCCTTCTTTGTTTGCGCCCCTAGATTGTATACAGGGATAAATGTAACATTACCTGTAGGGCGAAGATTTCATTCTTTTGTCATTTTTTTTATTCTTTCCGCGATGCTCTATCATTTCAGCTTTTTATATCGCGAAGGTCGCGATTGCCCAATCATTTCGGCTATTTTTCGCGGTGCCCAATCATTTCGGCTATTTGTTTTATTTTTACTCGCTGCTTTTTATTGCGAGTTGCCCCATCATTTCGGCTATTTTTCATGCATACATTTTTACTTGCTGATTTTTATTGCAAGTTGCCCCATCATTTCGGCTATTTTGTAGGCATGTGTGGCTTGCTAGCTTTTTCGCCGCAAGCTCGAATTTTGGACACCGATTTCGGCATCAGCATCGCTGCAACTGGGATGTTGCCAGGAGCGAATCATCATTTGCCTCTGAAAGAACTTGGGATTTGATACCGGTTTAGGCATCAGCATCGCTGCAACTGGAATATTGCCAGAAGCGAATCATCATTTGCCTCTGTCGATGTTGAACAAAGGTGGCTTAGCAAACAGGGTTAAGGTCCTGTCGATTAAGGCTTTCGACTTCATGAGCCGTAAGGGTCTCACAAAGGTATTTCTCCCTACAAGTCGTGAGGATCTTGCAGGTGTATTTTCTCCTTAGGGATCGTGAGGATTCCTAAGTGTATGTTCCTCTGTAAGTCGTAAGGATCCTACAAGAGGGTTTTCTCCTTATGGGTCGAGAGGACCTACAAGGGTTGGACTTTGCTGGGGAAATGTTTATTCGCGCCCGTGGATTGTATACAAGGGTCAGTATTGAGCCTCTTGTAGGGCAATATCGAAGGTTGTGGAGGATTTGCTTAAGAACAGGTTCAGGTTTCTGTAACTTAAGACTTTCAAATCTCATGAGCCGTGAGGGTCCCATAAGAGAATTCTCCTTACGAGTCGTGAGGATCTCGTAAGTGTATTTTCTCCTCAGGAATCGTGAGGATCCCTAAGTGTGCTGCTCCTTTGTGAGTCGTAAGGATCTCACGCAGGTGGTTTCTCCTTACAGGGTCGAGAGGACTCTGTAAGTGTCCTTTAACGAGGTTGCGCCCTTTCGGGTTTTCACAAACACTCGCCGGTAGTCCTGCTGTTTTTACTCACGGAGCCCTTTTCGGGTTTTCATCCGTGCCCATTTTGCTTATGGACATACCGTTTTTTTTTTTTTTTTTTTTTTTTTTTTTTTTTTTTTTTTTTTTTTTTTTATCCATCTCGTCAACCTAAGGACGTTGCGGTGGTAGTTTAGGGACGTTTCGGTCCGTCGATAGTTTAAGGACGTTTCGGTCCGCTGTTAGTTTAAGGACGTTTCGGTCCGTTGTTAGTTTAAGGACGTTTCGGTCCGGCATTAGTTTAGGGACGTTTCGGTCCGCTGTTAGTTTAAGGACGTTTCGGTCCGACGATAGTTTAAGGACGTTTCGGTCCGACGATAGTTTAAGGACGTTTCGGTCCGTCGATATAGGAAGGCCGGCTGCTGCTTGTAAAGTCTGAGCTTAGGAAGATAGCGAGCGGACATAGTCGTCGTCATCCATCATTGACCTAGGCTGCAGCTTATTAAGCATGGTATTTCTTCAAGAAGCGGCCGTTTACTGGCCTGAAAGGCCTTTCACCGTGCATGTCCATGAGTAGGTAGGCTCCACCCTGGTAGACCTTGTCTATGATGTACGGGCCTTCATAGTTTGGCTCAAATTTTCCCCGCTTGGCACGATTGGGGATCATCGGTCTTTTGACCACTAGCACGAGTTCGCCTTGGCGGAATGTCCTCGGCCTGGTCAATCTTTCGTACGAGCGCGTCATCTTTGCTTTGTAGGCTTCTAGATGTTGTTGCGCTATGAGCCGGGTTTCATCGAGGGCGTCAAGCTCCTCAAGCCGAAGGTGAGCATTTTCTTCGTTCGTCAGCTCGTGGTGGACTGCTACTCGTAGAGAGGGTAACTCTATCTCGAGGGGGAGAACTGCTTCCGTCCCAAATACCAACGCGTACGGCGTTGTGTTCGTGGCCGTCTTGAATGTAGTTCGATAAGCCCAGAGGGCTTCTTGCAGCCTTTCGTGCCAGTCTCTCTTATTCCTGGAGACGGTCTTTTTCATGATCTTCGTCAAGGTCTTATTGAAAGCCTCGGCCAGACCGTTAGCTCGTGGGTTGTAAACTGAAGAATATCTCCAGTCTATATTGTGCTGCTGTGCGAAGCGGCTAATCTTATGGCTTCGGTAGGCCGGCCCATTATCGGAGATAATCCGTCGCGGGGTTCCGAACCGATAGATGACGTGTGTTCTGAAGAAATGGAGAATGTTCTCCGTCTTCACTTCCCTCAGTGGTACCGCTTCTGCCCATTTGGAGAAGTAATCAGTTGTCGCCAGGATAAAACGATGTCCCCGGGCTGATGCCGGCTCTATGGGGCCGACTATGTCAGTCCCCCACATTTCGAATGGCCAGCTGGCCACCGTTGGGTGTAGTGGATTCGGATGTTGGTGGATGAAGTCTCCATGGATCTGGAATGAGTGGCATTGCTTTGCATACTCGAGGCAGTCCTGGATCATCGTGGGCCAGTAGTAACCCATCCGTTTAATTTTTAACTTCATCTTTGGGCCTGCTTGGTGAGAACCGCAAAGTCCGTCGTGAACTTCTCGAACGACTCGTTCCGCTTCGTCAGGTCCCAAGCATCTCAGCCATAGAAAATCAAACGATCTCTTGTACAGGGTATCGTTGACGAAAGCGAAGGATAGAGCTCGTTTCATAAGCTGATGCCTTGAGGACGCCTCTTCGGGCATTCGGTGGGACTTAAAGTAGTCTATGAAGACTTCCCTCCAGTCCTCAGCCTTCTCACGGTCTTTTATTTGTAGGGTCGCTTGCTGAATCGCTCCCTTTTCTTTATATAATTCCGGAGGTATTTCTGCCGGGGCGAGCACTCGACGGCTTTGTACCACGATTCTGACGTCATCGAGGTTCTCGTCAGCCAGTTCTTTAGCGAGTTTGGCCAACGCGTCTGCTTTGCTGTTTTCCGCGCGCGGTATGTTCTCTAGAATATAGGAGGGGATTTGGGCCAACAGTTGTCGCACCTTTACGCCGTATTTCACCAATTCTGGTTTGCATGTTTGGTAGTCACCATTTATTTGGCTAACGACCAGCTGAGAATCCCCGTATATGTGGAGGTCTTCAATTCCCATGTTGATGGCGATTTCGAGGCCTGCTATCAGAGCTTCGTATTCGGCTTCATTGTTTGTCCTTGACTCTGTTAAGGAGAAGGCGAAGCGCATTATCCCTCCTTGTGGAGTTATAAAGATAAGGCCTATCCCCGATTTGACGATCGGGTTACCCTGTTTCTGTTTCTTTATGGAGGACGCTCCATCGAAATAGAGTTCCCATCGTGTGCTTCCACCGCCAATTGCATCAAATGCATGCTCGTCCGGCAAATCATAGTTTAGAGGAGAGTCGGCCGGTATCGGGTGCTCAGCGAGGAAGTCGGCAATGGCCTGGCCCTTTACTGCCTTGAGGGGTTGATATGTTATCGAAAACTCCATCAAGAGTAGGGCCCATTTAGCGAGTCGTCCCGTCAATATAGCCTTTGACATCAGGTATTTAAGGGGATCCACCTTTGAAATGAGACGGACTTCATGCGCCAGCGCATAGTGCCTGAGCTTCGTTACTGCAAAGATTAATGCCAAGCAATGCTTTTCAATGGGCGAGTAATTGCTTTCTGCCCCCAGCAGCACTCGACTTAAGTAGTAAAGTGCTCTTTCTTTCCCCTGGTCATTCTCTTGTGCCCATAATGCGCCCAAGGAACCTTCGAGGGCGGTTGTATAAAGAATGAGGGGTTTTCCCTTGACCGGCGCAGCTAATACCGGCGGGTTCTGCAGGTACTGCTTGATCTCGTCTAGTGCGCCTTGGCATTTTTGATCCCAGACAAATGGGGTTCCCTTCTTCATCAGGTGACTGTAGGGGCAGCATTTGCCTGAAAGATTTGCGATAAATCGCCGGATGTATGCGAGCTTCCCTTGGAGAGACCGCAACTGTTTGAGGGTTCTTGGCGGGGGCATTTCCATAATCGCTTTAATCTTTGACGGATCTATTTCAATACCTCGGTGTCGAACGATGAATCCCAGGAATTTACCCGAGGAGACTCCAAACGCGCATTTGAGGGGATTCATTTTCAAATTGTATTGCCGAAGGCGTTGAAATACGGTTTCGAGATGCTTTAAATGCTCTTCGTATGACATGCTCTTCACTACGAGGTCATCGATATAGCATTCGACGATGTCGTGTATGAGATCGTCGAAGATTTTTGTCATGGCCCTTTGGTAGGTGGCGCCAGCGTTCTTTAGGCCAAAGGGCATAACCCTGTAGCAGAATACACCCAAAGGGGTCCGGAAAGCGGTGTGCTTCTGGTCTTCGGGATGCATTTTTATCTGATTGTATCCTGAAGAACCATCCATAAAGGAGAAGATCTCGTGAGTAGACGTGTTATCTATCATTAGCTCGGTTACCGGCACCGGGAAATCGTCCTTTGGGCATGCTTTATTGAGATCCCTGAAATCCACGCATATGCGCACCGTTCCATTCTTCTTCATTACCGGGACGATATTGGCGATCCAATCGGGGTATTGGACTTCTTGGATAAATCCGGAATCGATCAACTTCTTGACTTCGGCGTTGATGCTCATCTCCAGCTCAAGTCGCATCCTCCTTGGCGCCTGCTTGACTGGCTTGATATCCGGGGATATTGCTAATCTATGCACTGCAATCTCCGGATCCAATCCTGGCATCTCGGAGTAGTTCCACGCGAAGCAGTCTTTATGCCGTAGGAGCACGTTCTTTAACGCGGCCACCTTTTCCTCGGATAACAGCTCGCTGACAAATGTCGGCCGCGGGTCGTCTGCCGATCCCAGCTCGATCTTCTTGAGGTTATCTGCGGTAGTATGTATACCGTCTTCCAGTTCTTTCGGAGCGGGCGGAAATTCCGAGATCAACTCGTCATCGCTGTTCTCGAAGCAC
The DNA here is from genome assembly GCA_030015575.1 of Agapanthus africanus. Classification (NCBI taxonomy): domain Eukaryota; kingdom Viridiplantae; phylum Streptophyta; class Magnoliopsida; order Asparagales; family Amaryllidaceae; genus Agapanthus; species Agapanthus africanus. Next base: position 637,773,908 of record JASDDO010000024.1, on the reverse strand, counting down.
CGGGGAAGGTCATCTTCGTTCTCGGGCTCTTCTTTTAATATCGTAATCATATAACAGGTGCGAACTCGCTCCCAAGACTGAGGCGGATCCGGTTCTGCTCTTGTGGCTTTAGGCTCGTGCCTTTGCGGCGGCGTTACTTTCCAACCGTCGGATAAAGCGAATCTGCCCCGTCGGTACTGGTCCTCGACCCAGTTCTTGAAGGTGAAGCAATCTTCGGTCGGATGTCCTATGGCTCGGTGATAAGAGCAATAACCCGGATGAGAGACCTTGCTGGCCTGCTCAGGATGCCTAGACTCTGGAAGCGTGATCATCTGATGTTTTAGGGCGAGCTTGAGTAACCGTTCCGTCTTGTCTCGAGGGAAGGAGTATGCTCGACTCATCTTTTCCATGAGGGACGAGTCCGAGCCGCGCAATTCCCGTAACCCTCTAATCCTGCGTCGTTGTTGTCGGCTTCTTTTTTCGCTTCTTAATTTATTCCCGTCCCTGCGTCGAGCCTTTCGTATGACGGGTTGACGATGGTGAACATCTTTATCTTTTGCAGCCTGTGCAGTTTGTTGGAATAGACGTTGCGTCCTGGCTTTCTCATAGATGGCCACTTCGTGGTTGTGATCTTCCCGAATTTTCTGATCCGCTTTCGTGGTAGGCTTGCCCATTCGTCTTTTAAACAACGGGTTTGGCTCTTCGATCGCGGGGTTTAGTTTTGATGAGGGATTGGTCTCTCCTGACGTGGCGCCTTCTTCTTCATCAAAGGTATATATGGCGTAGCTGCCGTGGGCTCGCTCCTGTTTTCCCGTTCTCGCGTACCCAAGCCCAAGTGTTTCTATTTTTCCGTTGGGCAATTTGCGTTGGGTCCCAGGGACATCCCAAATCCTGTTGTAGAACCGAGCCTGCCGCACAGTCTGTTTTAAGGGTACTCCTTGGCGCTTCAATAACTTCTTCAATCCATTTGTATAGTATCTAGGCAGACGAATGGGTTGGAGCCTGTCAAGTGTAACATCCACGCCGTGCCAGATCTCTTTCTCCACCTTCGACTCTGAGGATTGATAGAATAGGATCACCTTTTCACCCCTTCGCTTGGGAGGGACGTAAAATGTTTGCAGGCCCTGCACGCTATGGGTTTGAAGCGCGTCGAGATCCTTATAGTGTTCTTGCGGTACCATGGTGATTTGCAGACTATGGTCATCGCAAAGGGGTGCCTGTATTGACAGCCGATTGGAGAACACGACGTTAACCTCGTCCTCCGAATCACTCCCGAAGACCGGTACGGGGGTGGGTGCCCCCAGGTTGTTGCGTTGGGATGGCCCCGTATACACTATTTCCTCCTCTTCTTCGGTATCGCTCCCAAAAACGGGAATGGTGGCGGCGGTTTTGTTCTTCGGGTCGCGACACCTTTCTGTATCCTCGAAATCTGGCAAAAAGTATTTCGCATCTTCGTATTTGCGGACTTCGTTCACAGAAAACGGGTTTAACTCGCCTGTTACAGTGTACTCGAAACCATCCTTGAAGTATTTCATACACTGATGTTGTGTAGAAGGGATGATGTTGTACTCGTGTAGCCAGGGACGGCCGAGCAAGGCGTTGTAGCAGGTCTTGGCGTCAATGACATGGAATTTGATGTCTGTGACGAGAAGTCCGAAGCGTAATGTCAGTATTACAGATCCGAGAGTTCGTGACGATTGAGAGTCGAAACCGGAGATAGTAATTTTGTCACGAGCGAGGTGTTGCACACTCATGCAGATTTCCTTCAACACCCGAACATTAAGGAGGTTGACGGAGGATCCATTATCCACTAAGATCTTGCCTATCTTGATGTCATGACAGTATCCAGAGACATATAGGGGACGGTTGTGGTCGCACGTCCCGAGGAGAAGGTCTTCATCACCGAAAGTGACATCGGCTGTATGCACTTCCTCCAGTTCATCCTTCATCCTTTCAGTGGCGAGAACGGCCTGGAATTGTTCAGGTTCTTGCAACGCTTTAATGAGTGAGTCTCGCGCTTCTTTTGATAATAGAAGGGCATCAAGAATGCTAAGCTGAGAGGGTAGTTTCCTTAAGTGCGCGAGGATGTTATAGTCCACCTTACCCTTTTTGGGAGGGTCTTTGTTAGTTAGCTCTTTTATGACCCGGTCATCTAAAGTGATATCTTCAATGACCTTTTCCTTTCCCTTATCTTTTCGGCCGACGGGACCGAGATTCTTCTCCGGGAGCGTGCGGTTGCGCAGCTGGATGTTCTCGCAGGCCTCTGATTCCTCCTTTTTTCCTAGAACGGATTCTGTAAAGAGAGGGGCCAGAGCCATTTCTTCATCAGAGTCGCTCCCGAAGGTGAGAATTTGTGACCCTCTGGCGTCAACCATGTAACAGTTGCCAGTAGTCTTGTTATGTCCTCCGACAGTACCTCTTCGCTCCTGACGGCTCTTGCGTTTCATGCGCTTAAACTGTTGCTGACGGATAACATATCCTCGCCACCATATTTTGAAGGCATCGCACTCCCCCGTGGGGTGTGAGATCTTCCGGTGATATGCGCAATAGTCAGGGTGCCTCTCCGCCCCGTCGTGCGTATTTGCTTCCGAAGGTGGTAGCATCATTCCCATTGACATGGCTTTGGCGAACCTTTTCCTTGTCTTGAATATTTTCTTGTCCACTTCGGATGCCTTTTGTTCTGGCAGGGGTAACTCCACTCTTCCGTCCAGTCGTCCGTATTTGGCTCTTTCCGGCGTGGTCATTTTACGCTCCTGGTCCGCTTTACATTTTAGACGAATCTTGTCTAGAAAAGCGTCGATCATTTCGTCCGTTGGCCATGGACACTCTGGTACAGGCTCTGCCTCCATCTTCTTAGTGCCGGGAGTTTTCCCATCATCGGTAAACGAGTGGGAGATTACGTTACAACTCGCCACATATCCTTCGGATTCATTCGACGAGCTCTCCCCCTCATCTTCCTCTTGAAAGATATGGTTGAGGAACTCTTGCAGTGTGACAGGAGTTCGCGCCTTTTGATTGTATTCTTCCAGCGCGTCTATTTGCTTCTGTAAGTTCGTGTGCTCGTTTCCAAGCTTCACGGACTTCTTGGATTTCTTCTTCTTTTTCTTCGAAGATTTTGACGGTTGGACGTGAGTATTTCGGCTCTTATCGTTAGTCTTTATAATTGGGCGGGGCTTCAACATCCCTTCGATAATTTGAGGTTCAAGAGGGTCCTTCCATTCGATCGCAGGGCATGCATGGAGGTCTCTCAGCATTCTTTTGGTCTTCGTTGATAGCACGACCCCCCATGGAGCTTCTTCGATAAAGGAGCAGGTTGCCCCCGGTGTATCGGCCTTCTTAGGAGTATGTGGTTGTGGTGGGTTCACTTTCCACTTTTCGGACAGTACAAATTTCCCCTGGAGGTATTGATCTTCGATCCATCCTTTGAAGACAAAGCAATCTTCAATCGGATGGCCTACCGTTTGATGGTAAGGGCAGTAGTTGGAGTCATTCACCTCGGTGGGGTGTGGTGGTCGCCTTGGATTTGGTAGGTTTATAAGTCTGTTGCGTATTGCCAACTCGAATAACCGCTTCGTCTTGTCTTGTGGGAACGAGTAGGGACGCTTCATTTTCTCATTATAGTACCGGCGTCTTTCCTCCAGTTGATCCGTCGATTTCGGGGCGTTAGGTTGCTGTTGGGCATTCGCGACAAAGGTTGCTCTTCCTTTACCCTTGTCATTCCGAGGTTCCGACTTCGGTGTAGGTGGTCTATGACCCATCTGGTCCATCTGAGCTAACTTGTCGATCAGAGCCTGGAATGTGGTTGGCTTAAAGAACATCATAAACTGGGAGATAGTTGCGTGAGGGTCTAGAGTTCCCACGAACATGCCCACCGCAGGTGCTTCCTCGATGCGCTGCTCACATCTCGACCACAAGTTCCGCCAGCGTATAGCGTACTGGACCCAGGTTTCACCCGGTTTTACCCTGGCGTTAATAAGTGCGGTTATTGGAGTGCGTTCGCTGGCACTTGCAAATCGCTGAGTGAACAACAACTCCATTTCAGCGAACGTTTTGATGGAATCGTTCGGGAGTTCTGAATACCATTCGAACGCTGTTTCTGACAAGCTGCCCACGAATTGGCGAAGCAACAATTTATCGTCACCGCCGGTGTTACCGCATAGGGCCCGAAACTGGGCGACATGTTGATGGGGATTGCCGGTCCCCTTATACACATGGAATTTTGGTATCGTATAGCCTTGTGGGTATTTGATTTGATCGTACCAGCTCGGATACGGCCGTCCGGTTTTCACGGTCTGACCAGCTGCCTCAGTTGCGCGATGAATTCGGATTTGCTGGGCTATGTAGTCAGCCAAGTCAGCCTTAGAGATCGTCTCTTCCTTGGCCGTCGAGAGGGCTGGAGGTGGGTTTGACGTCTCTCCTCGGTCGTCCTCCAGAATAATCGGAGGATCTTCAGCTGGTAAGTCTTGCTGGATCATCATTCCTATCATATCTTGAAAGAGAAGGCCCATCCGTTGTATGTTGGCCGCTTGTTCAGCCGCCTCTTTGTCCCTTTTCTCCAGTGTTCGGCGAAGGAATTCAGCGTCGGTTTCTTCCTCCCGGCGTGCGTCTGAGGACGCTTCTGGGCTTTCCTTTGGCCCGGTGAGCGCGGCCATAGCATTCATCATTTCTTGGAGCTTTTGTTGCTGCTCCTGGGATTTTGTTACGGATCGGGTTAGTGGTCGATGGCCTGTAGAAGCGCGGCTCTCCTCCTTTCCAGAGGCCATGTATACAGTGTGGACCATCATGCCCCCAGACTTAGGGCGTCTAGGCCTAGTGTTTTTAGCCGTCGTTGCATGCTGTGGGGTCCTCTCTGGCCTCCTCCTTTTATGAGTCAGTTGATCAACAGCCTTTTGGGGTTTAGCCTGGTGACCAGCTTCAGGTTGGATTTTCAGTTTCTTGTGCTGGCGGGAGAAGTTTGGATCGATGATCGAATCTCGGGCTTGTCGCCAAACCTTATAAATTTTGGAAGACAGCCGTTGAGGAGATCGAGGCTGTTCGGGTTTTGTTTCCACCACCTTTTTTAGTAAGGGAGGAGATTTCTTCAGTACTGCCGTAGGGGAATTCCTTCGCACCTTATTTAGCGTTTCAAAACTGTTCCCAGTCGGAACAGCGGCATTAACTTCGGCCACCGGGGCTGGTGGGGTCAATCCGGAGGGAGAGTTGCCTCCAGCCTTCCTCACTCGGCGCCAATGGCGACGTCGAGAGTGTCGAGCGGACGGTGCAGGGTCAACGGTAAGAATGGTTTCTTCATGCCCCCTGTGTGGATGGGGGGTTGTTGTTGGCGTTAACCTATCGAAGACCGATGTCCTCTGGGAAGCGGGAGCAAAGGCCGGAGCCGTCAATCTTGTAAAGACCGACTTTTTGGCTGGAGAGGTTGCCTTGGCGATTTCGGGTATGGGAGCGTTCACTTTCTTAGAAGCAGTCTTCTTTGAGATTGTAGGCCCCGTAATGAGCTCGCATGATTTCTGGCCCAGTCTAGAGAAGACCGAGGCGTTGACGTTGGGCGACTCGTTGAGAGGAGCCGCGGTAGGGGTAAGACGATCAAAGACCGACTTCTTGAGAGTTTCCTTCGCCAGCACTGGAACGGTAAAGTTTGTCGGCGGGATCATGGTCCCAAAAAACAATCCTGTGGTGGCGCGGGTGACCTGTTCCATCGGCATTGTGAACAGCGAAGCAGCTTGGGGTCCATAGGCTATACCTTCTGGCGAGGCAGAGCGTCGGCTGCAGTTGCCGTCTGAGCAGTTGGAGGATTTCGCAGGGATGAAAGCCATTGATCCTTTGCTTTCTGCAATAAGCAAGATGCCAATTCTCAGTACCTTGAGACCCAAGGGCAACTATTAGCGAACCGCGATTGGTTCGCGAATCACGACACACGAAGTGTGGAGTGGAAAGAGGAAAAGGTCCCACCGGGCGTGCCAGAATCTGTTCCCCTCCGAACGGCGGCCGGGACGTCGGGACGTCCGAATGCCTGGGGTTCGGGGCAGATGCTAATTGGTGCTATCCGTCTATCCCTCCGAAGATGCCAAGTTGATTTATGGCACCGTGTATCGAAGGTTTAGACGGATGCGTCCGATGTAGCAGACTTCGTCAGATTCCCCCTCATTCGAGGGGTTTTTTGATTGTGGGGACGCTCTTCCCTGCAGGCGCAAGCCCCTGCAGTTAATTACGCTACCGCGTTGCGGTAACAACTTTCTCCTTCTCCAGATGGTCACTTCGTGTCGTGGGTGTTTGTTTTGTTGCCCGTGGATTGTTTACGGAGACTGAGTTATGTCGTCGCCCGTAGGGCGTGGACTAGTCCAAATCCGCATTATCTTAGATTTGGGTTTGGGGGTTTGGTTTGAGGATACGTCAGCCATACTTGAGGCTAAGATCAACTCAAACGTTTGTTAAGGATACGTTAGTCTAACTTTGTGACTAAGATCAACTTAACGGGATCGTTTAGATCCGACAGAAGAGTGTTTGGACTCTAATGTTCCAGTTTAGGGACGTAGTGGTCCATCGTATGTATGGCCATCGGGACTCATCACCTCTCTGACGACGTTGAAAGATTACAACGACGGATGTCAGAGGAGTTCAGAGATGTACCCTCGAGCCGGAGTTAACTTAGGGGATTCGTAGTCCAATCTGTTTGAAGGTTTAAGGACGCGTTAGCCATTTTTGGAGGCTAAGATCAACTTAAACGGGACCGTTTAGATCCGACAAAAGAGCATATGGAGGGCCCTATTGTTCTAGTTTAGGGACGTTGCGGTCCATGGGTAGTTTAAGGACGTTGCGGTCCGTGGGTAGTTTAAGGACATTGCGGTCCGTGGGTAGTTTAAGGACATTGCGGTCCGGTATTTGCTCTGGATGCTTCACACGGGTTCACTGCCGTGCTTGGCGAGGACCAGGCTCCGCTCTGGGTACTTCACACGGGTTCACTGCCGTGCTCTGCGAGGACCAGGATCCGCTCTGGACGTTTCCCACGGGGTCAAAGAGTGACATTATCCGTGTTCCACGTAACCAGGAATTTTGCATTAGGCATGGGTTTAAGGACCCCACAGTCCATATCATGAGTGGCCGTCGGGACCCGTCACCTCTTTGAAGACATTGAGGGATTACAATGCCAAGTTTCAAAGGAGTGAAGAGATGTACCCTAGAACCGGAATGGATTTAATAATCCCTGACCCAATTTGGGGTCGAGACTGATTAATTATGTTATGAGCCCATTAGCCCAGTTAATCACAAATTGAGGACTTATGGCCAGCTTGGGCTAAGTCCAGTCGGGTCTGAAACATTGACTTTTTGCTGATCCATTGAAGGAGAGGCTTTGCCTCTATCCATTTAGCCAATTGGGCCAAAGCCTAGTGTTAAACACTATAGAGCAATCAATGTTGAACACTGGGAATGCGGTTAACAAGTTAGTGTTTAACACTAAGAAATAATTGGTGTTAAACACCAGCAATAAGGCTTCTCAAATTAGTGTTAAACACTAAAACAGATCAGTGTTGAACACTGCAAACGAAGATCTCAGATTAGTATTTAAACACTAAGGTAATCAGTGTTGAACACTGCAGATAAAGCTTTTTAATTAGTGTTGAACACTAAGGCCCAACAATATTTCAACACTGAGTGCGAGAGTTTCAATTTAGTGTTAAACACTAAGACAAAAGGGGTCACGTGGCAGCACGTGAGAGCGCCCTTCCTCCATTTGTTCTGCTGAAATTACTGCATCTTTTGATAGCATCACGTGTCAGCACGTGATGGGCATTCAAATGCCTATGCGTTAAGGCTTCTGCTGAAAGTCACGTGGGTCACGTGGGGTGCTGCCTCAAAGGGGTTTTCTGTAGGGCTTTTGAGGGGGGGGGGTCACGTGGTGACACGTGACCCTGCCTTAATGTGTTTTTTTTTCAGAGGATTTGTTACTCCTTTTTTTCAGGAATTAAATTCCGGAGACTTTTTAATTTCAGAGGAATTAAATCCTTCTTTCTTTTGAAGACTTGTATTCTGGAATAGAGTTTAACTCTGAATTTTCTGCGGGAGTTAAATTCCCCGTTTATGTGAAGGGCTGAATAGGGTTGAACCCTAATAAAATTTCTGAGGAAATGATGATCGTTATTTCAACAGAACTAAGTTCTTTAATTAGGGTTAAACCCTGTTTCTCTTTTTTTTTGTTTTGAAGGAATTAAATTCCCATGATATAGGGTCTAGCCCCACTTTTATTTTGGAGGAATTAAATTCCTATAGTTCTGTGAGAATTAAATTCTCAAGTTTGCACTCCTTCTCTACGTTTTGGATCTGCATGGCAGGATCTCAACCCATTGAGAATTAAATTCTCAACCTTAAGGGGAGATGTGCGCTTTGCAGATCCTCTATCAAAGAGAGAAGAAATAAGTTCTTCTGCTTTTATATTATCAGAGTTAAACTCTGTTGAGAATTAAATTCTGCTTCTTTCAAAATGCCTTCCCTTTCTTACCTAGGGTTTTTTGCAGAAGATCCGAGTCTTTTCGAAGTATCAAAGCTCTTCTCCTTTTCTCTTTTCTTCTCTGCGCATGTATGTATCCTTTTTTTTGTCTCTTGGCTCCTATTTATAGGAGAGGCAGCCGCATCAATCAGTTTTTTGACGAATCTTCATTGGGAGATTTGATTTGCATCCATAATTCATTTTGGGCCTTTGGATTATTAGGTGAATTTTATTCACCATTGGATCTTGAATTCAGAGATTCTCCTTTGATATTTTGGTTAGATTTAAGGGGGAAATCTTTCCCAAAGCCGGGATTTTCCATAGATAGATGATCTTTAATCATCTCTGAATCTTTAATTTGATTAGTCCCAAATAATTACTTTCCTTTGGCAAGATTCGAATTTCCTTCAGAATTTAAATTCTGTCGTCAACATGGGCTTTGGAAGCCAGTCACGTGTGACCACGTGATTCATGGTCACGTGTGAGCACGTGACCCCCTTTGGAACGAGCTTTCTGCGCTGTGTCTTCTGATTGCTGCTTAAACATCACGTGCTACCACGTGACCCCTGGTCACGTGTGAGCACGTGACCCTTTGTTTGAGCTCTCTTTCCTTGGTTGTTCGGGAGAACGGGTCTGTTGTCTTGAACGTTACGTGTCAACACATGACTCTGGTCACGTGAGAGCACGTGGCCTTTTCTGAAGCTCTTTTTCTTGACTTGATCAGGGAACCAATGTGCGCCTTTGCTGCTTGAATTTAAATGTCACGTGCCGACACGTGACCTTGATCACGTGGGAGCACGTGACCCTTCCTGAACCCCCCTTTTCTTCGACTTAGTCAGGAGACTGAACTTGCTTGAATGATGCGTTCAGGTGTCACGTGCGAACACGTGACCGCTAGTCACGTGTAAGCACGTGACCCTCTTCTGAAGCTTTTCACAGAAGCTTCCTGATTTTAAATCAGGAAACATTGAGCAACAAACACTTTTTGTTCCTCACCGTGGTAGAAAAAATATCCTTGAGAATTCTTTGGCTATCCCAGAAACTTGCAAAGATCTGGTCGTGCCTCGAGTCTGTCCGGATTTTGCCTTTTGACATTGGCCGGACAACCCCATATCTTAACTCGTTTAAAATATGGTCACTTCCCACTCCATATCTCATATGGTGTGGTAGGTACAGATTTAGACAGAACTAAATTCAATAGGTATATGGCTGTCTCAATCGCATACCCCTAGAAGGAAATAGGTAACTCAGCATCGCTCATCATATCTAAAAGGGTGCGAATCCTCCGCTCCGGTACACTGTTGTGCTGTGGTGTATAAGGAGGAGTAAGCTGAGAGAGAATCCCATTCTCTTTTAGATAATCTAGGAACTCATTGCTTAAGTATTCACCTCCTCGATCAGATTGAAGAATCTTAATACTTTTGCCTGTTTGGTTCTCTACTTCGTGCTTATATTCTCTGAATTTCTCAAAATCTTCAGACTTGTGTTTCAACAGGAATACATGCCCGTATTTAGAGAGATCGTCAGTGAATGTAATAAAGTAGGAAGAAATGTTCCTGGCGTGTGTAGATATAGGACCGCATACATCACTATGTACCATTCCTAAGAGTTCCGTAACTCTTTCTCCGTGTCCACTAAACGAAGTTTTGGTTATTTTTCCTTTGAGACATGAATGGCAAGTATCATAAGATGATAATTCGAACGAATTCAAATATCCATTCATATATATCTTAGCTAGCCGTGTCGCATTGATATGACCAAGTCTATAATGCCATAAGAAGGATTCGTTCATCTCTGAACTCTTCCTCTTATGTGTGTTTTGTATATTAAGGACTGTGTTTTGATTGAGAATGAATATGCCATTATGTAACGAGCCTGATGCAATCAACTTTTGATCTAGGAATATGTTCATAACATTATCCTGTACTACAAAATTATATCCTTTTTTACTTAATAAAGAAACTGATATAATGTTGAACATCACGTTCGGTATATAATAGCACTCATTCAGAATCAGTGTATTACGACTTGGTAATACTAGGTGATATTCTCCGACTGCTTTGGTTGCAATACTTGCACCATTCTCTACTTGAACGGAATGATCACCTTTTCCCAGTTCTCTACCTTTCCGTAGCCCATGTATCAATTTACATATGTGGGATCCTGATACGGTATCTAATACCCAGGACGTAGGGTGAACTGAGAAACAGTTCTCAATAACTAACACACCCGAAGATGGTGCATCAACATGCATGTTCTCCGTTTGGGCGGCATGAGAATCCAGATATTCTCCTATTCCCTGTTCAGTCTTATAACTCTTATAAGAAAAAACGGGACCAACGTTCCCCTGCTCAGTATAATAATCGGGTTCAGTCAATACATCCATATTATTATCTTGATTATGGCCTAACATGGCCGCTACCTGGAGAGAGAGAGATGAAAACACTTTAGCGTATGCTCTTGCAAGATTAGATTGGTTATTATCTTATCTAATCAGGATGTCTACCACTGTTTTTATCAAATCTTCCTCCAAACCCTAAAAGGTAAGATTAGCCGGGATTAATTACACCCTACAATTTCGTCAATCAATCAGCCAGATCAGTGTCGGTACTTGAGGGAGGTTCCCCGTGCTTTCGCACGGACCTAATTAAAGCAAACCTCATTTTCCCAGAGGCGTAACCCCGTTAACACTTTTCTAGACACCTACTTGATCGGCTAATTGTCCTGTGTAAAATTCTCCCAGGAGTTACTCTTACTCGCAGTGGGTATCGAGATCCAACTATCTCATAGGAGGTATGAAATCTCATGGCAAATTTCAACACTTGAAATTCTCGATAATTCTTTTGCCCCTAGCGATCTATGACGTTGACTAAGTCAACAAACCATAAATCGCAAGTCAAGTTCAACCCGTACATTTCCCGATTGAATTAAACCCATCCGTACGACTCTTGACTGAGTCAACAAGGCCGTACGACTACCCTAATCCAATCACATCTCATGCTTTAGCAGATAAACACAATTTAGATACCGTACATTACGCCTTGACTAAGTCAACAAACATAGCACGAATACTAAATAATATCTATCTGAATTGACGGAGGGCTACGCAGGTTTTTCAGAAAACCTTGAGCGTAATGAACTTGATATCGTCGTAGAATCAAGTGAATTTTGATAAGAAGTGTTTTTGAGGCTTTTCTAGTTTCGCTAAAGTGGTCACTCTCGGTGAAGGGATCTCGGCTCTTTCCCCATCGAATAAGGTGCAAGATATATCATATATACCGCTGTGCAAAGCAAGGACTATATAAGCTGTCAAAAACCAAAGCTCGAGTTTGTAGCATCTGCCCATTTCGCTAAAGAGGTCACTCCCGGTGAAGGGATCTCGGCTCTTTCCTCAACGAATAAGGTGCAGGGTATACCATATATACCGCTATCCAAAGCAAAACTGTAGATACCCTTTTTATAAAGTTTTGATTCTACAACATCTTTAAGGTTACTTTTCTTTTTATTAATCTCATTAATAAATCCCATCAGCATATGCTTCCTAAGCATCACAGAAGAAACGAAAGTAGTAATATTTATATATCAGCATATATATATAGTATAAACATTCATCTCAGCCAGTAATATGATCTCATCACAGAACATTGCAGCAGAAGAACATATATGAAATATTGGATATACTAGGAGGTCCGTGTTTTTAATACGAGCTTGTATAAAACACGGATTCCACGGTCGCGATGAATAGCCAAACCCACATCTCTAGACCCCTACGAGAGCGGCAAGTAACACTGCCAATTCTAGGGTTAGGAGACCCGGTCTCGACTCCTCGAGATAGCCTCGCACTGGACCCTAGAACCCGGTTACTTGTGCTCCCCTCCTTGGGTCTACCCAATGTGGAAAAGTAAATAATATACACTGGTGACATCAACCTCATCCCGGAAGTGCCCCAATAAAGAAATATTACATACAAATGAATTTTACATGAATGAAAATAAAACCCTCATCTCACATAAAACCCCCGGCTATTCAGAACACGACGATCCAATATAACATATGACAGCAACACATAATATCATATATCATCAACGTAAGTATGTATGCATACACCGATCGTCGTTGATGTATAGCAACGAAGACTGGCAATACAACTACATACAACACTTACGGTCACAGAAAAGAAATTGTAAAACAATAACATTTGGAATCCACAATCACTTTAGACATCATAAATCCGAAATATCACATACTTCGCATTTCATGCCAAACTCTATGAATTCCACATATTGTATCACATTCCAGATAAATAGACAGTATTAAACTTTCCGATCGGATAATTAAATACCCAAGATTTCCTAAATAGCTCAACACTTGAGCGGAATTCAAATAATCCTATAATATGTCACAGTACCGATGATCCAGCCGTAGAAGGGTCAAGCCAACGCCTCACATGTGGCACCCCGTACTACCCTAACCCCTAAAGGTTTAGAGGCAGTTCAAGACGGTCACATAATCGAGTTAAGGTTTGTGTTCTTCTATAGGGTCCACCGCGTTACTTGCACATTTTTCCGAAAAATTTAAACCCAAGAAAAATTCAACACTTGAAAGTTTTTTGAGCCGGGAAAAATGAGTTAATGATATCCGCTCGAATATTTTAACAGTTTCTAAATATCCGGAAAACATAACGAAATTAAATTTTTCGACCGAATCAACGATTACAAAATAAACCCCAGAATACTCAACACTTGAGTCAGTTTAAAAATACCCAGAAATATATACAAGAAGCCAAAGAAATTACTGTACAAAAACAAAAGCCCATATCTACAGTACGGCCGCGGATCTGCGGCCTAAGCGAGGTATGGCCGCGGTTCCGCGGCGGTCCGTACAGATTGAGTGCTCATTTTCTACAGTAATGTTTATATTTACTTGCTGATTTTTTTAGGTATTTTTAATTCAGAAAAATCACAGTTTTTAAAAAAATGTCCACAGAGGAGGTCGTTGCGGGGTTCGTTCTGAGTTTTAACTTCGTATACACGTCGCCTAATGCTCTAGCTAGGCTCTGATACCTCTGAAGGGTTCCTAGGCACTCTTTTGAGGGTTCATAAGGCATCAACCATGCCCGAATAAAATTTTAGACATGCCGAACAACCCAAAGCCGGGATCTTTGGTAGATTATTACGGTTTAACATGCAAGTAAACAACTTTACTACCAAGTTTGAGGGATTACAACCTTTGTAGTCCGCTCCTTCGCTTCATAAGCTCCAAGTAGAACTCCCTTCACCGCGATCCATGATCTCCCGGACTCAAGAGAGGCTCCATGATTCGAACGATCCATGCTAGCTTGTAGTATTCCTTTTCTCCGATGATCTACGTCCAAGTTCCAATAACTCAAGCTCTCTCACTCTAATGAGGTGAACACCCTAATCTAATGGGCTAGATTAGATGAGGATGATGGAGTAGTATTTATGCTATCTTTTTATATCAATTTCTCACAAGAAATCATCACAAAATGAATAACTAGTAAGCTTTCTCAAAGCTTAAGAGAGAAGAAGATGATGAAAAAGAGTTTTTCCTTTTGTGATGAATAATAGAAATGAATATATGAATAATCATAGAACCATGGTCAAGGGATGACAAGGATAACCCTTGTTGAGAATTAACTAGGGATAGGGTTTGGTTAGGTTAAAGAATGAGTCATGGATAAATATGAACCATAATATCTTAACCATGACAAAAGGAATTCCTTCTAGAAGGATCAAGAAGGAGCTAACCCTAACCAAACCCTAACCTTGTTTAATCTCTACTAAACATGTTCCATTATTAATCATATCATGTTGCAATAATATATATCACATATATATTATATATTTGCAACAAAAGAAAATAATACAATTAACATATATCGCATATATATCATTGTATTATCGTGTGAGAAAATGAAATAATAAAGTGAGCCAATATTAGATAATGTAATACAATATATCATGTATATTATTATACATTAAATTATTGAATCAACACTTTATCCGACAATCCGGCTATATCGAATATAACCGTCTATTATATCATGTACCGATTCATCGAATCAACACTTGATCCGATGACCCGGTTCATATCTATATATCGCGAGAATATAATATGGTATCTCATATCGCATTATCCTTGGTCCTGCACATATCACATATGTGACTCTACTCCGTTTTGCCTGAGCCAAGAAACCTCTGTGTTGGACTCTAAAGAATCGTCAATACGTCGGTAGCAGGTGATGATCATATCAAACACCCACAACCTGCAAGCGGTCAGTTAAACGTAACAGCCATACAGGTATTGAGCGATCAAAAGATCAACAAGCTAGCCTGTACGTTCTCCTGTGAATCCAATCAGTAACACTCCCATACAGTCCGGTCTGTTCGTCTGATATGTCGCATATCAAGTCTAGGGGTGGTATACGTCAGACCCCAGTAACCGATAAGTCGTGTCGATGTGTGGCTGATAACGGGTCGAGAAACTACTGGTAATACTTACCAGTAAATCTCTATATCAGCCATGGCCAGGGACTTCCAATTATAGCCAATCGAACACAGCACAACATCAACTCCCTATACCGGGAGAGACGAATCCCCTCCTATCGCTCATTGCCTCCATGTGATTCGGGACTGTACCCAAAAGCCACCGTTTTGCACGCTCTCTTGGACGTGGTAAGGTGGAAATCAAAGCACAGTGGGAATCACACAAGACTCTATGGCGATCTCGTGTCTACAGACTACCCTGTACCAGTGTCACCGGAGAACTGCCATCTGACGTGTGGTATATCACCATCTGGGAGTTCTCGGCGAGTCCGTCCAGTGTACCCAGTCTCCACAGAGCACCCGTACACCATCTCTGATGTCAAACGCCGATGGATATGGGATCATCCATCGCCCATCATATGGGTCAAGATGCGTATACGCTAGTCTACTCTGGTGTATCGATGCCCTGTCTCGATATACCCTCGACTAGGAACAGTTATAGGATGTACTCATCGACTACCATGGCCCTACTAGTATGATCTCATCATAGTCCCAGTAGTAGAGTACAGATCCTAAGGGCTTTATCAACATGTGAGAGAAAGACAGTAAACCAATACAAGTCAACATGTTATGATAAAGTGAAACCAAATAGCATACAATCATATCGAGCAAAAAAGTCCTCTCTATATGTTAGTGTATATGCCCTAGAGACCATTACTGTATCATACTAGTTTGTATATTACTTAATGGAAGCTTCGGATATTCACCTTGTATTGACCATCTTGCTCAAAATGGTAGTATGCTACTTGGTTTGTTTCTACTTTAATATGTGCATGTGTTTCTTTTAGCATATTGCTTATACATATTAGTAGAGCCCTTAGGATCTTTGCTTGATTACCAGCGTTGTGATGGCAGTCACACTCGTGGGGGCTGGGTAATCCACAAGCACATCCTTATACAGGTCCCTAGTCGTAGGACTATCGAGACAAGGCATCGATACTCCGGAGTAGACTAGCGTATGCGCTTCTCATCCCAGCACGGGAGACGGTCTGTCCCACAGCCGTCAGTACATCGTACTTGAGATAATATGCGGGTGCTTGTTAGGTTACGAGTACACTGGACAGGACTCGTCGGGAACTGTTGGTTGGTATTATACCTATCGTCGGTTATCAGTTCCCAGGTGACATGAGTACAGCTTAGTCCGCTGACTTGACACTATCACTTTGCCTCGAGTGTGTTCCCACTGTACTTTGATTACTATCCTACCACGGCTCAAAGGAGTCGTGCAAACAGGTAGTAGTTGGGTGCAGTCCCGAAGCACTTGGAGGCATTGACGGTTAGACAGGATTCGTCTATCCCGGTATTGGGGGTTGACATCGCGCTGTGTCTAGGAGAGCCATTACTCGAGTAGTCCCTGGCCAGGGCAAGCGAGATATACTGGTAGGTTTCCAGTGTTATCTCAGGGTGTTCTAGGCTACACTCCGACACGACTTGTACCGCTATTAGGGGACTGACGTTCACCACCCCCTAGGCCCGCCATGCGATGTATCTGACGAACTGACCGGACTGTGCGGAGACTGTCACATTCAGGCTCGGTAGGTGTTCAGATGGGCTTCACCTCGTTAGTCTTGTTGTCGGCATCTACCTGGGGGCCGTTACGCACAGCTAGTGCTGCTTGCGGTCTGTGCTTAAACCCACTGCCAGCGTAGTGTCGAGTCTTTAGAGTCCCACACAGAAAGCTATTCGCCTTTAGGCAAAAGAGTAGAGGTCGCATGGTTTTGCGACAGGGTTCGGTCACATCCGTGCACTTATGCACGTTTGGTGTCCGGACATTTAACACTAGCGAGCTTTGGTTTAAGCCAGATCCTAGTGTGCATTTTGTGATCGGTTTTATATCGTTTGTATTTGTGTTCCTCGGAACGCGGATGCGGGTGTGTATGCACAGTTGACAGAGAGACAGAGGATTCTCATTGGGGTTGTTGACTGTTGACTGTTGACTGTTGACTATTGGCTTTTGCTAAACCCTAATGAGAATAAAAAATATGATTAATTATAATATTAATTAAGTATTATTGTGCCATGGTTGGGTTGAAAGGTTGACTTTGTTGACTTGTTGACTAGGTTGGACTAGTTGACCATCATCATTGCAATGGTTGTCATTTCATGCAAAGACTTTTGCTTACTTGTTGTGCTTTGCAAAATGAGTGCATGAAATGATAATGCCACTTGACATGATATGAACCATCACATAATACTCAATTACTATTATTATTATTATTCTTTTTGGATTATGAGAGAGAGGTTGAGAAAAGTCTTGCTATTCTTTGATTTGCTTTCTCTCTCTTGAGCTCTCTCATGCTCAAGCTCTCTCCCTCTTCCTCTTGCTCTCTCTCTAGCTCAAGGCAACACCCACTCATGAGTTCAGAAACATTGCCTTAGAGATAAAAGAAAACCCATATCACTTCTCTACTCATCCTAGTTCACAAGGTTTAGCAAACCAAGTGTTCTAGTTTCTTCAAGTTCGAAGAAGAAGCCAAAGGTAGAAGCTTTCAGGTGGATCCATCTTCGGCGCAAGGAGACGTTGAGGTGAGGCCGATCCGTACATCGGAAAGAGTTGAAGACGAAGGAGTTCAAGAAAGGTATAACCCCCTAACCGAGTAGGTAAAACTCTTGTTAGGTTTGTTAGTTAGTTGTTTAACAAAGATCCGTATTTTGAGTCCATGTTACCACCTCTTGAAAAAGCGTTTTTCATCATTTCCGCAAGCCCGTAAGTACCGGGAGAGGTAACGTGGACTTACAGTGGTATCACAGCCTAGTTAAACACTATCTAACATGTTAGCAAAGTAACTAGAAGTTCGATCGGAGAAAAAGTCGCGAAACGAACCCGTAAAATCAACTTTCTGGCGAATTTGTTTTCTGTTCCAAAAATGATAAATCTTATCTTAAAATTCGGCCCAGGGTTTTTAGAAGAAACTGTAGAAAAATGGTCCACTGAACCGATCAACGCGCCACGGAACCGCGGCGGGAGCTTGCTGATCAACGCGCCGCGGAACCGCGGCGAGAGCTTGCTCCCGCCGTGGATCCGCGGCCGAGTTGACTCGGCCGTGGGCGATTTTTCTCACAGTTTGTTCAGTAGGGTATTTTGGGATTTTTACAGTATGAATTTTCTGCCCAGATTTTCCAGAAGAAAAATTTGATTTTGTGGCTTAAAAATCCGTATTTTGATCGAACTTCTAAAGACTAAATCTAACGGGTTTATATCTGTGTATATGAATTCATTGGATTGTCGCGGGTGAATAGCCGGGGGGTTGGGAGATGAGAGTTTTCTTTTCTTTCAATTCATGTAAAATTTGTAATTGATGTAATATTATTTATTTGGCCGCACAACCGGGGTGAGGTTGTAGCCATCATTGTATAATTTCTTTTACTGTTTTTGCTCCTAGGATAGACCCATGGAGGGGGTGCAAAAACTACCGGGTATCTCGAAGTGCCGAGTGGCCTACTCACCGTGTTGAGAGAGGTTGCTTCGCTTCGAGTACTTGGCGGGTAGTTTGCCGCACCCGTAGGGGTCTTGGGTGGGGTATTGGCTATTCACCGCGACCGTGTAATCCGCTTTTCGTTACAGGCTCGTACGAATTGCGGATTCCTAGTATATCCAATGTGTTCATTTGTGATCTGAAATGGCTATCATTGCAATATATCTATATATTATATTATTTAGGCATTGCATTTGTTTTGCATCCGTGCTAGTCCAGCCCCCGCTCTGTCG
This sequence comes from Agapanthus africanus, assembly GCA_030015575.1. Classification (NCBI taxonomy): domain Eukaryota; kingdom Viridiplantae; phylum Streptophyta; class Magnoliopsida; order Asparagales; family Amaryllidaceae; genus Agapanthus; species Agapanthus africanus. Next base: position 637,755,175 of record JASDDO010000024.1, on the reverse strand, counting down.
TTAGTTAAGTAACCTAACGGGTAATGACGGGGTCCCGTGGCGAATGCGGATGGCATAAGCGTACGTCATATTTTGGTTGTTTTCGGCAATGGTAGGATTAAATGATGGGACGCATTAAAAATTAATGCAAGAAAATAAACCAAAGTAAAGTCGTTGGAACACTTTCAAAACCACTCGGTTCTTTTCAAAAACCAACTTTTAAAGGCGAAGTTTGAGCCACTCCTTTTAAAAGCTATCTCGTTCCATCGATTATATCAAGTTCACTACGTTCACGGTTTCGCCAAAACCATTTGTAGCCCTCCGTCATTTCAGTTAAATATTCAGTAATATTCAAGCTATGTATTTTGACCTTCGCCAAGGCATAGTGATTGGTAGCTGCTGAATATTTATCTGTAGCATAGATAGATGCATTGGTTTGGGACAGTCGTACTACTATTTTGGCCTTCGTCAAGGGTATGTACGGGTGGGTTCAAATTAACCTGGACAATGACGGGTAGAACTTGACATGTGACTTATGATATGTTGGCCTTTGTCAAGGTCGTAAGAGCATGGGGCAAAAATCCACATCGGGAGTTTCAAAAGAACTGAAACTTGCTAGCGCTGCATACCATTTGGAGTGTGATGATTCTGGTAGGATTCCTTCAGTTTTGTCACGCGATGATATTTGGATCCCGATCCTACTGTGAGTATATGCTACTCCTCGGGAACTTTCTCACTTAACGATCAATGCTATAAACCAAGTAGGTGTCTAGAAAGGTGTTAGCGGGGCTACGCCTACAGGGAAAAGAGGTTACTTAATTAAGGAACTTCGCGAAAGCGTTGGAAAACCTCCCTCGAAGTACCGACACTGGCCTGGCTGAACGGTTAAGCAAGTATTGTACGGTGTGATTGATCCCGACTAATTCTTCCTTTATGGTTTGAGGAGGGATTCGAGAGACAGTGGGAGCCATCCAGTTTAGATAAATTAAAAACCAATCTAAACATGCAAGAGCATCTTGTTGAGTGTTTTCTTCTCTCTCTCTTAATTGCAGCGACCTAGTGACCACACCTAGGTTACATCCAGATAATAAAACGACTGAACCTGACTGTTATGATTGGCAAAGGTCTGTCCAGATGTCCATTACCCATGACAAGCTGTGACACCTCTTAACTAATCGAACCCCTACCGTCTCAGGACCAGTTTTCCCTGTCACGGACATTGACATCCGTATGATATCGAAAAAAGACTGTGCGAAAGCCAAGTGCCTCGTGTTAGCCTCAGTTGATGGTACATACCAGAGGCAGCACGAGAAGATGGACTCAGTTTCTATTTTCCTCCATAACAATGATTTATATGGAGAGCAATCTCGTATCGCAGGATATGAGACCTCGAACGAATTGCTTCAAGCGAGGTTGGCTATCGGGTCATCTGTAGGGGGGCAACGTCCTTGCAGAGACCAGCTATTTTGAGCTCACGGACCTGCAGACCATGTTGGAGAACGGGTCAAATACTGACTTGATTCTCCAGTCCCTGCCCTCTGCTTATACCCTGAAGGAAACCAGGGAAGAAGAAGGAAAAGGAAGGGCAAAAGTTTCGGGACTGGATGTAGTTAAAGAGGGACGTTCCTATTGTAACGGGAATGAACATTGGCAGAAGGATTGCAGGGCTTGCAAAGCCAGTAGCCAGAATTCGAAGCATGTTGTGGCTTCGGCTTCAGGTGTGTTTGTAATAGAGAACTGTATGTCAGTTAACCCTACTTCCTGGGTATTGGATACCGGATCAGGATCTCATATCTGTAATACGTTACAGGCTCTGAGAAACCGTAGGGTTATCAAGAAAGGTGATATCACTCTCAGGGTTGCTAACGGAATGAGCATGTATGCTGAATCCGTAGGGGAATATCATCTAGGACTGACAACTGGGCAGATATTGATTCTGCGTGACTGTTTTTATGTACCAGGTGCGACTTGTAATATCATATCTGTATCCTTAATTTCTAAGGAAGGATATGATTTTACTTTTGTAAGCGATATAGTAAACATCCACCTAAATCAAGTTCTGATTGGGTCAGGTACATTGAAAAACGGTATATACGTTTTGAATCAAGCTCTGGTCTTCAGTTTCCAGAACACACTTAAAAGAAAGTCTCCGGAATTAAATCTGGCTTTCTTATGGCATTGTAGACTGGGTCACATCAATGAGACACGGTTGACAAAGTTACATAAAGAAGGATACTTGGATCCGTTCGAGTACCAGTCTTATGCCATTTGTGAATCTTGTCTCATGGGAAAGATGACAAAGACTCCGTTCACTGAACACGGAGAAAGAGCGAGCGAGCTCTTAGGACTCATACACAGTGACGTGTGTGGTCCAATGTCTACACATGCGCGAAGTGGTTATTCATACTTCATTACTTTCACAGATGATTTCTCTAGGGATGGGCATGTCTTCTTGATGAAGCACAAATCCGAGGCCTTTGAGAAATTTCGGGAATACAAGAATGAAGTTGAAAAACAAACAGGCAAAAGTATCAAGACATTGAGATCCGATCGAGGTGGTGAATACTTGAGTGCCGAGTTTCTGGGCTACTTAAAAGAGAATGGAATTCTCTCTCAGCTTACTCCTCCATACACACCACAACACAACGGTGGATCGGAAAGGAGGAATCGAACCCTATTGGATATTGTTCGTTCCATGATGAGTAAGGATGAGTTGCCGCGATCCTTCTGGTGTTATGCACTAGAATCAGCTGCATATCTTTTGAACAAGGTTCCCTCCAAGACTATGCCTACCACACCATATCAGATGTGGTGTGGGAAGAAACCCCATCTTCAATATCTGAAGATATGGGGATGTCCAGCTTTTGTAAAAAAGCAGCATGCGGACAAGCTCGAGGCACGCTCAGTACTGCGTAAGTTTGTGGGATACCTAAAGAACTCCACGGGGTATTTTTTCTATTACGCAGAGGAACAAAAGGTTTTTGTTTCTCATCATGCCCACTTTCTGGAACATCAGTTTTTAGAAAAAGAGACAAGTGGGAGCGTAGTAGAACTAGAAGAAATTCCAGAACCACAAGATATTACTGAAAGCTTGGAAGAACCAGAAGTTTCAAGAGAACCGGACATCCCAGCGCCACTCCGCAGGAGGAGTAGGCAGTCTCATCCGCCCGAGAGATACTACGGTTTTCTCATAGAAGGGGATAGAGAGGATTGCACTATGGATTATGGTGAGCCTAATAGCTTCCAGCAAGCCATTCAGAGTGGTGACTCGGTAAATTGACTGGATGCAATGCGGACCGAGATGGAGTCCATGTACACCAACAAAGTTTGGACTTTGGACATTGCTCCAGAAGGGGTAAAATCCGTAAGATGCAAATGGATCTTCGGAAAGAAGATTGGTGTAGATGGGCAGGTTGAGACCTATAAAGCTAGACTTGTTGCAAAGGGTTTTCGTCAAAGACCTGGTTTGGAATATGACGAGACCTTTTCTCCAGTGCCTATGCTGAAATCCATTCGGATCCTTCTTTCCATTGCTGCCTTCCACGATTATGAAATCTGGCAGATGGACGTAAAGACGGCTTTTCTAAATGGAAATTTGGAAGAGTGCGTCTATATGGATCAGCCGGAGGGATTCATTCAGAGTAGGAGCAGCGGTAAAGTGTGCAAGTTGCTCAAGTCCATCTATGGACTGAAGCAGGCATCGCGGAGTTGGAACATCTACTTTGATGATACTGTCAAAGAATTCGACTTTATCAAAAACCCCGATAAACCATGCATTGACAGTAAGATTGTAGGGGGAAATGTGGTATTCCTCGTCTTGTACGTCGATGACATTCTCCTAATAGGAAATGATATTTCTATGCTATAGTCAGTCAAAGGATTCTTGTCACAGAGGTTCTCCATGAAGGACCTGGGCGATGCCAACTACATTCTGGGGATCCAGATCTATTGTGATAGATCTAAAATGATGTTGGGACTTTCACATTCCAGGTACATCGACACCATACTGAAACGATTCAGTATGGAAGATTCCAAGCGCGGTAATCTACCGGCTTGTCACGAAATCACCCTCTCCAAAGAGATGTCTCCCAAGACGGATTTGGAAAGGGCTCGCATGTCATCAATACCCTACGCATCTGCGGTAGGCTCTATTATGTACGCGATGTTGTGTACCAGACCAGATGTAGCATACGCATTGAGCGTTGTAAGCCGGTATCAGTCGGACCCAGGGGAGAAACACTGGATAGCGGTAAAGAACATTCTCAAGTACCTAAGAAGGACTAGGGAGATGTTCTTGGTGTATGGCGGAAAAGACCTCCAGAACGAGGCCTTTGCTGACTCCAGCTTGCAGAGTGACAAGGATGACTCCAAGTCCATGTCGGGTTATGTCTTTACCCTCAATGCGGGGACGGTTTGCTGGAAGAGCTCCAAGCAGGAAACCATTGGTGACTCAACTATGGAAGCGGAGTACATAGCTGCTTGCGATGCCGCAATGGAAGCTGTTTGGATGAAGAAGTTCCTCACGGAGCTTCAGGTGGTTCCTACCAGTGTTGATCCAATACCGCTGTATTGTGACAACAACGGCACTATAGCTTTAGCGAAGGAACCCAGGTCCCATCAGAAGTCCAGGAACATTTTGAGGCGGTACCACCTGATCAGGGAGATCGTTGATCGCCGGGAGATCGAGGTGAAGAGAGTAAATACGGAAGATAACACTGCTGATCCACTCACGAAGGCCTTACCCAAGACTCAGTTCGAGTGGCTGATCGAGATGATAGGTCTCTGATACGCCAGTACATGGCCTTAGTGCAAGTGGGAGATTGTTAGTGTATATGCCCTAGAGGCCAATACTGTATCATACTAGTTTGTATATTACTTACTGGAAGCTTGGGATATTCACCTTGTATTGACAATCTTGCTCAAAATGGCAGTATGCAACTTGGTTTGTTTCTACTTTAATTTGTGCATGTGTTTCTTTTAGCATATTGCTTATACATATTAGTAGAACCTATAGGATCTTTGCTTGATTACCAGCATTGTGATGGCAGTCACACTCGTGGGGGCTGGGTAATCCACAAGCACATCCTTATACAGGTCCCTAGTCATAGGACTATCGAGACAGGGCATCGATACTCCGGATTAGACCAGCGTATGCGCTTCTCATCCCAGCACGGGAGACGGTCTGTCCCACAGCTGTCAGTACGTCGTACTTGAGATAGTATGCGGGTGCTCGTTAGGTTACGAGTACACTGGACAGGACTCGTCGGGAACTGTTGGTTAGTATTATACCTATCTTCAGTTATCAGTTCCCAGGTGACATGAGTACAGCTTAGTCCGCTGACTTGACACTGTCACTTCGCCTCGAGTGTGTTCCCACTATACTTTGATTACTACCCTACCACGGCTCAAACGAGTCGTGCAAACAGGTAGTAGTTGGGTGCAGTCCTGAAGCACTTGGAGGCAGTGATGGTTAGACAGGATTCGTCTCTCCCGGTATTGGGGGTTGACATCACGCTGTGTCTAGGAGAGCCATTACACGAGTAGTCCCTGGCCAGGGCACGCGAGATATACTGGTAGGTTTCAGTGTTATCTCTGGGTGTTCTGGGCTACACTCCGAAACGACTTGTACCGCTATTAGGGGACTGACGTTCACCACCCCTTAGGCCCGCAATGCGATGTATCTGACGAACAGACCGGACTGTACGGAGACTGTCACATTTAGGCTCAATAGGAGTTCAGATGGGTTTCACCTTGTCAGTCTTCTTGTCGGCATCTGCCTGGGGGCCGTTACGCATAGCTAGTGCCGCTTGCCTTAGAGATAAAAGAAAACCCTTATCACTTCTCTACTCATCCTAGTTCACAAGGTTAGCAAACCAAGTATTCTAGTTTCTTCAAGTTCGAAGAAGAAGCTTCTAGGTGGATACATCTTCGGCGCAAGGAGACGATGAGGTGAGGCCGATCCGTACACCGGAAAGAGTTGAAGAGGAAGGAGTTCAAGAAAGGTATAACCCCCTAACCGAGTAGGTGAAACTCTTGTTAGGTTTTTTAGTTAGTTGTTTAATAAAGATCTGTATTTTGAGTCCATGTTACCACCTCTTGAAAAATCGTTTTTCATCATTTCCGCAAGCCCGTAAGTACCGGGAGAGGTAACGTGGACTTACACTATATATATCCAAGCATCCATTATAATATACATCATATGTAGAACAATGGCCTCTAGGGCATTTAAATAACTAACACAGCGGTACTAGCTAGACGTAACGGCTACCCGGGTATTGAGCGATCAGAAGATCAGCAAGCATGCCCGCTCCAACTCCTGTAAAAGCCTAACGGTAACACCTGTCGTACAGTCCGGACTCCTTGTCTGATATGCCGCATATCAAGTCTAGGGGTGGTAAACGTCAGACCCCAAAAACCGATAAGTCGTGCCGATGTGAGGCCCATAACGGGTCGAGAAACTACTGGTAACACTTTGTTCATACCATAATATTGCATTATTATATTCCCCCAATCTTATTCGTTTTATAAATAAACAGGTGCTTTTGACGCATGTCTGCTACATATTACAGGATACAGGTTCTTGGGGCGAAAACAGTGAAAAAGACAAAAAATGATACAAAAAAGGACTTTTGACCAACAAGTAGAAGGATCCTAGTCAAGCCTAGACGAATAACAGTCACAAAGGTACAAGGCAACGCAAGGTCCAAAAATGTCAAAATGAACGGTTATGCTAGTTTTCACTGAAGATCTGGAAATACCCAGAGGCCAAATGGAAGAAAGAACTACAAAAATAAAAAGCCTCATCAGCAGAGAAGAAGCCCACAAAATTTGATGAGATGATCTCACCAAAGGGCCGCGGAACCGCGGCCCTCCCCCACATATGTCGCGGTTCCGCGGCCTCCTGATGCACGTGTCGGTGCATATTTCAGTTGGCGGTGCGTCGGTGGTTTTGTTGGGATTTTTCGGGGGTATATCTGTAATAGCACATACGCGAGCAATTGTAACCCTAATTTTCCTATTTCCTTATTAATATGTAATCAAAATATGGTATTAAGGATGCCTCTTTTTGATAAATAAAATTCAGATTCAATTCAGTGGGAAGAGCATCATTTCTGTAAGTTCTTATTTTAATTTCTGCCTTAGTTGATAATTAAATTCGTGCCGTAGATTAATTAATCTTTTGCCTTATTTAAATCTAGTGTAGCATTCTTTTAAACTGCAGTAGGTAATTAATCCCATAGATCTAAAAATGCAAAATCTCAAAATGATGTTTTTAATAAATCCTCTAATGAGCGAGTAATTTCCTCGCTTGTTAAGGTTAGGAATAAGGGAGGGAATGAGAGATGAAGATCACTCATCTCTTTCGTGCCCAATTATTTTTAATAACTAGAACTTCATGCATGCATGCATGATCCGCTCCCTACGGCACCCTACCCACGAGGTAACGGTGAAACTGTAGTATAAATGACCGGACATGCATGTCTTCCATGAAGGTTAGAGCAAATATTAGGAAAGGACGGACAAGGAACTAGAGGAAGGAACTCTGTTTCTTCCCAATCATCCTAATCTCCTTTAGTATTAATTGCAATAACATCTAAAAGATTTAATTTAGGGCATTGAAAAGGTGTGACATTTAATCTTACCAAACCCTACCTTAGACCTAACCCTAGCAAGTTTCTTTATAATCATATAACTTAGTTTTTAGATTCAATTAAAAAACAAAACAAACATTGGAATCAGCTCGTAAGAACACTTAGGAATATTACACATCCCTGTGGATCGACCCGTATTCACCGGCTAGCTTCATGCGACGCCGTTCTTGATTGCGGTAAAATATTTTGGTGATCGTAAAATCTTACACTAAATCAAATGGCGCCGTTGCCGGAGATGGCGTAAAATTTCCTTTTTGTAATTTCGGGTTGATATAAATTTTAAAAATCATAAAAATCTGAAAATATAAAAAGTAGAAAAAAAAAATTTATCAATTTTTATCTGTTTGAAGGGTTATCGTTTGAATCTTGCAGAAACAGCAAAGAATCTCGGATCTGGAAATTTACAGAGTGAGAAACAGAAAAAGTCATATCAGAACAGAGGGGAAAGTTCACAACAGAGCCGTACAAATTTTCTGAGGACCTGATCTCCTCTTCCCACCGCGAAACCGCGGCATACAAGCGCTTAGAACCGCGGAAACGCGCCGGACACGTGGCTTCATCGCGTGGAAATTTGTCGGTTTGTTCCTTTTTCCCTCCTCTCTCAATCCCCATATATCTTTTGCCAAATTTTCTGCAGGATTTCTTTGCGCTAAAAATCTTCTTCCCCCTTCTCAATAACAGATTTTCTGCAGGTTTCTTTGCGCCGCGCTAAAAATAATTGATTGCAAGTGAATTTAATGTTTTGCATATTTTAATCGGACTTTAAGGGGCTATTGACCAAACTCAGATTGGGTGGGGATTTCATTACCCTTTCCAGGACCCCAGAAATCACTTTAAAGCATTTGCATTGACCGCTCTTAAATTAAAAAATATTAGACTCAGCCCTAAGGACGCCGCGCTCACTAGGACAGAGGACTAGTATAGGCATCAGCCGTTTATCCTAACCTGACTTTGCGGTGTCTAGGCAAGTATGTCAAAGACTAGTGGTTTTTAATTAGGCCCACTACAGTGGTTCTTTCCCACTTACCTGGCCGCAATTGGCGGTGAAGAGGCAGTTTGAGGTCCTATATCTAGCCCTTTGGAACAGTTAGGAGATGTCTAGCAGACCTAGGTGACCCTAGATCTAGACCTGATTGTGCATGTGTGGTTGATCGCATTTGTGTCATAAGTCTCTTTTCAAAAATCTTTTGCAAAAATTTCACATACATAAAAAAAAATTAAAGTTTTCAAAACTTGCAACTTGTCGCTAAAGAAATCTTGCAACTCACTTACACCACTTCCTTTCATTGACGTTATCTTACCTCCACATTCTGTCTTTCATTTTTTTGACTACACTACCCCTTTAGTGTATGTCACTTTGGACTAAGGACATTAACGCCCGATTAGTCCGTGTTTCGTTGGTACCGACCGACGAACCCTTCGACACCGAAGTCGAAATTCCATCCACTTTCTTACCTCCACCTTCAAATTCTTCTTCCGAAGGTATGTCGGGATACAACCCAAACAATACCTTACCGACGGGAATGATTCCACTTCCGTTAGGTGCGAATAACCCGAATCACCCGCCTGTTGAAGCGCCCACACGAGTTACGCTCCAGGATCTCTTCTACCCTGTCTGCACTTCTTTATCTACCTGTCTTTCTCCCCCACCGGTAAATGGGGACAATTTTGAAATAAAACCCCACTTCATGAATATGCTGCCAAAATTTCACGGTTTGGAATCCGAAGATGCGTATATTTTTATCAATAAATTCCAAAACGTTAGCTCTATGATGAAAACGACCCAATTAAATGATGCCGCTATAAGGCTAAGGGTCATTCCTTTCACCTTATGTGACTTAGCCGAGAAGTGGCTATATAGCACAGCATCACATTCAATTAGAAATTGGGATGAGTTTGTGAAAGCATTTCTTAAAAAGTTCTATCCTCACCACAAAACTGCTAGAATCCGTAATGAGATTATATAATTTTCACAACTTCCTTCCGAACGATTTTGGAATTGTTTTGAGAGATTTAAAGACCTACTCGTTCAATGCCCTCATCATGGGATCGAAAGTTGGCAACTTTGCCAAACATTATACGAGGGATTGAACTCGGCAACGAAGCAGTTGCTAGAAACCATCTGTCAAGGTCACTTTCTTTCCAAATCTAGTGAGGAAGCGTGGCATTTTCTTGAGGATCTTAGTGAACAAACAATTCAGTGGGAGAGCACCAAGACCGCATCATCTTCTTCTAGTTGTCAATCTAGGGAAGGCATACATCAAGTAGAGATGTCGAATGCTATGAAGGCCGAGATGGCCGCTCTTACAAAAAAGCTAGAAGCGATTGAGACCAAAATCTCGTCGCCTTCTCCTGCCCCTGTTATGCCTCCACGAACTGTTTGTGCTTATTGTGCGGATCCATCACATCACACCGAAGAGTGTCCTTATAATGGATCTACTCAAGGACAGGATCAAGTCAATGCTGCCTTTCAGAAACGACAAAGAAACGATCCATACTCTTTTACATACAATTAGGGTTGGAGGAGTCACCCAAATTTCTCTTGGAACCAAAATCAACAATTCCAAGGTAATAATTTTCAAAGGCCTCCTCCTCCACAACAACAACAAACACCTCCACAAATACAATTTCAACAGCAACCTTTCCAACAGCAACCATACCTTAATCAAGTGAACAATTTTGTGCCTAACAATTCGTACCCGCCAAACAATTTTGTTCAACCTAATAATGACAAGGTTAGCTCGCTCGGAAGAAGTCTAGATGCGTTCCTAAAGCAATCTACACAATCTACAGCAAGATTAGAGACTTGTATTCAATCTTTGATGCAAAATAGTGCCTCACACGATCAAAGCATCAAACCTATTGAGGCACAAATTGCACAACTCAATGCAGCATTGAGCGAGCGAGAGAAAGGAAAGCTCCCATCTCAACCACTGCCCAATCCCAGTCACTCACATGCTGCATATCAACAGCAAAATCATAACGTAAACGCTGTGACCACGTTGAGATCCGGAAAAGTGTTGCAAAACAATGTGGGTATTAACCATGACACCCCTGCCCGTGGTTCTTCTTCATCTTCTTCACCTTCTTCTTCTTCGTTAGAGCCTATTCTCCATCCTTCACACGGCTCAACTTCTTCTAGCTCGAACGGATCCACTTCTCACAACACGAACACATCTACACGGGGTTCCGTTCCAACTCAACAATCTGATCCGCAAAAATTGGACTCAACATCCTTTCAAAATGTACTTTTTCCAAACCGGTTGAGATCCAATAAACCAACTCCATAGATGGAGAAGATTGTAGAGTTGTTCAAATAGGTCAGCATAAATATCCCTCTTTTGGATGCAATCCAACAGGTTCCTTCATATGCAAAAATCTTAAAGGACTTATGCACCAAAAAGAGGAAGTCACAAGTACCAAAGAAAGTTTTTATGGCTAGTGCTATTAGTGATGCTATTGTAAACTCTTTACCCCCAAAGCAAAAGGACCCCGGTTGTCCTACTATTTCGATAACAATTGGGGACAAGAACATCAATAGAGCACCATTAGATCTTGGTGCTAGTGTCAATTTACTACCTTATTCTGTGTACGAGCAGTTAGGCGTTGGAGAGCTTAAGCCCACTCACTGTACTCTCCAAATGGCCGACCGATCAATCACCCATCCTAGGGGAGAGTTGGAGGATGTGTTAATTAGAGTAGGGGCCCGTTGACTTTATTATTATAGATACACAACCTGTCGCTAACCCCCGGAGTCAAATTCCGGTGATACTTGGTCGACCATTCCTGGCGACCTCCAATGCGGTGATCAATTGTCGTAATGGTTCAATGAATCTATCTTTTGGCAATATGACAATTGAACTCAATATTTTCATGTTGGGGAGTCAGCCTGCCGAGCCTAATGCTAGCGTACTTGATGTTTGCTCGATCAATGAGATCGCGGAGGAGGACTGTGAGTTCGAAAATTTTTTGTTCGATCACAGCAATGTTAACGCCACTAGTGCGTTCCTCCTAGAATCTGACACAGCTTTCATGGCGGTTAACGATTATGAGTGTTTCACCTTTGTTGACGATTTTGAAGACTCATCACCTGAGTTGAGTCTTTTGCTTTTTCGGATGAGTTAGTTGAACCATCCGACTCGGTTGCTTACGCTCGATTTGAACCTTTGATGGAATCCTTCGAGTTTGAAACAGTTACTCCATTGTTACCATCTATTGTTTCACCCCTAAACTTGAACTAAAGCTTTTGCCGTCGCACCTAAAATATGCTTATCTAGGTGAGAATGAGACCTTACCCGTCATCATATCGGCCTCTCTAGCTCTTGAGCAAGAGAAGGCCCTTTTAATGGTCTTACATAATAATCGGCAAGCTTTCGGCTGGTCTATGGCGGATATTAAGGGGATTAGTCTCCTCATAGTCGAGCAACATATACATTTGATGGATGATGCCGAGCCGGCAAGGGATCCACAAAGACGCCTCAACCCCATTATGAAAGAGGCTGTCAAGAAGGAGATTGTTAAGTGTCTTGATAGTGGTACCATTTACCCTATCTCGGATAGCCAATGGGTTAGCCCCATTCATGTTGTGCCAAAAAAATCGGGCATCACGGTCATTACCAATGAGGCAAATGAGTTAATTCTCACTCGCACCCAAACTGGGTGGCGAGTTTGCATAGACTATAGAAAACTTATTGCCGCGACAAGGAAAGACCACTTTCCTTTACCTTTCATTGATCAAATGCTCGAACGATTGGCAGGGCACGAGTTCTATTGCTTTTTGGATGGCTAATCCGGCTATAACCAAGTCCCCTTAGCCAAAGAGGATCAAGACAAGACCACATTTACTTGTCCCTTTGGCACTTTTGCTTATCGTCGCAGGCCCTTTGGGTTATGCAATGCACCCGCTACATTTCAGCGGTGTATGATGGGGATCTTTTCAGACATGGTTGAAAAGTTCTTGGAGATCTTTATGGATGATTTCTCCATTTTTGGTGACTCCTTCGACGAGTGTTTCCGACATCTTGACGCAGTTCTTTCCCGCTGTAGGGATAAGAACCTACCTTTGAATTGTGAGAAGTGCCATTTTATGATACGAGAAGGTATTGTCTTAGGACATGTCATCTCGCAAAATGGCATCGAGGTTGATAGAGCTAAAATTGAAGTAATTTCTAATCTTCCTCCACCTAAATGCGTCAAAAACATCCGAGCCTTCCTTGGCCACGCCGGTTTTTACAGACGGTTCATCAAGGATTTTAGCAAGATTGCTAGACCCTTGACTCTCTTATTGGCCAAGGACACAACATTTGATTTCGATCAACTTGCATGGAAGCATTCGACTCTTTGAAACACTCTCTCATTTCTGCCCCCATTCTTTCATCTCCAGACTGGACGCATCCTTTCGAAATCATGTGCGACGCATCAGATTTTGCCATTGGTGCTGTTCTTGGACATCACATTAATAAAATGCCGCATGTGATTTATTATGCTAGACGAACACTAAATGAGGCCCAACTAAACTACACAACAACAGAAAAAGAGTTTTTAGCAGTTGTGTTTGCACTTGAAAATTTTTGGCCTTATTTAATCGGCTCTCCAGTCATTGTATATACAGATCATTCAGCTCTTCTCCACCTTTTTGCGAAGAAGGATGCTAGTTCGAGGCTAATACGTTAGATCCTCCTCCTACAAGAGTTTGACCTTGTCATAAGGGACAAAAAAGGATGTGAAAACGTAGTAGGCGATCACTTATCACGACTTCCTTCTTCGCCTACGCTTGAACTTCCAAACACTGATGTTTTTCCCGATGAGCAACTCTTGACCGTTTTTTACGAACCATGGTTCGCCGATATTGTAAACTACTTAGCCACCGGTTTGATACCTAAAGATTGGTCGAAACAGGATAAACTTCGATTCTTGTCCCAAGTAAAGCATTTTTACTGGGATGAACCTTATCTTTTTAAATACTGTACCGACCAAATCATTCGTCGGTGTGTACCAGAAAATGAGGTTAAGAGTGTGCTGTCTTTTTGCCACGATCATGCATGTGGCGGGCACTTTGGCCCAAAGAAGGCAGCCGAGAAAGTTTTGCAGTGTGGTTTCTATTGGCCACGACTCTTCAAGGATGCATATGAATATTGCAAAACTTGCTCCCGGTGCCAACACTTGGGCCAGATATCGCGGAGAAACGAAATGCCGCTCCAACCAATTTTGGTTGTGGATATTTTTGATATTTGGGGTATAGACTTCATGGGACCATTTCCCAACTCTTTTGGAAATGTGTATATTCTTTTGGCTGTTGACTACGTTTCAAAGTGGGTCGAGGCTGTGCCTAGCCGAACGAATGACAACAAGGTTGTCGTTCGATTTCTTAAAGAACACATCTTTTCTCGATTTGGGCACCCTCGAGCGATAATAAGTGATAATGGTTCTCACTTTTGCAATAGGACTTTTGAGTACTTAATGCGCAAATACTCTATCACCCACAATCTGTCAACGCCATACCATCCCCAAACATGCGGGCAAGCCGAGGTTTCAAATCTTGGAGAAAACGGTTTCTAAAAACCGTAAAGATTGGTCACTCAAACTGATCGATGCACTATGGGCTTTCCGTATTGCATACAAGACCGATCTTGGTATGTCTCTATACCGGCTTGTTTACGAGAAGGCTTGCCACCTCCCAGTAGAGATTGAGCATAAGGCATTTTGGGCTATCAAAGAGCTGAATTTATCTTTAGGAGATGCGGGCAGCAATAGAAAGCTGCAATTAAATGAACTGGAAGAGCTGCGGGATGAGGCATATGATAATGCCGTAATTGCTAAAAACCGAGCTAAGGTGTTCCACGATAAACACCTTTTGAGTAAAACATTTAAACCTGGTCAACAGGTTTACTCTATGATACTCGGTTACATTATCACCCCGGCAAGCTCCATTCTAGATGGAGAGGACCTTTTGTAGTCCGCACCGTTTATCCGCACGGTGCGGTTGATCTTGAAAATCCGGAAGACGGTACATTATTCAAAGTGAATGGGCATCGATTGAAACCGTTCTGCACAGCGGACCCATCGGAGGAGCTCCTGTTTTTGCAGGAGCTGATTTACACTGATTGATTTTCCTCCACTTTCACCCCCGAATTTCCAATCAATTTTTCCAAAACTTTATTTCAAATAAGTTTGGGGGTGTGTATCATTTGTAAATATGTTAATAAACAGGGGAGTGCCAACATTTTGACCCACTTGGTCCAGCATGACAGCGAGGACACTGTCCAGTTTAAATTTGGGGGTTTGCTCGGTACGTCTTCTTCCTTCGCATTCATTTGTACATATTTTTGCATTTGCATACTTATTTTAAAAACCCATAAAAATTGAAAAATTATAAAAATTATTGTATTCAATTTTGGCCATATTTGATTTGAGTTTGACAAATAGGTTAACTGGCTAGGAACAACTAGATCTTAGACTTAGTAAATTAAAAACCCTAAAAATAACCTTCCTTAAAATTTAACAGTAGAAAGTATATGTCTTTGTAGTTTATTTAGAAATAGGCAAATTTTGGGTTCACGTCTTGGGCTAAGTCGAAATGAAGGAAAAGTATTGATGTTCTTATTAGAGTATGAGTTTGAAAAATAATTCTTAGCTTAAGTCTAGATTTTGAAAATATATACCTTACAATTTGCACAATCACGCAACTTGAAACTTGGAATAGTAGAAGAGACCTTGAAATGCTCTTGTCTAAAGTCCTTAGTACGAAGAAAATAAAAAAAGGTGTGAATAAAAAAAATTGAGCATTGGTCTTTGTGATTACTTAAGGTTGCAAAAATAGAAAAAAAAAATATTTAGCGAGGGTGCTTTATCACCTAGTGCCTTAGACCAACTGGTTTAGGAGTCACTGCTAAAAGCCTTGGGTGTTGCAAGACTAGGAATTACGCTTTAAAAGTGCAAACATATCTTGTAATCGGTTGTTAGTACATCAAGAAGTATTAACAGTCGCATGAAGGATGTGTAAGCAAAAAATTCATTAAGAATTCACCAGTTAATACTTTGGACAACGAACAAGAGTATGATTGCTTGATTTGATTTTCCAAGTGTAGGGGTGATTTATACACACACGTGGGGATATATGATTAGAGTTGAGATAAGAGAAAGGAATGAAAAATAGAACTTGTATCTTTAGTAGAGTTGATAGAAAAATACCTAAATGGAGATGGAACCCTAGAAGGAAAACTTAAGAGATGCCGAAAGCTAGGTAAGTCTATAGAACATATATAATCTTAAGTTAGATGATAAGGAAGTGTGAAGAATATGGGTAGATAGTTTACAAGTCGACGATAATATAATTCCTTGTTAGATAACCTAATTGGTGAATTAAAGTTAATGAGCCAAATTGATAGGATTTTTTAGGTAGTATCCGCTGAAAACCCTCAGGAGACAACACTCCTCCTACTAGGGACACCTAGAGGTTTAACGGCTTGTTGCACGTGCTCAGTGCAATCGCGTTTCCCTGCGAATGTACGGTTAGATTTTGTCGAGAATAAAATAATAAGTTTGCTCGAGGACTAACAAAAGATAAGTTTGGGGGTATTTGTTCATACCATAATATTGCATTATTATATTCCCCATTTTTATTCGTTTTATAAATAAACACGTGCTTTTGACGCATGTCTGCTACATATTACAGGATATAGGTTCTTGGGGCGAAAACATTGAAAAAGACAAAAGATGATACAAAAAAGGAACTTTTGACCAACAAGTAGAAGGATCCTAGTCAAGCCTAGACGAAGAACAGTCACAAAGGTACAAGGCAACGCAATGTCCAAAAATGTCAAAATGAACGATTAAAAGACCATTGCTAGTTTTCACTGAAGATCTGGGAAAACCCAGAGGCCAAATAGAAGAAAGAACTACAAAAATAAAAAGCCCAATCAGCAGAGAAGAAGCCCACAAAATTTGATGTGATGATCTCACAAAAGGGCCGCGAAACCGCGGCCCTACCCTAACATATGCCGCGGTTCCGTGGCCTCCTGATGCACGTGTCGGTGCATATTTCTTCTGGCGGTGCGTCGGTGGTTTTGTTGGGATTTTTCAGGGGTATATCTGTAATAGCACATACGCGAGCAATTGTAACCCTAATTTTCCTATTTCCTTATAAATATGTAATCAAAATATGGTATTAAGGATGCCTCTTTTTGATAAATAAAATTCAGATTCAATTCAGTGGGAATAGCATCGTTTCTGTAAGCTCTTATTTTAATTTCTGCCTTAGTTGATAATTAAATTCGTGCCCTAGATTAATTAATCTTTTGCCTTAGTTAAATCTAGTGTAGCAATCTTTTAAACTGCAGTTGGTAATTAATCCCATAGATCTAAATTTGCAAAATCTCAAAATGATGTTTTTAATAAATCCCCTAATGAGCGAGTAATTTCCTCGCTTGTTAGGGTTAGGAATAAGGGAGGGAATGAGAGATGAAAATCTCTCATCTGTTTCGTGCCCAATTATTTTTAATAACTAGAACTTCATGCATGCATGCATGATCCGCTCCCTACGGCTCCCTACCTACGAGGTAACGGTGAAATCGTAGTATAAAGGACCGGACATGCATGTCTTCCATGAACGTTGGAGCAAATATTAGGAAAGGACGGACAAGGATCTAGAGGAAGGAACTCCGTTTCTTCCCAATCATCCTAATCTCCTTTACTAATAATTGCTATAACTTCTAAAAGATTTAATTTAGGGCATTGAAAGAGGTGTGCCATTTAATCTTACCAAACCCTATCTTAGACCGAACCCTAGCAAGTTTCTTTATCATCATATAACTGAGTTTTTAGATTCAATTAAAAAACAAAACAATCATTGGAATCAGCTCGTAAGAACAGTTAGGAATAGTACACATCCCTGTGGACCGACCCGTATTCACCGGCTTGCTTCATGCGACGCCATTCTTGATTGCGGTAAAATATTTTGGTGATCGTAAAATCCTACACTAAATCACACTTATCAGTAAATCTCTAAATCAGCCCTGGCCAGGGACTTCCCTGTTATGGCCAATCGAGCACAGCGCAACATCAACCCCCAATACCGGGAGAAACGAAACCCCTCCTATCGCTCATTGCCTCCATGTGACTCTGGACTGTACCCAAAAACCACCATTTTGCACGCCCTCTTGGACTTGGTAAGGTGGAAATCAAAGCACGGTGGGAATCACACAAGACTTTATGATGATCTCGGGTCTACAGACTAACCTGCACAAGTGTCACCAGAAAACTACCATCTGACGTGAGGTATAATACCATCTTGGAGTTCTCGGCGAGTCCGTCCAGTGTACCCAGTCTCCACTGAGCACCCGTATACCATCTCTGATATCAAACACCAATGGATATGGGATCATCCATCGCCCATCTCATGGGTCGAGAAGCGTATACGCTAGTCTACTCTGGTATATCGATGCCCTGTCTCGATACACCTACGACTAGGAACATTAAAGTATGTACTTATGGACTACCATGGCTCCACTAGTATGATCTGCATCATAGTCCTGGTAGTCAAGTACACATCCTAAGGGCTTTACCAACATGTAACTATACTACAGTATCAAGAGACAAGTATACATGTTAAGATAAAGAGCAACCAAATAGCATACTATCATATCGAGCAAGAAAGTCCTCTCTATTTATGTCCAAGCATCCAATATAATATACATCATCTGTACAATAATGGCCTCTAGGGGATACAAACAACTAATATAAACCTATATGATATTATACATTAGAGTTAGGTATATACACATATGAGACATAGCTACATGTACATCTTGTATACATACTGACATGTACACCCGTATACCTTGATATAGCTACTCATATACCTGGATAGTATTACATCATTACTGATAGGTAGATACAAATATCTCGCTATACCGACATGGTTACGCATACCTGGCTATAACTACATGTTCACCTTCATATGATGTTGCGTTTGATTCCGGAGAAATTAGGAACCGCATGATATATTTAATGACTTGTTGCAGTTAAATAGCGGTTTTTCCTTTATATGCTCATATTACTGTTTCATGTTGCATATATTATATTTCACGAATATCGCATTGTAATATGGTTTTCATACGATGTTTTCTGGTTGTTTTAATCCTGCGTAAATATATCAGTGGTATGGGACGCTGATATACATATGTATATTTACGTATATATATATCAGTGGTATGGGACGCTGTTATATATGTACACCTATATAATATATCATCATAATGATCTATTACTAATATACTTATTGTGGTCGATATGAGGGCCGATGTTATGGTCGATATGAGGGCCGATATTGTCGTCGATAAGAGGGCCAACATTTTGGTCGATATGAGGGCCGAGATTGTGGTCGATATGAGGGCCGATGTTGCGGTCTATATGAGGGCCGATGCTGTGGTCGATATGAGGTCCGATGTTGTGGTCGATGTGAGGGCCGATATTGTGGTCGATATGAGGGGCTTATGTGCCCGATTGGAGGGCCCGATATGCCCGATTGGAGGATGACATGTTTTATTCCGTACTCTGCATTTGTTTGATATGCATTGCTTCATGTATTAGTAGTACCTGATAGAGTACCTTTCATGACTATTGCATATATATATTGTTGTTTATTGCTATCAGCTTGCTTGTGTTAGATTAACGCAGTACGTGCATACTTACAATTACCTTCATATGTTATTTACAATTAACGAGTTGGCAACTCACCCCCGTTGTGCCACAGGGTTGTACGGGTAGTCCCTCAGGGCAGCCAGAGGCGGGGCTTTTATCTATCGTATCATCTTTTGCAGCGGATACCTCCATGGCTGACTGGGTGCAGTTTTGCTATAGGTGGATTTTGCGGTTATCCGATGTTGCTCATTGTATATTCGCTGTATCCTGTACTCTCCATCTTCCATTTTCATGTGTTGACTTAGAGACGAGTTGTAAGGACAATATTGTGTATTATTTGTGACATGGAGGTCGTTTATGCACTTTTATTTATATGGTCTTTTATTTCTTCGCTACGGCGTCGTATATCTGTTGTTGTGGTTGTTTTCCGCCGTTGGGCATGGATTTGCTCCCGTTTGGCGATGCTTTTACCTATATTTATGTTGTACCCTTTTGGGGGGCTTGTTTTACAAAGGAGGTACTGCCAACAATTTAAAGGAAATAAAGCTGGAATTTAAAGAATTTTGATTGAGATTTCAAAAGTTTTAACAATGTTATTATCACTT
This sequence comes from Agapanthus africanus, assembly GCA_030015575.1. Lineage (NCBI taxonomy): Eukaryota > Viridiplantae > Streptophyta > Magnoliopsida > Asparagales > Amaryllidaceae > Agapanthus > Agapanthus africanus. The sequence continues at coordinate 637,735,299 of JASDDO010000024.1, read as the reverse complement.
ACTACTTTTAATGGTTTAGATTGTTGGGTTTTTGGCTTACTTGAATTACGTTACGTCTGGAGACGTTACGTAGTTTAAGGGCCGTCACGTGCTAAATTTTGGGTCGTGAAAACTGGGAAGTCTCTGATTTAAACAAACAAGTCCAGTGAACTATATACACCACTAGAAACCCACTGTAGAAGTACGAGCCCATTCCCTCATCAAACAGCGGGTGAGATCGGACTTGGGGGCAATGTCACCGGTTTTCCAGTATGGTCTGGGGTTGGGTTTTCAACTGTAGCTCCCTTACCCTCTATACAACACCCTATACTTGCTAGTTTTGTTCCAATTGACCTGAACCAGAATCTGGGAACACATTGGGGTGCGTTTGGTTATGTTTTCCGTATTTTGGAATTCTTGGTTTTAGTAGTTGATGTTGTATTGGGTCGTTGGACGTTTGTACGTCAATGATGAGGGTTGTTTGGTTGTTTTTGCATGCGTAGGCTATAGGTTCTAACCTATAGGCGAACCGTATGCCGTATTGGTTTTCCGGACTTGATTTTAATAGCATTGCGACTATGTATTTGTTGTAGGTACCTTCACGTGGATTCCGAGACGATGGAGCATGGCGTCATCGACTTCGGCAAGCAAAGATCAAGGTGAGGAGATCTATATTTATAGGGAAAGCCGAGTGGATGACGTATAGCACCCCCGTAAATTTTGATGGAAACCGATATTTAGGATATGGTTAGTGAAACCTATTCTAGGAACCAATGGATGTGATTAAAGGTTTAGTGTGACATGATATAAAAGAAATGATGTCTCGGATTGATACATATATAAGGATATGATAAGTAAACGTGAATCACGTTATATAGATAGGTAGTGGACGAGAACAAGTATTTGAGATTTAGAGTAGCATGACATGAGATTTATAAGATAGGATAAATATGTAAATGACTTGATGTGGGATATAAATGTGATGAAAAGAATGTACGATGTGATATGATGACTTGATTGATATGTCGGTATACGGATGCGGGTCGATATGAGAGGATTGATACCTTTGCCGGTCCCCTGATATGAGATTGTTATGGATGCGACCTGGGATATTGGTATATAGATATATATAATGTTGTGAATCATAAGAGATATGCTGTATGAGACATTAGGTCCGTACCCTCAGTGTCATATAGGTTGATAGGATCCCTAATGGTTTAATGCCACCGTACGATGATTTACCATACGTGATGAGTTTTATGATGATTGATCCATAACCTTGACTAGAGTATGACGTACAATGGATTATACCGTACGTGATGTTGTGAGGATGGATGCCGATTGACAGATTCACCGACTCGGTCATGTTAGATACGTATACCTTTTAGCAATTAGCTGACGATGAACTTTGTGCTACGTTCATGCCATTCTCATTGCATTACATATACTTGTGCTAGTACACATACACTATTATCGATGATGCGTATGTTACACTTACACAGATTAGCCGGCTCACACACTTCATCATCGATAATTGCTATGACACTTACACAGTAAACTTACCACATCATTATTCTATGTTGCATGATATATTTTCTATGCTCACATCATTTGATATGTTGCATGATATACTGATCTTGTCACATCACTGTTCCATGTTTCTTATTATACGGATTTGCTCACATTTCTGTTATATGTTTTCATACAGCATGATTTATGATTATACGCATTGAGATTTGCTGATTTCAAGAGATTCTGGATTTGAGAACCGTGGTCAAATTTCAAAGGAAATTATGTATTGTTTTAAAAACCCGCTTTCTCTTGATACGATATTTTGAGTCGTCCACCATGTGTTTTCTCGGTTCTGAGAGTGGCTTGTGAGACCCGATTCGAGGAGCGGGAGGCACCGTCTATTGGTACATGGTGGACCCGGTATGGTTCCCAGGGGAAAGAGATGATTTTCATGGTGTAGACGATGAGCGGGGCAGAGGGAGTATTACCTACCGATGGTAGTATTTGGACTCGGCGGTTATCCGGAAGATACCAACCGGAGTTGTGAGATGGATATGAGGGCCGACCAGAGCGTGCGGTGTCTGAGGGCCGATCTGAGGATGCGGTGCCTGAGATATATGAGGATTTATGTGTCGATGCTGGACACGGGTTTCATGATGTTTCAAGTGTCGATGTTGGACACTCAGGTTCCATGATCTTGATGTGTCACTGATGGACACACGTTGATTTATATCCTCATATTTACATGCATATGCTTTCATGATATTTACATGCATGATGTTGTTGTGTCATTGGTTGACACGTAGATGAGATCTACATGCATACAAGCTTTGATTATGGTTCGATGATATCCATATGCATAGGCATTGAGTATATTGTTGGCACGCATGCAGACATAGTCACCCAAGATATCATAGTATTACCTTTATGATATAGTTGACCTAGGAAATCGTTATTTTATTCGATTTCTACCTGATGATGTTTTCTACTCACGAGTTGGCAACTCACCCCTGTTGTGCCACAGTTCCGTTATGCCACAGTTCTTGTAGATTGACCGCATAGATAAGTACTGGCATCGTTGGCACACAGCTTGCATTCGGATGACTTGCTTTGGTAGGTGGTACATGTTCGATCGTACCCCTCTTGTATTTATTATTCCTGTTGTATCTAGTTAGCTCCATTAATCAGAAACTAGTATTTGTATATGTAATTGGACTTAGAAAGACTTGTGGTTGCGAGACCTAGAGCGTGGGTTTATGTTCGCTTGGGGGATTTGATGTTTTGCTTTACATTATCTTTTTGGTGTTGATCTTCGCCGTTGGGCGTTGTATACATGTTTTATGACTTGCGTGGTTGTGATTCCGCCGTATGGCGAAGAGCTAGCCCCCGCTGGGGGATGTCTTTTATATTATCATGTATTTGTGGTTTTCGATCAAAATATACAAAGGAGGTGCTGCCCAAATTTTTAAAAGACGAAACATGTTTTTCAACTAGTAAATCTACTTGTATTTTTCATGTTCCTTTATTTATGAATTTAAGAAAACTTTTGATTTCGTTATACCTTTATTTCAAAACTTCACCTCTTTTATTGTCTTAAAAAGGATGAAATTTCTGGGCTTCGGCTTACTTGATTTACGTTGCACCTTTCGACGTGGCGTGAATTAAGTGTCGGTCATGAACAATATTTTCGGGTTGTGACAAAGTTGGTATCCGACCGCTGGGTTTAACCTTGGTTCGAGTCTAGGTTTGACTATGTGGAGTCTGGAGCGTAATCTATTTCAGAACCGAGGATTGACCTTACGGAACATAGACTTGAACAAAGGGGTATTAGACACGAACTTTCGTTTCATAGGCTGACCCTGATTGATGGAGTAAGTAGCTTGAGTAGAGTGGCGCACCGTACGTATGTTCCGCGGAATATTTACGATACGATACTCCACTTAAGAAACCTTAGGATGTACATAGTTTCAGATCTGTGATTCTCTTCGTTCTCTTGATCATACATCCATTTGAGATCCTAGATTCTATTTGTTTCCATGATCATACTCTCATTGATTCCGTTCCTCCTTATGATCATGTATCCATTTTGGGATCTGTTTTCTTTCAACCCTTTGATCTATCATCATCGATACATGCTTGAGGTTCATGTCACCGTGGTTTGAGCGCAAATTGAGCTGCTGCTAGTGATGCGGTCAGGGCGAGCTCGTCATGGACGAGGACTGACCATCGTGTTTTCTGGTGACATGGGAACGTATCGATTTAGTGTTTGTGTTGTGACCTCTCGTTTGAGGCTAATGTTCGGTTTTGAACCATATGATCGGGCTATTGTTAGAGGCTGCCTCTTGTGAGAGGACTGTTGATGTACAGCCTGTAGGGTTCCTAGGCACACACTAGAGGTCTCACAAGGGATCAAACATGCCCAATTGAAATTTTACAAGTGCCTACAAACCCTAATACGGATCGTTAACTAGATTTATAGGCTATGCGATGCAAGTTAACGACTTTAACTTAAAAGGAAAGGGGCTACAACCTTTGTAGATCCGGTCCACCACTTCCTAAGCTCCGCGATGATGTCCCTCCGCTGTCCAAATCGGATCCCGGACTCTAGCGTCGGCTTCATCGGAAAAATGGGCGGGCTTGGTCGTCGGCTTCGATGCCGAAGATGATCTACGTCGAGGCATCACAAGATCAAGCTCCCACTTCATCAAGTCATGAAACTTGTGAAGAAAACACCTTATACTACTTGGCAAGAGGTAGAGGATGAAGAAATAAGAAGTGGGTTCACTTTAGAATTGGATTTCTCACTTGTTTTCATCACTTGCCATTGATGTAGCAAGCTTTTCTTCATGGAAGAAGAAGATGAAGAAGAAGAAGAAAATATATTAAGTGTTGAATAATTAGATAAATAAATCAATACTTATCATATATTAACCCTTGGTTAATTGTAGAGAATGGACCATGGTTAACTTGAATGGTTAGGGTTAAGTATAAGACAAGAATGGTGGACTAGTTCAAAGCTTCAAGAACCTTCAACTAGCAAACAAAGAAAATCCACCATTTGTCATTCTCCTTTCCAAAATTAAAAAGATAAATAAGTAAATGACAAAACAAAAAATCATTAGTTTAACCATCGTTTAATTCTTTACACTTAACCAAGTAAGCATGTATCATCAAACATGATACAATCATGTGCACAAATGTATATCACATATACAACTTGCACAATTCAAGTGAGAAAATCCATTTAAAGTGAACCAATACTAGTTAATGCAAAGTAATATATCAAATGTATAATTATGCATTAAATCATTAAATCAATACTTGATTTAACGATCCGGTCATATCGTATATAACCGACTAGTATCTTGTGTATCGGCTTATCGAATCAATCCTTGATTCGATATCTAGGTTATATCGCATATAACCATTCGATATATTGATCGCGAGAATGGAATACGGTATCACATACACGCATTATTCTCGGTCACACACGTATCTCATATGCGCTCCTATTTCGTTTCGCTTGAGCCAGGAAACCTCTGTGTAGGACTCTAAAGACTCGTCAATACGCCGGCAGCAGATGATGATCATATCAAGCATCCATAAGCCGCAAGCGGTCTGCTAAACGTAACGGCCACCCGGGTATTGAACGATCAGAAGAACGAAGAGCAAGCCCGCTCACACTCCTGTGAATCCAACCAGTAACACTTACCGTACAGTCCGGTCAGTTCGTCTGATATGTCGCATATCTCGCCTAGGGGTGGTAAACGTCAGACCCCAATAGCTTGATAAGTCATGCCGATATAAGGTCCATAACAATCGTGAAACTACTGATAACTCTTACCAGTATATCACTGCAACCCTGGACAGGGATTTCCTGTTATGGCCAGTCGTGCATAGCGCAACATCAACCCCCAATACCGGGAGAGACGAATCCCCTCCTATCGCTCATTGCCTCCATGTGAATCGGGACTGTACCCAAAAACCACCTGTTTGCATAACTCAGTAGAGTCATGGTAGGGTGGAAATCAAAGCACAATGGGAGACACACAAGACTCTATGACGATCTCGGGTCAACAGACTAAGCTGCACCAGTGTCACCATAGAACTGCCATCTAACGTGAGGTATAATACCATCTGGGAGTTCTCGGCGAGTCCGTTCTGTGTACCCAGTCCCCACTGAGCACCCGCATACCATCTCTGATGTCAAACACCGATGGATATGGGATCATCCATCGCCCATCACATGGGTCAAGAAGATATACGCTAGTCTACTCTGGAATATCGATGCCCCGTCTCGATATTCCCACGACTAGGAACAATGAAGGATGTACTCATGGACTACCCAGGCCCCACTAGTATGATCTTCATCATAGTCCTGGAAGTCGAGTACTCATCCTAAGGGCTTTATCAACATGTAACAGAGAGACAGAAAGTATACATGTTAAGATAAAGGGCAACCAGATAGCGTACTATCATGTCGAGCAAGAAAGTCCTACCTATATATGTCCCAGCATCCACTACAATATACATCCAATGTACAGTAATGGCCTCTAGGGCATACATATAACTAACAATCTCCCACTTGCACTAGGGCCATCTGTAGCAGTGGTTGCAGTATCTAATACTCAACCATCCCATATAAGTCTCTCTATGGGAAAAGGCCTTTGTGAGTGGATCCGCCGTGTTGTCCTCTACATCTACTCTCCTAACCTCGATCCCTTGGAGATCAAGCATCTCCATGATCAGGTGATACTGCCTTAGAATATGTTTGGATCACTGATGGGACGGACGTTCCTTGGCATAAGCCACAACTCCATTGTCACACAATGGGAGGAACTAAGTTCATCTCATGAACAAATATACATCCAGACTGCCTCTTTGGTAGCATCTTAAGTAGCGATGTATCGAGCCATTATCGTCCAGTATGCCACGGTATCTAGCTTGGAACTCTTCCAACATACCGTCCCTTTACTGAGGGTAAAGACAATGCCTGTGACTGATTTTCAGTCGTCCTTATCACCCTGGAACCCTTCCAGTGATTCTCCCCAGGATCGGTTGATACCATCTCACTACAACTAGTGAGAATCCTAACTTCCAATTAGATCTATCTCATAGATTCAAAACCCAGGATTTAGGAGGTATCACTTTGATCCTATATGGAGAATCATTGTGATAAGCGGAGATTGACCGAGCGTAGCATAGTAAACTCCTTCCCTATCAAGAGCATGTCATCCACGTACTCTACGAGGATCATCACTATACTCCCTAGTACCTTTTTGTATATACAAGGTTCATCTACCATTTTGATGATGTCAAACTCTTTGACTAACACATCAAAACAGATGTTCCAACTCCGCGATACCTGCTTTATCTTATAAAGCATATTGTACACGTTTCCGCTGCTCCCACTGTCTACGAAGCCCTCTGGCTGTGTTCTTATAGACGTTCTCTTCTAAAACATCATTTTAGAAAAGCAGTCATGACACCCAACCGCCTGATATCGTAGTCATGGTATGTAGCCGTGGCATGTAGGTTCCTGATGGACATAAGCATAGCCACTGAAAAAAGGTTTCATCATTATCCACGCCTGGTCGATGACGAAAACCATTAACAAGTCTAGCTTTGAAAGTCTCAACTTTTCCATCTACACCAAGTAATCTTCTCAAGATATACTTGCTCCTGATGTGGATTTAACCCTTCAGATATAGCAGCTAAAGTCCATACTTTGCTGGTGTACATGGATTCCATCTCAGATCGCTAAGCATCCAGCCATTCTTACAGAGTCCCTACTCTCGACGGCCTGCTCAAATCTAGTTGGGTCATCTTCTCATGATGCAATCCTCACTCCCACTATCATCGAGAAACCGAGGTATCTTTCAGGCGGATGAGGAACCCTACTAGATCGGCGGAGAGGCTGAGGTTCGTCGGGAACTATTGAATCCTTTGGTTCTGTTAAATCATCAGCTGCAGTTTTGTATAGCTGGAACCTTTCCAGTTCTACAGAACTGACCTTGCCTCGATCTTGTCCGGATTTTGCTTTGACACAGGCCGGACAATTCCAAACCTTAACTTACTTTAAGAGATAGGCTCTTCCCATACCAAATCTTATATGGAGTGGTAGGCACTGATTTGAACCGAACCCTATCCAATAGGTATGCAACTTCATAAGTGCATAACTCCCTAAAAGGAAATAGGAAACTCAGTAGTACTCATTATAGAGCACACCATATCACATAGGGTGCTATTGCTCCACCCTGATATACCATAGTGCTGTGGTATATTCAGAGGAGTAACACTGAGAGTGAATCTCATTCTCCTTTTAGAATAGTCCAGGAAAGCCATGCACAGGTATTCTCCTCCCTGATCATATCAAAGGACATAATACTTATACCCTCATTTTGGTTCTCTACTTCTAACTTATATTCCGTGAGTATCTCAAGAGGTTCGGACTTATGTTTCAACAGGAACATATGTCTGAATCTTGAGAGATCATCAGAGAATGTAATGAAGTACAAAGAACCGGTCTTGGCATGTGTAGACAGGGGACCATTATACATCAACATGTATCATCCCAAGAGTTCACTAACTCTTTCTCTGTTTCCAATAAACAGAGCTGAGGTCATTATATCTTTGTGACATGACCCGCAAGTTTCATAAGATGTAAATTCAAACTGATTTAAATATGCATCCACTATGTAACTTAAGCTAGTCGGGTCGCATTGATATGACCTAGTCTACAATACCTCAAGAAGGATCCGTTCATTTCTGAACTCTTCCTCTTGTGTGTGTTCTGTATACTAGGAACTGTAGTTTGATTTAGAACATCAATGCTTTTAGATAACGTGCCTGAACCGATCAACTTTTGATATAGGAAATGTTCAAAACATTATCCAACAATACAAAATTTTATCATTTCTTTACTTGTAAAGAGAGTGATATGATTTTGTATATCAGGTTCGGTATCTAATAATATTCGTTCAGAATCAATGTATTGGTAATACAGGGTGACAGTGACCAACAGACTTGGCTGCAACACTTGCCCCGTTTTCTGTCTCATGAAACTTATCACCCGTTCTCAGTTTTTCTACCCTTTTGTAGCCCTATGTAACAGATTACATATCTGGGATCCAGATCCGGTATCATATACCCAGGATGCGGAAGATACTGAGAAACAGTTCTTTGTAATGAACACACCCGAAGATGATGCATCAGCATGCACTCTCTTCGTTTCGGCGGCACGGGAATTCTGATAATCCCCAATTTCCTGCTCTGTCTTATAACAATTATAAGTTGGAGCGGGACCAACGTTCCCCAGCTCAGTATAACAAGCGGGTTCGGACAATATCCGTATTATTATCTTGATTAAGGCGTGATATGGTCGCTACCAGGAGAGAGAGAGAAGAAAACACTCTGCGTGCGCTCTCGCAAGATTAGATTGGTTATATATTTTATCTAATCAGGATGGCTCCCACTGTTTTTATCAAATCTTCCTTCAAACCTTAAAAGGAAAGACTAGCCGGGATTAATTACACTCTACAACTTCGCCAATCTTTCAGCCAGGCCAGTGTCGGTACTTTGAGGGAGGTTCCCCGTGCTTTCGCACGGACCTAATTACAGTAAACCTCGTTTTCCCAGAGGCGTAACGCCGTTGACACCTTTCTAGACACCAACTTGATTGGCTAATTTGTAAAGTGCAAAACTCTCCCAGGAGTAACAATTACTCGCAGTGGGTATCGGGATCCAACTATCACATAGAAGGTATGCAATCTCATTGCAAATTTCAACACTTGAAACTCCCGATAATGGTTTTTACCCCTAGCACCTATGACCTTGGCTAAGGTCAACAAATCATAGGTACTAGTCAAGTTCTACCCGTCATTTCGTGATTAATTAGACCCACCCACATGACCCTTGGCTAAGGTCAACAAAGCCACCTGACTGTCCTAACTAATCGCATCATATGCGGTGTAGGAAGACATCACTTAGCTACCGCACACTACGCCTCGGCTATGGTCGACAAACGTAGCACGAATACTAAATACTCTACTTCCTAAAATGACGGAGGGTTGCGAATGGTTTTTGTGAAAACCTTTAACGCTTTGAACTTGATCTCGTTGCAGAATCAAATGGTTTTTAAATGGAATGTTTTTTAGGCTTTTCTAGTTTTGCTAAAGGGGTCACTCCCGGTGAAGGGATCGTCGGCCCTTTCCTCGTCGAATGAGGTGCGGGATATATCATATATATCACTGTGCAAAGCAGAAACTATAGAAGCGATCAAAAGACAAACCGAGTTTGTAGCATCTGCCAGTTATTGCTAAAGGAGTCACTTCCGGTGTAGGGATCTCGGTCCTTTCCTCATCGAATAAGGTGCAGGATGTTCTATAATGAACACCGCGATGCAAAGCAACAACTATAGCTACCTGTTTTATTTTTGAAATTCGATTCCACAACATCAAATAGGTTTATTTTCTTTCATTATTCTCATTAACGAATATCCCATCATTTAAGTCCACCTAAACATCACAGATAAATATAACGTACGCTTATGCCATCCGCATTCGCCTCGATGTCCCGTCTGCACCGTTAGGTTAGGTAACTAAAGCCAGAGCGAGGCAGGGCTAGCGCGGGTGTAAAACATAAGCAACGTCTATATAATATATCATATATACTATATATAATATCCATCTGAACAAATCACATGATCACATCACAGATAACACAGCAGAAGAATCATATGAAACATTGGATATACTAAGACGTCCGTGTTTTTAATACGAGCCAGTATAAAACACGGATTCCATGGTCGTGATGAATAGCCAATCCCACACCCCTAGACCCCTACGAGAGCGGCAAGCAACCCTACCAATTCTAGGGTTAGGAGACCCGGACTCGACTCCTCGAGATGGTCTCCCACTGGACCCTAGAACCCGGTTACTTGTGCTCCCCTCCTTGGGTCTATCCTAATGCGGAAAAGTAAATAATATACAAACGGTGACAACTTCCGCAACATGGAAGTGCCCCAATAAAAGAATATTACATACAAGTTTTTACATGAATGAAAATGAAAAACACTCATCTCACATAAAACCCCCCGGCTATTCAAACACGACGATCCAATATAACATATCCAGCAACACATAACATCACATATCATCAACGTAAGTAAATATGCGCATCCCAATTGTCGTTGACATATAGCAACGAAACCGGTGATATCACATATTACACTTACGGTCACAGAAAAGAAAGTGTAAAACTACAACAGTTGGAATCCGCAAACTCTTTAGACATCGCATGCCTAGCCAAATAAATTCCTTAGACATCGCATGCCTAACAATTATAAACCCCGCATTTTAGTCTCATCATTGAAAACACTTTTCAATATCAAGTCGGGCAATTCAACAAGATTCCCGATATCCTGATCGAATGCTCGTCGCAAACTTTAGTAGCCGGCCGCACCCCCGACGCCGTCGACGAAGTGCACCATGGAGGAACACCGCTCCCGCGAGCACCCGAACGGTTGCCTTCGGCGACGGGGTTCTCCTACAGTCACTTGGTCGGGGCTATGGGGTGAGGCTGTCTATTAAGTTTACCCGGCGAGTATCCGCGTACACTACGTGATTGCGACGGACTTTTGATCACATCAAAATTCCGTGGCAACCGATCAAGTGAGATTAAAGTGCTTGATTTATAACATTCATTCAGTTATCTCATAACTACTTGTGAATTCCAATTATTGTATCCCATTCCAGATAAATAGAAAATGTTAAACATTCCGATCGAACATTCAAACACCCAAGTTTTCCGAAACAGATCAACACATGAAATAAGTTTAAAAACATCCAGTTCATGCCTCAGTACCAACGGTCCAGCCGTAGAAGGGTCAAGCCAACGCCTCACATGTGGCACGCCGTACCGCCCCAAACCCTAAGGTTCAAAGGGCAGTTCAAGACGGTCACATAATCGAGTTAAGGTTTGTTGTCTTCTAGAGGGACCATCGCTTTACTTGCACTACTTAGAACGTTATTAAACTACGGAAAAATCCAACACTTGGAAATTTCCTGGCAGGGGAAAAAGTGGGTATTTATATCTAGTCGAACTTTTTAACAGTTTCTAAAATATCCGGAAAAACAAAAACGAAGTTAAATTATCCGATCAAATTAACGAATCCCCAATAAAACCCTAGAAAACTCAACACTTGAGTGGAATTAAAAAATTCACATAAAAAATTGCCAAGAAAGGACCTAAAGAATAAACATATGAAATTTGAGGGACTAAGTCCAAATTTGGGCCACGGAAGAGCCGCCAAACCCCTGGTTTGGCCGCGGTTCCGCGGTCGAATTATGGAATTAGGAGCCCAAACTTCACAGTAATTCTTAGTTTTTCCCGCTTATTTTTCTGCATATTTTTAATTCACAAAATTCAACAGTTTTGAAAAATGTACAGAGAGCGATTTTGCAATGGGGTTTCGGTTCGATCGGATTTCTAACTCTGTCTATGCATCGCCTAAGGCTCTAGCTAAGCTCTAAAACCACTGTAGGGTTCCTTGGCACACACTAGAGGTCTCACAAGGGATCAAACATGCCCAATTGACTACAAACCATAATACGGATCGTTAACTAGATTTATAGGCTATGCGATGCAAGTTAACGACTTTAACTTAAAAGGAAAGGGGCTACAACCTTTGTAGATCCGGTCCACCGCTTCCTAAGCTCAGCGATGATGTCCCTCCGCTGTCCAAATCGGATCCCGGACTCTAGCGTCGGCTTCATCGGAAAAATGGGCGGGCTTGGTCGTCGGCTTCGATGCCGAAGATGATCTACGTCGAGGCATCACAAGATCAAGCTCCCACTTCATCAAGTCATGAAACTTGTGAAGAAAACACCCTATACTACTTGGCAAGAGGTAGAGGATGAAGAAATAGGAAGTGGGTTCACTTTAGAATTGGATTTCTCACTTGTTTTCATCACTTGCCATTGATGTAGCAAGCTTTTCTTCATGGAAGAAGAAGATGAAGAAGAAGAAGAAGATATATTAAGTGTTGAATAGTTAGATAAATAAATCAATACTTATCATATATTAACCCTTGGTTAATTGTAGGGAATGGACCATGGTTAACTTGAATGGTTAGGGTTAAGTATAAGACAAGAATGGTGGACTAGTTCAAAGCTTCAAGAACCTTCAACTAGCAAACAAAGAAAATCCACCATTTGTCATTCTCCTTTCCAAAACGAAAAAGATAAATAAGTAAATGACAAAACAAAACCCTAATCATTAGTTTAACCATGGTTTAATTCTTTACTCTTAACCAAGTAAGCATGTATCATCAAACATGATACAATCATGTGCACAAATGTATATCACATATACAACTTGCACAATTCAAGTGAGAAAATCCATTTAAAGTGAACCAATACTAGTTAATGCAAAGTAATATATCAAATGTATAATTATGCATTAAATCATTAAATCAATACTTGATTTAACGATCCGGTCATATCGTATATAACCGACTAGTATCCTGTGTATCGGCTTATCGAATCAATCCTTGATTCGATATCTAGGTTATATCGCATATAACCATTCGATATATTCATCGCGAGAATGGAATACGGTATCACATACACGCATTATTCTCGGTCCCGCACGTATCTCATATGCGCTCCTATTTCGTTTCGCTTGAGCCAGGAAACCTCTGTGTAGGACTCTAAAGACTCGTCAATACGCCGGCAGCAGATGATGATCATATCAAGCATCCAAAAGCCGCAAGCGGTCTGCTAAACGTAACGGCCACCCGGGTATTGAACGATCAGAAGAACGACGAGCAAGCCCGCTCACACTCCTGTGAATCCAACCAGTAACACTTACCGTACAGTCCGGTCAGTTCGTCTGATATGTCGCATATCTCGCTAGGGGTGGTAAATGTCAGACCCCAATAGCTTGATAAGTCATGCCGATATAAGGTCCATAACAATCGTGAAAGTACTATAACTCTTACCAGTATATCACTGCAACCCTGGCCAGGGATTTCCTGTTATGGCCAGTCGTGCATAGCGCAACATCAACCCCCAATACCGGGAGAGAAGAATCCCCTCCTATCGCTCATTGCCTCCATGCGAATCGGGACTGTACCCAAAAACCACCTGTTTGCACAACTCAGTAGAGTCATGGTAGGGTGGAAATCAAAGCACAGTGGGAGACACACAAGACTCTATGACGATCTCGGGTCAACAGACTAAGCTGCACCAGTGTCACCATAGAGCTGCCATCTGACGTGAGGTATAATACCATCTGGGAGTTCTCGGCGAGTCCGTTCAGTGTACCTAGTCCCCACTGAGCACCCGCATACCATCTCTGATGTCAAACACCGATGGATATGGGATCATCCATCGCCCATCACATGGGTCAAGAAGATATACGCTAGTCTACTCTGGATTATCGATGCCCCGTCTCGATATTCCCACGACTAGGAACAATGAAGGATGTACTCATGGACTACCCAGGCCCCACTAGTATGATCTTCATCATAGTCCTGGAAGTCGAGTACTCATCCTAAGGGATTTATCAACATGTAACAGAGAGATAGAAAGTATACATGTTAAGATAAAGAGCAACCAGATAGCGTACTATCATGTCGAGCAAGAAAGTCCTACCTATATATGTCCCAGCATCCACTACAATATACATCCAATGTACAGTAATGGCCTCTAGGGCATACATATAACTAACACAGCCTACCCCAGAGTTATGATGTCGTCTACCTTGCAGACAGATGACCCAGCTGTTGCTGAGATTGATGGGATTTTGTTTCCAGAGCTTATGAGCAGAGATCGTTGGAGCTTTCAGGCAGAGATGCGACGGTAGATAGCTAGTCTATCTTGAGTAGAGTTAAGCGACTGAGATGATTCTTCTGATTGATGCGCCGACGCAGGCCCAGTTGATTCGAAGATTTCCAGTGTGGAGAATCTTATTTAGATCTAGAGTACATCAATTTAGAGATGACGTTGTTCGTTGGATGATCCGATAGGAGATCAGTAAGTTGACCAGCTTCAGATAGTGGACCTCTCCCAGATGCGTTGTGAGTTGATCGAGAACGGACGAGTATTGAGTATCCTCCGATGGTAGGGACAAGTTCCCAAGGACGTGTTCGGCTAGAGATCATCTACAGAGTGATGAAGATACCGAGTTCATAATTTCGAGTCCTTGTGAGAGATTCCGGATTGACTGTAGCCGAGAACATTTGCAGTACGTAGATAGCATGACGTGACGTCGATGTGGACGATAATACAGATGAGTAGAACCAGAGGATCGTGTGAGATGCTGGCGAGCTATTGTTACTCCCCGTCGAGATTAGAGATCTGATATGTATACAGAAGAGTTGGGATACAGACAGTTCCCGAGGAAATACTTTGCTAAGAACGCAGATGTCCATAAGACGGGAAAAGATTATGCAAGAGTACCAGCCTCCGTATATTTCGGCATAGACGAGATCGGAAGAGACCTTGAGCGGGTTCCTTCCAGAACACTGCTGTGATAAGAGTTGCACCGAGGATCAGCTGTGTCATGTGTATTCAGAGGGCCGGAGGCCGACGCTAGTGACATGCTGCTTACGAGTGGTCATATTAATTAGCCGAGAGATGACCAGAGGAGTGCCAGAGCGGAATCGTTTCCGTTAGTACACCTAACCGGGCCGATGAGCCGATGGATTGCGAGATTGGTAATCCACAGAAAAATGAGAACCCAGAGACAGAGGACGCCAGACCGTGAGCAGGAGGAAAGCGGATGTTCTTGCTCTGCCAGTTTTGGGCGCACCGATATTTTTCGGCATTGTAGGAGGTGTACCTCAATTTCAATGTTGCGATTTGTGTTTGTGATCCGAGTATCATGCTTATATCACTTGGATTTGAGTTTTGATGATTGAGTTTCATGATATGGTTTTTGTGCACCATGGCTGCACCTGCTGGGTTTTTACATTTTGTGCGCAGTTATTGCACTTGATTTATGTTTATGCACCGCTATATCGGTTTGCGATTTGTGCATATCTATTGCACTTGATATTGATTTTGTGCATGGGCTGCACGTGTTTATGATTTCTTGGATTTCATACGGTTGATTTGATTTTGTGCATATGGTACGCACTCGATTTGATTTTTGCACTCGGTATAGCTTACATGTGCTTGCAGAGCATTGATACGTGTTTTGTGCACGCAGTTGCACGCGGTTATGATTTTATACACCTTGGTACACTCGGTGTTGCTTTTTACACGCATTTGATTTATTGATGAGTATTTCGTGCATTTGTTGCACTAGATTAGTATTTCGTGAACTGGATGCACCGGATTTGTATTTCGTGGACTAGATGCACCGGATTTGTATTTTGTGCATTTGTTGCACCAGATTTGTATTTCGTGTATTTGTTGCACCAGCTCGGTATTTCGTGCATTTATTGCACTAGCTTGGTATTTCGTGCATTGGTTGCCTTGGTTGCACCGGATTTATACCCCTACCTTGGTTGCACCCGATTTATGTCTTTGAGCATTTATGTTACCAGATTTGTGTTTTTGTGCGCGTTGGCACTTGACGTTCGCTTTCGTACTTGCTACTGCACTAGATGCTTATTACGGAACTGACGCGCTTGGGTTAGATATTTGCGCATATTAGACGCTTGATATTGGATTTCGTGTGCATCGTATGCACTTAAGTGAGATCTTATTCGTGCATGTCGAATGCCCTTGATTGAAATTTTGTTCATGCATGACGGATGCACTTGATTTGGATTTTCGCGCATGTTGGGCGCATGATTTCAGATGTGATTTTGTGCACACCGGATGCACTCGATTGGGATTTTCATTGTGCAGGTTAGTTGCACTAGGTTGAGACTTTCGTGCACTCTAGATGCACTTAATATTGTTGTCGTCCACATCCGTTGCACTTGACAGATGTTTTCATGCACACTCGTTGCACTTAGTTTTGCTTTTGTGCATATCGTGGTACTTGTATTGGATTTTATTTCCGTGCGCACCAGACGCACGCGATTATTGGATACGCTTTTCGAGGCTGATTTGCTCTTGAGCACCTTGTTTTCATGATGGGCACTATTTTATGTAGTAGCCGAACAGGAATGATCGGAGGACAGTACCTGAGTATTTTGCTTGCATAAAAAATTTACCGAAAGGTTTTCGAAAAGGAGCTATAGTCTCTCTATTTCTAACGTGTCCGCGAACGGCACGAACATTTACAAAAGAAAACCTTTTTGGATATTTTAAAAGGGCGGAACGTATATTTTACCAAAACCTATATGAACGTATATTTATTACTTTACAAATGAGCTTCCGTCACTTGTGCCGTGAGTTACTCATCACACGGCGATTCAGAAAAGATTTTGCAAGTGTTGTATTCTGTTTTAATAGATTTTTTCGAGGATGCGTACTATATACATATTATAGTATTTGACTAGTACATATTGGATTTCAGTAGTGGATTTGGAGATCTGTATCTCCTTTGTAACTCCGATGATATGCGTGCGAATCCGATGATTTGCGTGACGCTTGACGGAGTTCGATTTTGAGTTTCATACGCGTCTTCGGGCGTACAGGATGCGCTATGATATTTCTGTATCTTCCGTGATTTCGGAGCCCCGCTGATTTGAGTTGATTATTGAAATGTTTTAGCAAACGGGGGTTTAAATTTAAATTCGGGGACCGAATTTATACAAGGGGAGAAGATTGTAATATTTCAGAAAATATAAATTATTATTTTTGGAATTTAATATTAAAATAATTTATTTCGCGAAAACTGCCCGATTTGCGAATTTGGGGTTTTCGTAAAATGGTATAAATATATACCAATATTTTTGAAATAATTGGAGATTAAAATGATTTATTCATTTAATAATATATTTTTTGGATTTGGCATTTTTATAATTAATTATATGCAGTTTGGATAAAAAACTGATTAGTGCACTGCTAATCGCGATTAAGCCAAATCCGTGTTTCTACAGTTTTCCATGGCTAGTGCACCATGGCAAGATGCATTTTGTTACATGTTTAATTTGTGTAGTTTTATTGGAATTATGTGTGTTATTGTGAGAAGAAAAAAAAATGTTAAAAAGAGAATGATTGGAGAGAGAGAGAGTGAAGCATGGACTTGTGAGGGGTGAAAATAAGAGAGAGTGAAGGTAGGAGAGAGAGAGATGGCTGCCATTCATTTTCCCCCATTAGCTTTTCTTCAACATCTTCTTCCTCCTCATCTCCCTCCAGCTCCACCGCCAATATCATCTCCAAATCTTAATCAAAACCCTACACCCCTTTCATTAAAAGTGATCCCCACCTCATCCTCAATACATTGGACAAATCAAAGTTGGATTTTGGAGACTTTGGACAAGATATGGTTTTTCTTGAGTTGCCCAAATGAGCTATATCTTCATTCATTTAGTTTAGTTTTAGTTTCTTGCACCCTAGTTTGATTTAGATTGTGATTTGGTTAGGGTATGTGATGATTGGAAAATACTAAGAGAGGGTTTGGGTGTTTGTGTGGATTTGTGATGTTTAGGGGCTGTTACAAGACCTTCTGTGGGTTGTATGGCTTAGAACAGAGAATAGTACCCAAATTACGCACTTAAGAATTCACCCGTGTCGGGTTTTGTGAGGTTGTGTTGGCTTACAGGGAATCTATGGCAACCTGGGTAGTCTCAGAGTTAAACAAACAAGTCCAGTGACCTATAGACACCACTAGAAACACACTGTAGAATTACGAGCCCATTCCCTCATCAAACGGCCGGCAAGACCGGACTTGGAGGCAATGTCGCCGGATTTCCAGAATGGTCTGGGGTTGGGTTTTTAACTGTAGCTCACTTACCCCTATACAACACCCTATACTTCCTAGTTTTGTTCCAATTGACCCGAACCAAAATCTGGGAGCACATTGGGTTGTTTTAGTTATGTTTTCCGTATTTTGGAATTCTTGGCTTTAGTAGTTGATGTTGTATTGGGTCGTTGGATGTTTGTACGTCATCGACGAGGGTTGTTTGGTTGTTTTTGCATACGTAGGCTATAGGTTCTAACCTATAGGAAAACCGTGTCGTATTGGTTTTCCGGACTTGATTTTAATGGCATTGCGACTATGTATTTATTGTAGGTACCTTCTGTTGGAGATAGTGCCCTCATAGTCAATTATTGGATCGCAGGTACGTGATTGCAATGATTGCGGAGGACCTATACTGGTAGAACAGTCTTACTCGAGATGATAGTATGCTATATGGTTTGCCTTTATCAGTCGTGTACATGTTCAGGTGACTGATTGCATGTTACACTTTGATAGAGCCCTTAGGATCTTGCTTTACTACCAACAGTATGATGGCGATCATATACGTGAGAGTTGGGTAGTTTATATGCATATCCTTAATTGTGGTCCCTAGTCATGGGAGTTTCGAGACAGGGCATCGATACTCCGGAGTAGACTAGTGTATACAGTCGAGACCCCGACGAGGGGCGGTGGCCGGTCTCACAAGCCACTGGTGTCAGTTGGATCACCTAAAATGTATACAGGTGCTCATTGGGTTATGAGTACACCGGACAGGACTCGCCGGGAATCTGCTAGTTAGTACTATACCTATCGTCAGATAGCAGTTCCCTGGTGACATGTGTACAGGTTAGTTCATCGACCTGAGGTCGTCATTTGTCTCGTGTGAGTTCCCACTGTGCTTTGATTTCTACCCTACCACGGCTCAAAGGAGTCGTGCAAACAGGTAGCTTTTGGGTACAGTCCCGAGCCATATGGAGGCACGTGAGCGGATCGGCAGGGGATTCGTCTCTCCCGGTATTGGGAGCGAGGTCGTGCTGTGTCTAGGAGAGCCATTACACAAAGTCCATGGCCATGGCAGGAGATTTACTGGTAGGTACTCCAGTAGTATCTCAGGGTGTTATTGGGCTACACTCCGACACGACTTATACTGCTTCTGGGGGTCTGACGTTACTAGCCCCCTAGGCGGATATGCGATACTCATTGACGAACGGACCGGACTGTATATACATTATCACTGTTAGGCTCAGTAGGGTTTCTGGATGAGTTCGCTCATCGGCCTCCCTTGAGTTCGCTCATCAGCCTCCCTTGAGGTCAGTCCATGGGTAGCCGTTACGCATAGCTAGTGCCGCTGACGGTTTGTGGTTAAACCCACTGCCAGGGTACTGACGAGTCATTAGAGTCCCCCCACAGACAGTTTCCCAAGTTCGGGCGAAACGTTGTAGAGGCCGTATGGTTTTATGGCAGGGTTCGGAAAATGCACGTGCGTTTACGCACGTGTCAGTTTTCGGGCAGATGATACTGGTCGGCTTTGGTTTAAGCCGGATCCGAGTATTATATTGAGTAGGTATAATATCTTTGTCTCAGTTGCATTTGTATTCGGTCGTAATACAAATGCGGGTATATTTATACAGTTACGGGGTTATCCTGAAAGTCGTTTCAGGATCACTTTTGGAAGTTGCCAGTTTCCAGTTTTCTATCAGCCGTCTTTTAACATTCGGTCAAAAACGGATTTATCTTTTCTTGGATGAGGGTGAGTCATGCTTCTAGAAGGTTCTAGAAGGTTCTAGATTTGGTGAGGTGTCTTGTGACTCATGCTTTGATTTTAACCATTTCTTGTTTTCCTTAAGATATTCTTTTGTGTTCACATTATGATATTTACTTAAGGTTACCCACCCCTCTCCTACGATCACCTCCCTCTTTGCTATAAGAGGCCGGCCCCCTCTCTCTCCTCATACACTCTCTCACTTGAGTTTTCATTTGCTAGAAAAGATTATGATAGGTTTTATCGGTGTATGGAATTTCACAGTCCATTTCATTCCATCACCCGATTCCTTCGGCAACTTCATTAACCAATCGTCCACGGACTTGGACGAAGTGAGACAAAGTCGTCTACTCATTCTCTACATCAATCTTGGTCGTCTCTTCTAGCAAACTTGACGACCGAGTTGCCTCGAGTCAGAGGCGGGAGCCCGTTTAAAGAATCAGTGATGTGGTGCCACCTCGACGAGGATATCGGAGTTCGACGAGATCGGAGCAGCCGCAACGGAGCGTGGGATGATGGTTAAAGAACGAAGGACTCGGATCGTTCGGTATAACCTTTCTACACTCTTTACAGTTTGTTAGTTTAGCAATAATGGCAGATCCGGGTTAAAGTATACGATAGCGCCAGTTAAAAAAAAAAAGTTTTTGTTCCGCATTTGGCGTCTGTAGACGGCCGGGGCGCTAGCGTAGACTTACACCTTCACGTGGATTCCGAGATGACGGAACATGGCGTCATCGACTTCGGCAAGAAAGATCAAGGTGAGTTGATCTATATCTATGGAGGATGTCAGGTGGATGGCGTATAACACCCCCGCAAATTTTGATGGAAACCGATATTTAGGATATGGTTAGTGAAACCTTTTCTAGGAACCTATGGATGTAATTAAAGGTTTAGTGTGACATGATATGAAAGAAATGATGTCTCGGATTGATACATATATAAGGATATTATAAGTAAATGTGAGTCACGATATATAGATAGGTAGTGCACGAGAATAAGTATGAGATTTAGAGTAGCATGACATGAGATTTATAAGATAGGATATATATATGTAAATGACTTGATGTGGGATATAAATGTGATGAAAAGAATGTACGATGTGATATGATGACTTGATTGATATGTCGGTATACAGATGCGAGTCGATATGAAAGGATTGATACCTTTATCGGTCCCCTGATATGAGATTGTAAAGGATGCGACATGGGATTTAGGTATATAGATATATATAATGTTGCGGATCATGAGTGATATGTCGTACGAGACGTTAGGTCCATACCCTCAGTGTCATATAGGTTGATAGGATCCTTAATGGTTTAATGCCGCCGTACGATGATTTACCGTACGTGATGAGTTTTATGATGATTGATCCATACCCTTGACTAGAGGATGCCGCACGATGGATTATACCGTACATGATGTTGTGAGGCTGGATGCCGATTGACAGATTCACCGACTCGGTCATGTTAGATACATATACCTTATAGCATTTAGCTGACGATGCACTTTATGCTACGTTCATGTCATTCTCATTGCATTACATATACTTGTGCTAGTACACCTACACCATTATCGATGATGCGTATGTTACACTTACACAGATTAGCCGGCTCACACACTTCATCATCGATAATTTCTATGTCACTTGCACAGTAGACTTGCCACATCATTATTCTATGTGGCATGATGTACTTGCTATGCTCACATCATTTTATATGTCGCATTATATACGGATATTTTCACATCACTATTCCATATTGCATGATATACGGATATGCTCGCATTTCTGTTATATGTTTGCATATATCATGCTTTATGATTATACGCATTAAGATTTGCTGATTTCATGAGATTCTGGATTTGAGAACCACGGTCAAATTTCAAAGGAAATTATGTATTGTTTTAAAAACCCGGTTTCTCTTGATATGATATTTTGAGACGTCCACCATGTGTTTTCTCGGTTCTAAGAGTGGCTTGTGAGACCCGATTCGAGGAGCTGGAGGCACCGTCTGCAGGTACATGGTGGACCTGGTATGGTTCCTCGGGGCAAGAGATGATTTTCATGGTGTAGACAATGAGCCTGGCAGAGGGAGTATTACCTATCGGTGATAGTATTTGGACTCGACGGTTATCCGGAGGATACCGACCGGAGTACTGAGATGGATATGAGGGCCGACCAGAGCTTGAGGCGCCTGAGGGCCGATCTGAGGATACGGCGCCTGAGACATATGAGGACTTACGTGTCGATGCTTGACACGGGTTTCATGATGTTTCGAGTGTCGATGTTGGACACTCAGATTCCATGATCTTGATGTGTCACTGATTGACACATGTTGATTTATATCCTTATATTTACATGCATATACTTTCATGATATTTACATGCATGATGTTGTTGTGTCATTTGATGAAACGTGGATGAGATCCACATGTATACAGGCTTTGATTCTGGTTGGATGATATCCACATGCATAGGCATTGAGTATATTGTTTGCACACATGCAGACACGGTCACCATAGATATCATAGTATTACCTTTATGATATAGTTGAACTAGGAAATCATTATTTTATTCGATTTCTACCTGATGATGTTTTCTACTCACTAGTTGGAAACTTACCCCCGTTGTGCCACACTTCTTGCAGGTTGACCGCAAGGATCAGTAGTGGCATCGCTGGCACACAGCTTGTATTCGGGTGACTTGCTTTGGTAGGTGTTACATGTTGGATCGTACCCCTCTTGTATTTATTATTCCTGTTGTATCTAGTTAGCTCCATCAATCAGAAACTAGTATTTGTATATATCGTTGGACTTAGAAAGACTTGTGGTTACGAGACTTAGAGCGAGGGTTTATGTTCGCTTGGGGGGTTTGATGTCTTGCTTTACATTATCTTTTTGGTGTTGATCTTCGCCTTAGGGCGTCGTATACATGTTTTATGACTTGAGTAGTTGTGATTCCTCCGTTTGCCGAAGAGCTAGCTCCCGCTTGGGGATTCCTTTTATATTATCTTGTAATTGTGGTTTTGGATCAAAATATACAAAGGAGGTGCTGCCCAAATTTTTAAAAGACGAAACTAGTTTTTCGACTACTAAATCCACTTGTATTTTTCATGTTCCTTTATCTATGCATTTAAGAAAACTTTTGATTTCGTCATACCTTTATTTCAAAACTTCACCTCCTTTATTTTCTTAAAAAGGTTTAGATTTCTGCGCTTCGGCTTACTTGATTTACGTTGCGCCTTTAGACGTGGCGTGAATTAAGTGCCGGTCACAAACAATATTTGCGGGTCGTGACAATAACTTTCTTTAAAACAAGTTTTCCTTCACTTTATTTATATTACGTTTTAGATTTCTGAGCTTGGGCTTACTTAGATTACGTTACGCCTCTAGACGGTGCGTAATTTAAGTTCCAGTCATGTTCCGTACATTCGGGTCGTGACAAATTTGGTATCAAAGCGATAAGTTTTACCTTTCTGAGTGTAGGATGACTCTTGGTAGATGGAGTAGGTAACCTAAGCAGAGTGACGTAGCGTTTGTATGTTCCGCGACATACTTACAATACGGTACTCCGCCTAAGTGACCTTATGACATATTTGCTTGTACTTCCTTTCTCGATTCCATATATCTTTGATTCATTTACGATATTCTTATCAATCCTGTTTATTGCTCCAGTCACTTTACCGCCGAAGACTACGAGGGCTCAGAGGGCTGCCGCCATAGATGAGATTCGAGCTGCCTCGTTTAAGACGAGCACCGATCAGGGCGGTACGCTACCCCTCAGGGACAGATTGATCCGCCTTCTCCAGGCCGTATTGCCAGGCTAGAGGCCGGTATGCAGGAGTTACGCCACATGATTGGATTTTTGGTTGAGGTCAGTCGGGCACAGAGATATGAGGATATTCCATCCACTGCACAGACCACGATTGTACCTGCTGCCCAGACAGCTGTTTCTGCAACTACCGAGACTATACCCGTATCCTTACAGAAGTTTATGAGGCTGAGGCCTCTAGTCTTTACCGGCACAGATGCAGCGAAGGATCCGCAGACATTCCTCGACAGGATGGCTAGGATTTGCCGTTCGCTGAGATGTTCTAATGAGAGATGGGTGGAACTTGCGAGTTTTCGTCTAGAGGGTCTTTCTCTGACATGGTGCGAGTCAGTTGAGGGAAGCCGAGCTGCAGGTCTACCTCCTATGACTTGGGATGAGTTCACAACTGTATTTCTTGCCCATTTCCTTCCGGAGAGCGTCCGAGATGCTCGATCTCGTAGTTTTGAGTCTTTGTGCAAGTGTCACGACCCAAAATTTGGCACGTGACGGCCATTAAACTACGCAACGTCTACAGGCGTAACGTAATTTAAGTAAGCCGAAAACCCAGCAATCTAAACCATAAAAAGTAGTAAGTGATAAGAACATTGTTAAAACTTTTGAAAATCTCAAGTACAAATTCTTTAAAGTCCAACTTTACTTTCTTAAAAAATTTTGGCAGCACCTCCTGTGTAAAAACTTAACCCAAAAATGGGTACAACATAAATATAAGTGAAGCATCCCCAACGGGAGCAAAACCACGCCAAAGGCGGAAATAACCACCACAACAGATATACTACGCCGTAGTGAAGAATTAAAAGACGATATGAGTAAAACTGCATAAAAGACATCCAAGTCACCAAAATGTACAATATCATCCTTATATCTCGTCTCTAAGTCAATACATGAGAATGGTAGATGGAGAGTACAAGGTACAAGATATATAAAGAGCATCATCGGATAACCGCAAAACCCACCTATAGAAAACTGCAAGCAGTCAGCCGAAGCGGTATCCGCTGCAAAAGATGATATGATAGGTAGAAGCCCTGCCTCGACTACTCTGAGGAACAACCTGCAAACCCTGTGGCACAACGGGGGTGAGTTGCCAACTCGTGAATAGTAAATAACATATGCAGGTAATTGCAAGTACGGACGTACTTTATTCATTTAAAAATATATTTAAAGGAATTGGCATTTTAAAAATTTATTATATGCAATTTGGATAAAAACCCAATTAATGCACTACTAATCGCGATTAAGCCAAATCCGTGTTTCTACAGTTTCCATGGTTAGTGCACAATGACATGTTTCATTTGGTTACTTGTTCATTGTGTTATTTTATGTTATGGTTTTATTGTGGTGAGAAAAAAAGAAAGGGAAAAGATGTCATGATGACTTGAGGAGAGAGAGGGGACATAATGATGATAGAAGACCATGCTTGGAGAGAGAGAGATTGAGAATAATTGAGAGAGGGGGGGCTAACTCATATCATTTCTCCACCATTTTCTTCTCCTTCTTCTTCCTCATTTCCCTCCACCTTCAACCTCAAAAATCCATCTCCAAACCATCCTCAAAATCCTATACCCCTTTCACAAAAAACGATCAACTCTTCATCCTCTACACAATGGACCAAGCAAAGTGGGATTTTGATAACTTTGGGAAGCTAGGATTCTCTTGAGTTCTTCCATGAGCTATAATCCTTTCCATTTAGTTTGTTTTAAGTTCCTTTATATTTTAGTTTTAGTTTAGAATTGGTTTAGTGGTGATTTGTGAAGTTAGAAAATTCTATAGAGAGTATGGGTGACTTGTGGACTTGTGATCAGTAGTGAGGATGTGCAAGACCCTAGAGATCAAATTCTGGACCTAGAACGGAGGTTATAAACTTAGATTAGTTTTGTGTCGGTTTTGTGTTGATTTGTGAGCCTACTGTGAATCTGGAGCAACCCGGGGAATTTCTGAGTTGAGCAAACAACTCCAGGGACCAAATTAGGGTACTAGGAGACCTCCCCGACCATACGAACCCAAACGGAGGCCATGGGGCTGAGGAGGCCCGATTTTGGAAGCTTCTGGCTGGCCACTTGGTGGATTCTGATGCCTAGGTTGCTTCTGTAGGTCATATACTCTATATACATCATCCCAGTATTATTTGTTCATCCAAATTTCACCTGCGTCAAAATCTGGGAGCACTTTGGTATGGTTTTGGATATGTTTTCCCTATTTTGAATGCTAGGTTTTGCTATTTGGATTTGTATTTGGTTGTTAGATGTTTGTACATCAACAACAAGGGTTGTTTGATCGTTTTTGCACGCGTTGGCCATAGGTTCTAACCTATGAGCGTGCCATGTGCCGTATCGGTTTTCCGGATTCGATTTTAATAGAGATTGCGATTATGTATTATTGTAGGTACCTTCACGTAGATTCCGAGGCGACGGAGCATGGCGTCATCGACTTCGGCATGGAAGAAGCAAGGTGAGTAGATCTATATCTATGGGGGAAGTCGGGTGGATGGCGTATAGCACCCCCGCACACTTTGATGGAAACCGATTTATATATAGATTTTGGTTAATGAAACCATTAATAGAAAACTATAGATAGAGTAAAAAGGTAGTTAGAGAACCATATTAGAAACTAAGGATAGTTAGAAGTGATATGATACGAATAGTATGTGATGACGGGATTTGAGGATGATATTTGATGATATAACCGTTTAGGGTACTATAAGATTAGATAGTCGACGTAGATCTGTCATCCGAACCATACCTATTTCCAAACTGAAGAATCGTATGCATCTTTTAAACAGATACCTTGAGGGACGTTACGGATTTTGAAACGATATCTTTTCCTTAAAAACACCGTAACCCCTATTTTCAAAACTACGATTCGCACCTTTTAAAAACTGATTGTATGGTTCGGTTGTGTATGTTACATTAGTTACTTATGCTTATAGTAAAGGTAGAATGTATATGTAAACTTGACTTTAGGTGAGATATAATTATGATGAAAAGAGAATACGATTTGACATGTGATATGATGATATGTTGGTAAACGGCTGCGAGTCGATTGAGGTGATTGATACCTTGCCGGTCCCCTGGTACGAGATTCTTATGGATGTGACCTGGGACATAGGTATATAGATATATATAGAATGTCGTGAATCATGTGTGATATGTCGTACGAGATGTTAGGTCCGTACCCCTAATTGTCGCAAAGGTTGATAGGTTCCCTAATAGCTTAATGCCGCCGTACGATGATTTTCCGTACGTGATGAGTTTAACTTGAGGTTTGATCCATTCCCTTGACTAGAGGATGCCGTACGATGGATTATACTGTACGTGTTGTTGTGTGGCTAGACGCCGATTGATAGATTCACCGACTCGGTCCTGTTAGATACGTATACCCGTCAGCATTTGCATATGATTTACCTTAAGCTGCATTCATATTATTCTCATTGCATTGCTTATACCTGTGCTAGTACACCTGCACCATTATCGATGATGCGTATGTTACACTTACACAGATTTGTTGGATCACACACTTCATCATCGATAATTGCCATGTCACTACACAGTAGGATTTCTGCATCCTGATATGACTCTTTGCATAAATTACTTGCGTACACACATGTTGTATATCCATGCTTGCGTATATACCTCTTGTACATCCATGCTTGCGTATATACCACTTCTACATTCATATTGGTGCATATACATATTGTACACCCATACTTGCGTACATACATATTGTACACCCATACTTGCGAACATACACATTTGTACGTCCATACTTGCGTACATACACATATGCACCTTTATACGATATTGCATTCGATTTTGGAGATTTGTGAACCACATGATATATTTTAAAAACTAGATTCATTTAAAAGGGCGGTTTTCCCTCGATATGTGCATATTACTGTTCCATGTTGCATGATATACGGATATGCTTGCATTTCTATTATATATAGCATACATCATGCATTATGATTGCACGCATTGAGATATGTTGTTTTCATGAGATTTCTGGATTTGAGAATCGTGGCTTTTTCAAAAGAAAGCATGTACTGCTTTAAAAACCCGGTTTCTCTTGATATGATATTTCAGTGCGTCCACCATGTGTTTTCTCGGTTCTGAGACGTATGACATGTGAAACCGGATTCAAGGAGCTGGATGAGGCCGATTGCGGGTACTTGGTGGACCCGGTATGGTACACCGGCGTCAGAACGGATTGCTGTGGAGTAGACGGTGAGCCTGGCAGTGGGGCTACTACCTACCGGTGATAGTATTTGGGCTCGGCGGATATCCGGAGGATACCGACCAGAGTCGAGAGATGATATGGGCTGATCCGGATTGACGGAGCCCGTGGGCCAATCCGGACTGACGGAGCCCGAGATATCAGGATTTACGTGTCCATGTTGGACACAGGTTTCATGATATTTTTGATTGCCGATGCTGGACACCCAGGTTCCATGATTTTGATGTCTCACGTGGGACACACGTTGATTTATATCCTCATACTTCCATGCATATGCTTTTATGATATTTACATGTATGATGTTGTTGTGTCATTGGTTGACACGTGGACGGGATCCACTTGCATACATACATTGATGATATGGTTGGACGAAATCCACATGCATACATAAATGGTTATATTGTTGGATGATATCCACATGCGGATAGACATTGACATTAGTGTTGGCATATATACAGATAGGTCACCCTAGATATCATAGTATTACCTTTATGATATAGTTGACCTAGGAGTCGTTGTTTATTCGATTTCTACTTGTAGATGTTTTTCTATTCACGAGTTGGCAACTCACCTCCGTTGTGCCACAGTTCTTGCAGGTTGACCGTACGGATCAGTAGCGGCTTCACTGGCACACAGTTGCATTCGGGTGTTTTGATTTGGTAGGTGGGACATTTGTATCGTACCCCCTCTTGTATTTACTATTTCATATTGTATCTAGTCAACTCCATCTGACAAAACTAGTAATTGTATAAGTAATGATACTTAGCAAGACTTGTAGTTGCGAGACTTGAGCGATGGGTTTATGTTCTCTTTGGGGGATTTATGTCTTGCTTTTCCTTATCTTTTGTGGTGATCTTCGCCGTTGGGCGTCGTATACTTATTTATACTGTCATGCGTGGTTGTGATTTTTCGATTGGCGAACAGCAAGCTCACGCTTGGGGATGCCTTTATTTTATCATTTATTGTGGTTTTGGATCTAAAATACAAAGGAGGTGCTGCCCAAATTTTGAAAAGACGAAACATGTTTTCAAACTAGATAAATTTCACTTGCATTATTTATGTCCCTTTTTCCATGCATTTAAGAAAACTTGATTTCATTAATACCTTTATTTCAAAACTTCACCTCTTTTATTTTCTTAAAAAGGTTTAGATTTCTGGGTTTCATCTTACTTGAATTCCGTTACGCTTTTAGACGTTGCGTTATTCAAGTGCTAGTCACGGGCTAATAATTCGGGTCGTGACAAAGTTGGTATCAGAGCGCTAGGATTAACCTTGGTTCGAGTCTATGTTTGACTATGCGGAGTCTAGGGCAGGTATGTATTTCAGAACCTAGGCTTGACCTTACGAAACTTAGACGTGAACCGGGGGGGGATTAGACCCGAACTTTCGTTTCAAAGGCTGACCCAGATTGATGGAGTAGGTAGCTTGAGAAGAGTGACGTACCGTACGTATGTTCCGCGGCATATTTACAACACGATACTCCACTTAAGAAACCTTTGGATGTATATATTTTTGAGACTTATGATTCTCTTCATACAAGTGATTATACATCTATTTGAGATCCTTGATTCTATTCGTTTCCATGATCATACTCTCATTGATGCTGTTCCTTCTTATGATCATGTATCCATTTTGGATCTGTCGTTTCCTTTCTTGCCATTGATATGTTTTCATCGATACTCTATTGAGGTTCCTATCACCATGGTTTGAGCGCAGATGAGTTGCTGCTAGTGATACAGTGAGGGCGGGCTCGTCTGGTATGAGGACTGACCATCGTGTTTTCTGGTGACACGGGAACGTCTCGAAGTAGTGTTTGTGTTGTGACCTCTTTGTTGAGGCGAGTGTTTGGTTTTACACCAGATGATCGGGCCATTGATAGAGGCTTCTAGTTGCGAGAGGACTGTTCATGTACAGCATACCTCAGAGGTTTTGATGCCGTCTACCGTGTGGACAGATGACCCAGCTGTTGCTGAGATTGATGTGATGTCTCTTCCAGAGCTTTCGAGCTGAGATCGCTGGAGCTTCCAGGTAGAGATGCGAGAGATGATAGCTAGTCTGCCCCGAGTTGAGAGAAGAAGGTGATTCGTTAGATTGATGCGCCGACGCAGGCGGTTGAAGATTTCCAGTATGGAGAGAGTCTTACTCAGATCTAGAGAAGACCGATCCAGAGATGACCGTTGACGTATCGCTTTTCCTGGAGGATTGAGGCATTGTTTAGCATGCGGATGAAGGGTATTCGCATGTTGCCTAGGCGAAGTTAAAAAGTTCGAACGAATGTCAGAAAACCCATTTTTCCAAGTTTAAAGTATTCGGAGGAACATGCAAGTAATTATGTTGGCCCTCTAGAAGAATGAAACCCTAACACGACATGATGACCATGGAACCGCTTTTGAACCTTAGGGTTTGCGGCAGTTTAGCGGTGCCATCAGTGAGGCTTGGGTTTGCCCTATTACGGCTGGTCCAGAGGTACTGTGGTATGTACCAGATATTACTAAACTGTGCTCAGGTGTTGAGATTTCAGGAAATTTTGGGACTTTGATGACTCGATCGAAAAGTTTAGCGTCGTCCGGATATCATGTGATAAGAGATCAGCAAGCTGACCAGCTTTGGATAGAGGACCTCACCCAGATGCATTGTGAGTTGATCGAGAACGGACGAGTATTCAGTATTCCTCCGATGGTTGGAACAAGTTCCCGAGGACGTGTTCGGCTAGAGATCTTCTACAGAGTGATAAAGATACCGAGTTCGTGATTCGAGTCCATATGAGGGACTCCGGATTGACCGTAGCCGAGAACCAGTGCAGTACGCAGATAGCGTGACGTGATGTCGAAGTGGATGATAATAGAGATGAGTGGATCCAGAGGTTCATGCGAGATGATGACGAGCGGTTGCTATTCCCCACCGAGATTAGAGATCTGATATGCATACAGAGGCGTTGGGATGCGGCCAGTTCCCGAGGAAATGTTGTGCTGAGAACGCAGATGTCCAGAAAACAAGAAAAGATTATGCAAGAGTACCAACCTTCGTATAGTTCGGCATAGGCGAGTTCGGAAAAGACCTTGAGCAGGATTCCTTCCAGGACACTGCTGCAATAAGATTTGCACCGAGGATCAGATGTGTCACGTGTATTCAGAGGGCCAGAGGTCGACGCCAGTGACGTGCTTCTTTACGAGTTGTCGTGGTAATTGGCCGAGATGTGACAAGAGAAGTGCCAAAGCGGAAATCGTTTCCGTTAGCACACCTGACCGGGCCGACGAGCAGATGGATTGCGAGATTGGTGAATCTACAAAGAAATGAAGACCCAGAGACAGTGGACGCCAGACCGTACGGAGGAGGCAAGCAGCTGTTCTTGCTCTGCAAGTGTTGGGCGCACCAATACTTTTCGACATTGTAGGAGGTGTACCTCAATGTCATTTGCTGCGATTTGCGTTGTGATCCGAGTATCACGCTTATATTGCTTGGATTTGAGTTTTAATGATAGAGTTTCATGATATTGTTTTCGTGCACCATGGCTGCACCTACTAGGTATTTACATTTTTGTACACAGTTATTGCACTTGATATATATTTTATACACTGTTGTGTTGATTTGCGATTTGTGCATATCTGTTACACTTGAGATTCGGTTTGTGCATTAGGTGCACGTATTTATGATTTCGTGGATTTCATACGGTTGATTTGATTTTGTCCGTGTGGTACGCACTCGATTTGATTTTTGCACTCGGTATAGATTGCATGTGCTTGCAGTGCATTGATACGTGTTTTGTGCACGCAGTTGCACGCGTTTACAATTTTCAAAACCCTGGTACACTCAGTGTTGCTTTTATACGAATTTGAGTTATGGATTTCCATTTCGTGCACTGGATGCACTGTATTCGTATTTCGTGCACTGGATGCACTGTATTCGTATTTCGTGCACTGGATGCACAATATTCGTATTTCCTGCACTAGATGCACTGTATTTGTATTTTGTGCACTGGATGCACAAGATTTTCACTTCGTGCATTTGTTGCACTAGATTTTCATTTCGTGCAATTGTCGCACCAGATTTATATTTTTGTGCATTTTGCTGCACCTGATTCGTATTTCGTACGTTAGTTGAACTAGATTTGCATTTCTTGCATTTGTTGCACCGGACGGGTACTTGTGTAACATTTCAAAATAATAAAATACCATTTTTGGGAAATTTTATAATTTAATATTACTTTATTGACTATTTTAATAATTCGGTATAATTAAATACAAATAAATGGAGAAAAAAATTTGGAAAAATTATGGAAAATTCTAAAATTGGGTAATTTAGAGAATTATGCCATTTTTAAGTTGTTATGATTAGTTATATGCTAATTTAGTGCTAATCGCGATTGAAAATCGCTAATCGGGTTTTCGTGAAATTTTGTGCAAAACATGCACATATCATTTCCTACACTTGTGTTGCATTTTTCTTGCCATGGTTTTATTTTGGGGTTCACTATTTGAGTGAGAAATATTTTGAGGGAAAAGAAAAGAAAGGAAAAAGAATTGATTAGAATAATTTGGTAGTAGGTGGGTGAGAGAGAGAGAGGTGAGGGGGGTTCATTTGACCATGAGACTTCTCCTCTCTCTTCATTTTTCTTCATCCATCTTCCCCTTCTCCTCCTCCTGCTGCTGTTCCTTCATCACCCTCCCCTATTCGAGCCCCAAATCATCTCACAAACATCACCAAAACCCTACCCCCATTTCATTAAAAGTGTGCACAAGCTCAGAGGTATAGGATGGACGAAGAAAGCTTTCATTTTGGCACTGTTGAGGATTCTTGGGGGTCTTATGAGGTAATTTCCTTCACAATTGGAGTGGTATTTCTTGTGCTTAATCTTCGATTCAAGTTTCATATCGATATTGTGTGTTTTTGTTGACTTGAGGAAAACATAGTTAGGGTTTGAGGGAATTGTGAGTTGTGGTGAGCAATTGAGCTCAGTAGAAGTTAGATAAACACCCTAGTGCATGAATTGAGACCCCAACCTGAGAATTGAAACCCAAAATACGGATTTAGAAACCGATATCGGAAAAGTTATGAAATCTGGGAAGCTTTTATGAGATCTACTATCACCCGAGACATCCTAAAATAAAATTGAATTGACAGCGACTTGTGTAGGCACCCAGGAAGCTACCACCAAGACCCTAGCCCCTAACTCCATGACTCGGCCTCCTGTTAATTCCCTCTGGCCGCAAATTGTGGCCAGACCTGCACCGAATTCGGTCGTTTATGTTCTGCTGCTCCTACAACTGTAGTTTAGGCCCCTGGCATGTATTGATTTGTCTAATTTGACCTAGGGTGAAATCTAGAGCCTATTTCCTTAGTTGCTGTTTGGATTCGTGTTTCCGTATTCCGTATTTTTAATTCTGAATTTTTGTATTGTGTTTT
Source organism: Agapanthus africanus (assembly GCA_030015575.1). Taxonomy (NCBI): domain Eukaryota; kingdom Viridiplantae; phylum Streptophyta; class Magnoliopsida; order Asparagales; family Amaryllidaceae; genus Agapanthus; species Agapanthus africanus. Next base: position 637,701,782 of record JASDDO010000024.1, on the reverse strand, counting down.
ACCTCGACTATTTGGCGTTTATACGACGATATCGAGGGTTGTTGATGGTTTTGGAAGGCGTTGTCCATAGGTTCTAACCTATAGCTCATAGCGTATCGTTTTAGGATTCGTATGCCGTTTTACCTTTGATTTGGTTTTAATACGCAATACGATACTTTGATGTGTAGGTACCCCATGAAGACTCCGGGACGACAAGCAAGCGCGTGGCGACATCCACAAATGATGACGCAAGGTGAGTAGATTATATCTACTGGGGGAAGTCGGGTGGATGGCGTATAGCACCCCCGCAGTCCGTAGTTGATATACAATATATATGTATGATAGTTATAGAGTGTTGTGGATATTGTGTTAGGTGTATTATGGATAGTTTAAGGTTAGAAGCAACTAGTGTAGTTCATAGTCGCGAACCCTACAATGGATTTACACCTACACGTACACCCGTGCACATTCATTGTACTTGCACTGTGTTTGATGATATTGGACGATATTGGAGGTGAATCGATGATTTTGGGCATTGTGCCGCGAGATCGGTGATTTGATATGATTCGTATGTGGGATACGACATGTGATCTCTAGCGGGCCTTGGAACGTGTGTTTACGCACGCAGTTATATTGATGGTATCAGTTGTACTAGACTTATATCAGTACCCCAGATTATGTGCTAGGATGATGAGGATACCAATTAATTGATGAGCTGATTGTGATAATTGACCCGTACCCTGCTATTGGGATGCCATACGACGATTTACCGTTCGAGCTTTATATTAATGATAGATCTGCACTCATGACTGAGGATTGCCATATGATATACTGTATTGTACGCGATACAATTGAGGCGGGATCACCGACTACTATATGTATATATATTTATATCGACTCAGATTTAGGTGGATTCCATACCCCACCCAGTTGACCTGATACCTAGATCTGTAGTTTGCATAGTAGATGTTAGACTAGACCCAAGTCATACCTATTTCAAGAACTAACGAATCGTGAGTATCTTAAAAACACTGTAGCCCTCATTTTACAAAAACCTCGATTTGTCTTATTTCAAATGGCAAGCTGCATTATTATTCATTTATCATTTATTCTACGGCTCGCATTGCATTGCATGCTTATATGTTATTGATTCATGCTCCTTTGTGCATATGCCTTTACATAGTTCCATGGTCATATTAGTGTTTCATGTTGCATGTATTATAATTCATGGATTTCGCACTGTGATATGGTGGCATATGATGATTCTCGATTGTTTTACTCCTGCGTATATATATTAGTGGTATGGGACGCTAAAATTTATATGTATACCCAGAGTGTATATATATTAGTGGTATGGGATGCCGATATATATATACACCTACTTAGTATATCATCATGAGGATCTATACAAACTTATATATGCAGCCCGATATATGAGAGTGGGGGCTGACCCGGACTGACGGATGCCCGATATATGAGAGCGGGGGCTGACCCGGACTGACGAATGCCCGATATATGAGAGTGGGGGCTTACCCGGACTGACGGATGCCCGATATATGAGAGTGGGGGCTGTCCCGGACTGACGGATGCCCGATATATGAGAGTGGGGGCTGACCCGGACTGACGGATGCCCGATATATGAGAGTGGGGGCTGACCCGGACTGACGGATGCCCGAAATATGAGAGTGGGGTCTGACCCGGGCTGACGGATGCCCGATATATGAGAGTGGGGCCTGATCCGGACTGACGGATGCCCGATATATGAAAGGAGCCTATGTGCTCGGAGCCTATGTACTCGATATGAGAGGAGCCTTTATGGTCGATAGTATATTATATCTCCCCTACCCCACATGTATTTTATCTGCATTGCATCATGTATTAGTAGTACCTGATAGAGTACCTTCATGGATGTTGCATACATATCGGATACATGATATGTGGGATTAACTTGATATTGAGATATATACTTGTGTCGATGCTCGACACTGATTTTCTGATGACTTCACTCGTGATACCTTCTGCTTTCATTTCACCGCATACACACATCGTATTTATGATATGTTATTACGTGAGGCACTGGCACGAGTTCTGGGCAATACACATATGTTCAGATGTTACATTGCCACTTTACCATGCTTCAGACTGATTCATTTGCAGTTTATATTATATACTGATTTTATTGACCTAAGATTAGGTCTTCCTTTCGATTTTGGCTTGTAGATATTTTCTATTCACGAGTTGGCAACTCACCCCCGTTGTGCCACAGTTCTTGCAGGTTTGCCGTACAGGTTCCATAGCGGCATTTCTGGCACACTGCTTTCTTTTGCGGGTGATTTGCTTTGTAGGTGGATTCTTTGTATCAGAACCGCCGTTGTACATGTATTATTCATTGTATCTAGAAATCCATCAACCAAAACTTGTATATTTTTTCATACTTAGACACTAGTAATGTATTATATTCGACCTTAGAGTCCCGCTCAGTAGTATTACGATTTTCTTGCTTATTGGAGATTCTCTTGGGTTTTGATCCTCGCCCTTCGGCGTTGTATATTATATTGCTTGTGTGGGTTGTGCTCTTTGTTATGCGTAGTAAGTGTTTGATAAAATGCTTCAATGGAAAATTTACAAAATATGTTTCTTTACTCTTAAAATGGTTTTAGATTTCTGGGCTTTTAGCTTACTTGGATCAGATGGAGTCCTATAGACTTCATATGTTTCAAGGGCCAGTCATGTGCTTTTTCGGGTCGTGACAAAGTTGATATCAGAGCGCTAGGTTAACCTTGGTTGGAGTCTAAATTTGACTATGTGGAGCCTAGGGTGTCTATATATATACGGAACTTAGGCTTGACCTTACGGAACATAGACTTAGTCGAGGTGGTATTAGACCCGAACTTTCGTCGCGTAGGATGACCCTTGGTTGATGGAATAGGTGACTAAAGTAGAGTGACGTACCATGGGTATGTTCCACGGCATACTTACGACACGCCACTCCGCTTAAGGAACCTTAGGATGCGTATTTTTTCGAGATCAGTGATTCTCTTCATATCCATGATTATACATCCATTTGAGATCCTCGATTCTATTAGTCCATGATCATACCTTCATTGATGTTGTTCCTTCTTATGATCATGTATCCATTCTGGATCTTTTGTTTTCTTTCTTGCCATCGATCTGCTCTCTTCGATACTCGATTGAGGTTCCTGTCGCCATTGTTGAGCGCAGTTGAGCTGTTGCTAGTGTTACGGTCAGGGCGAGCTTGTCTGGTATGAGGACCGACCGTTTTGTTTTCGGGTGACATGGGAACGTCTCGAGTTAGTATTGGTGATTGTGACCTCTAGCGGAGGCGAGTGCTTGGTTTTGGCACCGGATGATCGGGCCATTGTTAGAGCTGTCAGTTGAGAGAGGACTGTTGATGTATAGCATACCTTAGAGATTATGATGTCGCCTACCGTGCAGATAGATGAACCAGCTGTTGCTGAGATTGACAGGATGTCGATTTCGGAGCCTATGAGTTGAGATCGACGGAGCTTCCACGCAGATATGAGACAGATGATAGCTAGTCTACACAATTTGAGAGACGAAGGTGATTCGTCCGATTTATGCGCCGGAGCAGGCCCAGTTGAGTTAAAGATTTCCAGTGTGGAAAGTCTTACTCAGATCTAGAGCAGACCGATTTAGAGAGGACCGCCAATGTATCGCCATTCCTGGAGGATTGAGGCGCTGTTCAGCGTACAGACCAATGAGCCAGTTGCTGCTGCAAATGACGAGATATCGCCCAGATGATTGGAGCTACTGCAGCATGAGTATATACTTAGAGATATGATGGACAGTCGCTAGTCACCGAGGGTGAATGACTAGGACATGCGATTCGTTCGCTTATCCAGATGAGAGGTCATCGGATAGATTGCTTCCAGCTAGAGTCAACTTCACGCGGAGACGTTGAGAGTCGACAGAGACGATTGAATGTCGGGAACCTGCTATTCCAAGTTTAAAGTATTCGGAAAGACATGCAGGCGATTCTATGGACCCTCTAGAAGAATGAAACCCTAACTCGACTTAATGACCGTGTGAAAGCCTTTGAACCTTAGGGTTTGCGGCAGTTCCGCGGCGCCATTAGTGAGGCTTGGGTTTGCCCTTTTACGGCTGGACCACTGAGGCTATGGTATGTACTCGATACTATTAAACTGTACTCAAGGTGTTGATCTCCTGGGGATTATGAGGTTCTGACGAGTCGATCGGATGGTTCGACATCATTCGAATATCATGTGATGGGACACACTGCTTGGGAGACTCCAGATACGAGCATAGACGTTGGAGCGCAGTTCAAGCGGCTACGATGAGACAAGTCCGAATTTGTCGACATTGAAGCAGAGTCAAGTAAAGAGTTCGCAAGTGGTTTCGACGAGATGACATTCCCACTCCGCTGACATCAGAGATGCGATACGCACGCAGAGGCATTGTATATGGATATACCTCCCAGAAGGAGTTGCGATGAGTATGAAGCCATTCCGGATCAAGAATTAGCTTCAGCAATAAACAATGACTTTCGGGCAATTCGGCAGGAATTAGATTTGAGAGAGACCTCGACAGGACCTTTCTGGAATACTACGAGAAGACCTGGACCCAAGAGGGGTCATATTGTGCACACCTAGCAGGCCAGAGTTCGGCATCGTCGACGAGGTAGTTGACCAGGTTCGGATAAAAGACCTTACCTAGATGCGTTGCGAGTTGATCGAGGACGGACGAGTATTGAGTATTCCTCCGATGGTTTGGACGCGTTCCCGAGGACCTGTTCGGCCAGACATCTTTTAAAAAGTGATGAAGTACAAAGTACGCGATTTCGAGTCCGTGCGAGAGACTTCGGATTGACCGTGGCCGAGAACAGTGCAGTGCTTAGATAGCATGGAGTGACGTCATAGTGGACGACGATAGAGACAAGTGGAACCAGAGGTTCGTGCGAGACACTGACGAGCTGTCATTACTTCCCGTCGAGACTAGAGACCTGATATGCTTACAGAGGCGTTGGGATGCGACCAATTTCCGAGAAAAAGTTGTGCTGAGGACGCAGATGTCCATCGAGCGAGAAGAGAATATGCAAGAGTACCAGACTCTGTACAGACCGGCATAGGTAAGATCGGAAGAGACCTTGAGCAGGATTCTTTCCAGGACACTGCTGCAATGATATTTGCACCCAGGATCAGATGTGTCACGTGCATTCAGAGAGCCAGAGGCCAACGCCAGCGACTTGTTGTTAGTTGTATGTATGCCCTAGAGGCCAGTATTGTACAGATGATGTATATTATATTGGATGCTTGGACATATATAGAGATGACTTTCTTGCTCGATATGATAGTATGCTATCTGGTTACTCTTTATCTTAACATGTACACTAGTCTCATTAAACTGTCTTATAGTTACATGTTGATAAAGCCTTTAGGATGTGTACTTGACTACCTGGACTATGATGCAGATCATACTAGTGAGGACATGGTAGTCCATAAGTACATCCTTCAAGGTCCCTAGTCGTGGGTGTATCGAGACAGGGCATCGATATACCAGAGTAGACTAGCGTATACGCTTCTCGACCCATGAGATGGGCGATGGATGATCCCATATCCATTGGTGTTTGACATCATAGATGGTGTACGGGTGCTCAGTGGAGACTGGGTACACTGGACGGACTCGCCGAGAACTCCCAGATGGTATTATACCTCACGTCAGATGGCAGTTCTCAGGTGACACTTATGCAGGTTAGTCTGTAGACCCGAGATCGTCATAGAGTCTTGTGTGATTCCCACTGTGCTTTGATCTCCACCTTACCACGTCCATGAGGGCGTGCAAAACGGTGGTCTTTGGGTACAGTCCCGAGTCACATGGAGGCAATGAGCGATAGGAGGGGTTTCGTCTCTCCCGGTATTGGGGGTTGATGTTGCGCTGTCCTCGATTGGCCGTAACAGGGAAGTCCCTGGCCAGGGCTGACCAGAGATTTACTAGTAAGTGTTACCAGTAGTTTCTCGACCCGTTACGAGCCTCACATCGGCGCGACTTATCGGGTTATCGGGGTCTGACGTTTACCACCCCTAGACTTGATATGCGACATATCAGACGAAGTGACCGGACTGTACGGTAAGTGTTACTGGTCGGATTCGCAGGAGTGTGAGCAGGCTAGCTCGTCGATCTTCTGATCGCTCAATACCCGGGTGGCCGTTACGTTTAGCAGACCGCTTGCGGCTTGTGGGTGCTTGATATGATCATCATCTGCTACCGGCGTATTGACGAGTCTTTAGAGTCCTACACAGAGGTTTCCTGGCTCAAGCGAAACGAAATAGGAGCGCATATGAGATATGCGCGGGAGCGAGAATAATGCGTGTATGTGATACCGCATTTCATTCTCGCAATAAATGTTTCGATTGGTTATATTCGATATGACCTAGTTATCGAATCATTGATTCGATAAATCGATACATTGAATACTAGTCGGTTATGTACGACATGACCGGATCATTGAATCAAATGTTGATTTAATGATTTAATGTATAATTATATATTTGATATATTACTTTGCATTAACTAGTATTGGTTCACTTTATACGGATTTTCTCACTTGATGTGCAAGTTGTATATGTGATATACTTTTGTGCACATATATGTATCATGTTTGATGATACTTGATCATTTGGTTAAGTGTGAAGAATTAAACCATGGTTAAATGATAATTAGGGTTTTGCCTTATCATTTATTTATTCATTTCTTTATTTATTTTATTGGATAAATGAAAATAAAATGGTTTGTTTTTGTCATGAAGCTTGTTGAAGCTTCATGAAGCTTTGACCAAAGAGACCATTTTGTCTTCATGCTTAACCCTAACCCATCCACTTACCATGGTCTATTCTCTACACTTAACCCAAGTTAGGATATGATAAGTATGGTTTTCTTTTTCATTTTAAATTAGACTTATCATATTCTTTTCTTCTCCTTGACCTTCTTGTTCAAGATAGAAACCTTGATGCCTCAATGGCAACTTGAGTTCTAGTGAGAGAAATCCAATTCTAAAGTGAACCCACCTCCTATTTCTTCACCCTCTACCTCTTGCCAAGTTGTTTTGGGTGTTTTCTTCACAAGTTTCACAACTTTGTGAATTCGGAGCTTGAACTTGTGATGCCTCGACGTAGATCGTCTTTGACACGAAGCCGACGACCTAGCTCGCCCGTTTCTCCGATGAAGCCGACGATTGAGTTCGGGATTCATGATGGACAGCGAGAGGACACCCATGTGGAGCTAAGGAAGTGGAGAATCGGATCTACAAAGGTTGTAGCATCTAAATTTTAGTTAAGTAGTTAACTAGATTATCTTTTCGCCTAGAATTCTAGCCGACGATCCGTATTAGGGTTTCTCGGCACCAATAAAATTTGAAATTTGTATGGTTGATGCCTTGTGAGACCTCTATAGTGTGCCTAGGAACCCCTACAGTGGTATCAGAGCCTAGCTAGAGCCTTAGGCGAAGTCTAGACGGAGTTTGAAGTCCGAACGAACCCGAAACCCCAAAACCCATGAGCTCTCTGGACTTTTTCTAAAATCTGGGATTTTTCAATATTAAAAATGCTTAAAAAATTCAGCAGGGAATTCTAAGAATTACGGTGCAATTTTTATTCAATGAACAGTGTAATGCGCGGCGGAACCGCGGCCTAAGACAGCTTAGGCGGCGGTTCCGCGGCTAAGGAATGACGTCAGCTATCCTCCTCTGCACAGTAATTCATAGTTTCTGCAGCTGAGTTTTATTGGTATTTTTAATAATTATTCAAGAGTTGAATTTTCTGGGGTGTTTTAGAGCTTCGGTGTTTCGACCGGATTATCAAACTTCGTCTTTGTGTATTTCCGGATTATTTTTGAATTTGTTAAAAAGTTCGACCGGATATAAATACCCAACTTTTCCCCTGTCGGGAAATTTCCAAGTGTTGGATTTTTCCGTAGTTTAACGACGTTCTAAGTAGTGCAAGTAACGCGATGGACCCTCTAGAAGACAACAAACCTTAACTCGATTATGTGACCGTCTTGAACTGCCCTTTGAACCTTCGGGTTTGGGGCAGTACGGCGTGCCACATGTGAGGCGCTGGCTTGACCCTTCTACGGCTGGACCGTTGGTACTGAGGCACGAACTGAATGTTGTTAGACTTATTTCATGTGTTGAGCTGTATCGGGAAAACTTGGGTATTCGACTGTTCGATCGGAAAGTTTAACATTTTCTGTTTATCTGGAATGTGATACAATAATTGGAATTCACAAACAGTTATGAGATAACTGAATGAATGTTATAAATCTAGCAGTTTAGTCTTACATGTTATTGAAAAGAGTTTTCGATAATGAGACTAAAATGCGGGATTTATATCTGTTAGGCATGTGATGTCTAAATGTTTCATTTGATTAGGCATGTGATGTCTAAAGAGGTTGCGGATTCCAACTGTTGTAGTTTTACACTTTCTTTTCTGTGACCGTAAGTGTAATATGTGATATCGCCGGTTTCGTTGCTATATGCCAACGACAATTGGGGTATGCATACTGACTTACGTTGATGACATGTGATGTTATGTGTTGCTGGATATGTTATATTGGATCATCGTGTTTGAATAGCCGGGGGTTTTTTATGTGAGATGAGTGTTTTTCATTTTCATTCATGTAAAAACTTGTATGTAATATTCTTTTATTTGGGGCACTTCCAGGTTGCGGAAGTTGTCACCTTTTGTATATTATTTACTTTTCCGCATTAGGATAGACCCAAGGAGGGGAGCACAAGTAACCGGGTTCTGGGGTCCAGTGGGAGACCAACTCGAGGAGTCGAGTCCGGGTCTCCTAACCCTAGAATTGGTAGGGTTGCTTGCCGCTCTCGTAGGGGTCTAGGGGTGTGGGATTGGCTATTCATCACGACCGTGGAATCCGTGTTTTATACTGGCTCGTATTGAAAACACGGACGTCCTAGTATATCCAATGTTTCATATGTTTCTTCTGCTACGATATCTGTGATGTGATCATGTGATGTTCTATGATAGATACAGTATATAGTATATATGATATATTATATAGACATTACTTATGTTTTGCACCCGCACTAGCCCTGCCCTGCTCTGTCGTTAGTTACCTAACCTAACGGTACACGAGGGGACATCGAGGCGAATGCGGATGGCATAAGTGTACGTCGTATTTATCTGTGATGCTTAGGTATTTAAATGATGGGACTTCATTAATGTGATTAATGAATGAAAAGAAACCTAAGATGTTGGAGAATCAAATTTTAAATAAAACAGGTAGCTACAGTTCTTGCTTTGCATAGCGGTATATATGATATACCCTGCACCTTATTCGATGAGGAAAGGACCGAGATCCCTTCACCGGGAGTGACTCCTTTAGCAATAACTGGCAGATGCTACACACTCGGTTTGACTTTTGATTGCTTCTATAGTTTCTGCTTTGCACAGTGATATATATGATATATCCCGCACCTCATTCGACGAGGAAAGGGCCGACGATCCCTTCACCGGGAGTGACCCCTTTAGCAAAACTAGAAAAGCCTCAAAATCACTCCATTTCAAAACTTCATTTGATTCTACAACGATATCAAGTTCATTACGCAATAGGTTTTCAGAAAAACCTGTTGTAACCCTCCGTCATTTCAGATAAGTACTAGTTAGTATTCGTGCTACGTTTGTTGACTATGTTAAGGCGTAGTGTGCGGTAGCTGACCAGTATTTATCTGCTTATGCATATGATGCAGATTGGATTAGTGTAGTCGTGCGACTTTGTTGACTATGTTAAGGGTCGTACGGGTGGGTTTAATTCAATCAGGAAATGACGTGTTGAACTTGACTAGCACTTATGATTTGTTGACTATGTTCAGGTCATATAGCTGCTAGGGGCAAAATATTATCGGGAATTTCAAGTGTTGAAATTTGCAATGAGATTGCATACCTTCTATGAGATAGTAGGATCCCGATACCCACTGCGAGTAAGAGTTACTCCTGGGAGAGTTTTACACATTACAATTAGCCGATCAAGTAGGTGTTTAGAAAGGTGTTAACGAGGTTACGCCTCTGGGAAAACGAGGTTTACAGTAATTAGGTTCGTGCGAAAGCACGGGGGACCTCCCTCAAAGTACCGACACTGGCCTGGCTGAAAGATTGGCGAACTTGTAGTGTGTAATTAATCCCGGCTAGTCTTTCCTTTTAGGGTTTGAAGGAAGATTTGATAAAAACAGTGGGAGCCATCCTGATTAGATAAGATAAAAACCAATCTGATCTTGCACGAGCTTACGCTAAAGTGTTTTCTTCTCTCTCCCTCCAGGTAGCGACCATTTCATGCCTTAATAAAGATAATAATATGGTTGTATTGACCGAACCCGCATGTTATACTGTGCTGGGGAACGTTAGTTCCGTTCTTTCTTATAAGAGTTATAGGAATGAACAGGATATAGGGGAATACCAGGATTCCCATGCCACTCGAATGAAGAAAGTATATGTTGATGCATTTTCTTCGGGTGTGTTCGTTACAGAGAACTGTTTCTCCATTTGCTCTACGTCCTGGGTATTGGATACCGGGTCAGGATCCCATATATGTAATCAGTTACATGGGCTTAGGAAAGGTAGAGAACTTGGAGAAGGTGATAAAGACATTAGAGTTGGAAATGGTGCAATTGTTGCAGCTAAGACTGTCGGGGAATATCACCTTGTATTACCAACTGGTAATACATTGGTTCTGAACGAATGTTATTACATGCCGAACCTGATATGCAACATTATATCGGTTTCTTTACTGAGTAAAGAGGGATATAATTTTGTATTACAGGACAATGTTATGAACATTTTCCATAACCAAAAGTTGGTTGGATCAGGCACGTTGTGCAATGGCATTTATGTTCTAAATCAATCAACAGTTCTAAGTATAACAAACACACACAAGAGGAAGAGTTCTGAACTGAACGAATCCTTCTTGTGGCATTGTAGACTAGGTCACATCAATGCGACACGACTAGCTAAGTTGCATAAAGATGGATATTTGAAACCGTTCGAATTTTCATCTTATGACACTTGCCAGTCATGTCTCAAAGGCAAGATGACCAAAACTCCGTTTACGGGACACGGAGAAAGAGTTACCGAACTCTTGGGACTGATACATAGTGATGTATGTGGTCCCATGTCAACACATGCCAGGGATGGTTCTTCATACTTCATTACATTCACTGACGATCTCTCTAGATTCGGATATGTGTTCCTGATGAAACACAAATCAGAAGCTTTTGAGAAATTTAGAGAATATAAACAAGAAGTCCAGAACCAAACCGGAAAAAGTATTAAAATCCTTCGATCTGATCGAGGAGGTGAATACTTGAGCAATGAATTCCTGGACTTCCTAAAAGAGAATGGGATTCTCTCTCAGCTGACTCCTCCATATACACCACAGCACAATGGTGTATCTGAACGGAGGAACCGCACCCTATTGGATATGGTGCGCTCTATGATGAGCACAGCTGAGTTACCTATTTCCTTCTGGGGATATGCGCTTGAGACAGCAGCATACCTATTGAATCAAGTTCCATCTAAATCTGTACCTACCACACCATATGAGATATGGAGTGGGAAGAGACCATATTTTAAACGAGTTAAAATATGGGGTTGTCCGGCCTATGTCAAAAGGCAAAATCCAGACAAACTCGAGGCACGGTCTGTTCTTTGCAACTTTGTGGGATATCCTAAGAATTCCCAAGGATATTTTTTCTACCATACTGAAGAACAAAAAGTGTTTGTTTCTCAATATGCCACCTTTTTAGAAAAGGAATTTCTTGAAAAAGAAATTAGTGGCAAAGTGGTAGAGCTGGAAGAGGTTCCAGATACACAAACAGTAACTGAAGATCTAGTGGAACCAGAAGATTCAGTAGCTCCCAATGAACCTCAGCCTCTCCGCCGATCTAGTAGGGTTCCTCGCCAACCTGAGAGATACTACGGTTTTCTCATGGATGGTAGGAGCGAGGATTGCATCATGGAGGATGATGACCCAACTAGCTTCGAGCAGGCCATCACGAGTAGGGACTCAGTGAAATGGCTGGATGCAATGCGGTCCGAGATGGAATCCATGTACACCAATAAAGTATGGACTTTGGAAGTTGCTCCTGAAGGGGTAAAACCCATTGGGAGCAAGTGGATCTTCAAAAAGAAACTTGGTGTAGATGGGAAAGTGGAGACTTTCAAAGCTAGACTTGTAGCAAAGGGTTTTCGTCAAAGACCAGGTGTTGACTATGACGAGACCTTTTCTCCAGTGGCTATGCTTAAATCCATCCGGATCATGCTTGCCATCGCTGCATATCATGATTACGAAATCTGGCAAATGGATGTTAAGACCGCCTTTCTAAATGGTGATTTAGAAGAGTGCGTGTACATGACTCAGCCAGAGGGCTTCGTAGACAGTGGGAGCAGCGGCAAGGTGTGCAAGCTGCTTAAATCCATTTATGGATTAAAGCAAACATCGCGGAGTTGGAACATCTGCTTTGATGTCGTTATCAAAGAGTTTGATTTCGTCAAAAACCCAGATGAACCTTGTATTTACAAGAAGGTGGCAGGGAGTAAGGTTGTCTTCCTCGTATTGTACGTGGACGACATACTCTTGATAGGAAATGATATTCCTATGCTGCAATCGGTCAAGCTCTTCTTATCACAAAGATTCTCAATGAAAGATCTTGGTGATGCCTCCTGCATATTGGGAATCAGGACCTATAGAGATAGATCCAAACGGATATTGGGATTGTCCCAATCCAGGTACATTGACACCATACTAAAGAGGTTTAGTATGGAAGAATCCAAGCATGGGAACTTGCCCACGATCTCTGGAGTCACTCTCTCCAAAGAGATGTCTCCCAAGACTGATTTGGAGAGAGCTCGCATGCAAGGGATACCCTATGCTTCAGCTGAAGGCTCTATCATGTATGCGATGCTATGTACCAGACCCGATGTAGCATACTCACTAAGTGTAGTGAGCAGGTATCAAGCCGATCCTGGAGAGAATCACTGGACAGCTGTGAAGAGCATTCTTAAGTACCTGCGAAGGACTAGAGATATGTTCTTGGTGTATGGTAACGGAGAGCTCCAAGTGGAGTCCTTTACCGATTCGAGCTTCCAGAGTGATAAGGACGACTCTAAGTCGCAGTCGGGCTTTGTCTTTACCCTTTACGGAGGGGCGGTTAGCTGGAAGAGTTCCAAGCAGGAAACCGTGGCAGACTCGACGATGGAGGCTGTATACATCGCTGCCAACGATGCTGCCAAAGAGGCTGTCTGGAACAAGAAGTTCATTACTGAACTTGGAGTGGTTCCATCCATTGAGCATCCAATACCTTTGTATTGCGATAACAATGGAGCGGTGGCTTTGGCCAAGGAACCCAGGTCCCATCAGCGATCCAGGCATATTCTGAGGCGGTATCACCTGATCCGGGAGATAGTTGATCGCCGGGAGATCGAGGTCAGGAGGGTTGACACGAAGAACAACACGGCGGATCCACTCATGAAGGCATTCCCCAGATACTGTTTGAGAGACTCTTCGGGATGCTCGGTATGCGATACTACAGCAGCTGGCCCTAGTGCAAGTGGGAGATTGTTAGTTGTATGTACGCCCTAGAGGCCAGTATTGTACAGATGATGTATATTATATTGGATGCTTGGACATATATAGAGATGACTTTCTTGCTCGATATGATAGTATGCTATCTGGTTACTCTTTATCTTAACATGTACACTAGTCTCTTTAAACTGTCTTATAGTTACATGTTGATAAAGCCCTTAGGATGTGTACTTGACTACCTGGACTATGATGCAGATCATACTAGTGGGGACATGGTAGTCCATAAGTACATCCTTCAAGGTCCCTAGTCGTGGGTGTATCGAGACAGGGCATCGATATACCAGAGTTGACTAGCATATACGCTTCTCGACCCATGAGATGGGCGATGGATGATCCCATATCCATTAGTGTTTGACATCAGAGATGGTGTACGGGTGCTCAGTGGAGACTGGGTACACTGGACGGACTCGCCGAGAACTCCCAGATGGTATTATACCTCACGTCAGATGGCAGTTCTCAGGTGACACTTGTGCAGGTTAGTCTGTAGACCCGAGATCGTCATAGAGTCTTGTGTGATTCCCACTGTGCTTTGATCTCCACCTTACCACGTCCATGAGGGCGTGCAAAACGGTGGTCTTTGGGTACAGTCCCGAGTCACATGGAGGCAATGAGCGATAGGAGGGGTTTCGTCTCTCCCGGTATTGGGGGTTGATGTTGCGCTGTGCTCGATTGGCCGTAACAGGGAAGTCCCTGGCCAGGGCTGATCAGAGATTTACTGGTAAGTGTTATCAGTAGTTTCTCGACCCGTTACGAGCCTCACATCGGCACGACTTATCGGGTTATTGGTGTCTGACGTTTACCACCCCTAGACTTGATATGCGACATATCAGACGAAGTGACCGGACTGTACGGTAAGTGTTACTGGTCGGATTCGCAGGAGTGTGAGCGGGCTAGCTCGTCGATCTTCTGATCGCTCAATACCCGGGTGGCCGTTACGTTTAGCAGACCGCTTGCGGCTTGTGGGTGCTTGATATGATCATCATCTGCTACCGGCGTATTGACGAGTCTTTAGAGTCCTACACAGAGGTTTCCTGGCTCAAGCGAAACGAAATAGGAGCGCATATGAGATATGTGCGGGAGCGAGAATAATGCGTGTATGTGATACCGCATTTCATTCTCGCAATAAATGTTTCGATTGGTTATATTCGATATGACCTAGTTATCGAATCATTGATTCGATAAATCGATACATTGAATACTAGTCGGTTATGTGCGACATGACCGGATCATTGAATCAAATGTTGATTTAATGATTTAATGTATAATTATATATTTGATATATTACTTTGCATTAACTAGTATTGGTTCACTTTATACGGATTTTCTCACTTGATGTGCAAGTTGTATATGTGATATACTTTTGTGCACATATATGTATCATGTTTGATGATACTTGATCATTTGGTTAAGTGTGAAGAATTAAACCATGGTTAAATGATAATTAGGGTTTTGCCTTATCATTTATTTATTCATTTCTTTATTTATTTTATTGGATAAATGAAAATAAAATGGTTTGTTTTTGTCATGAAGCTTGTTGAAGCTTCATGAAGCTTTGACCAAAGAGACCATTTTGTCTTCATGCTTAACCCTAACCCATCCACTTACCATGGTCTATTCTCTACACTTAACCCAAGTTAGGATATGATAAGTATGGTTTTCTTTTTCATTTTAAATTAGACTTATCATATTCTTTTCTTCTCCTTGACCTTCTTCTTCAAGATAGAAACCTTGATGCCATCAATGGCAACTTGAGTTCTAGTAAGAGAAATCCAATTCTAAAGTGAACCCACCTCCTATTTCTTCACCCTCTACCTCTTGCCAAGTTGTTTTGGGTGTTTTCTTCACAAGTTTCACAACTTTGTGAAGTCGGAGCTTGAACTTGTGATGCCTCGACGTAGATCGTCTTTGACACGAAGCCGACGACCTAGCTCGCCCGTTTCTCCGATGAAGCCGACGATTGAGTTCGGGATTCATGATGGACAGCGAGAGGACACCCATGTGGAGCTAAGGAAGTGGAGAATCGGATCTACAAAGGTTGTAGCATCTAACTTTTAGTTAAGTAGTTAACTAGATTATCTTTTCGCCTAGAATTCTAGCCGACGATCCGTATTAGGGTTTCTCGGCACCAATAAAATTTGAAATTGGCATGGTTGATGCATTGTGAGACCTCTATAGTGTGCCTAGGAACCCCTACAGTGGTATCAGAGCCTAGCTAGAGCCTTAGGCGAAGTCTAGACGGAGTTTGAAGTCCGAACGAACCCGAAACCCCAAAACCCATGAGCTCTCTCGACTTTTTCTAAAATCTGGGATTTTTCAATATTAAAAATGCTTAAAAAATTCAGCAGGGAATTCTAAGAATTACGGTGCAATTTTTATTCAATGAACAGTGTAATGCGCGGCGGAACCGCGGCCTAAGACAGCTTAGGCGGCGGTTCCGCGGCTAAAGAATGACGCAGCTATCCTCCTCTGCACAGTAATTCATAGTTTCTGCAGCTGAGTTTTATGGGTATTTTTAATAATTATTCAAGAGTTGAATTTTCTGGGGTGTTTTAGAGATTCGGTGTTTCGACCGGATTATCAAACTTCGTCTTTGTGTATTTTCGGATTATTTTTGAATTTGTTAAAAAGTTCGACCGGATATAAATACCCAACTTTTCCCCTGTCGGGAAATTTCCAAGTGTTGGATTTTTCCGTAGTTTAACGACGTTCTAAGTAGTGCAAGTAACGCGATGGACCCTCTAGAAGACAACAAACCTTAACTCGATTATGTGACCGTCTTGAACTGCCCTTTGAACCTTCGGGTTTGGGGCAGTACGGCGTGCCACATGTGAGGCGCTGGCTTGACCCTTCTACGGCTGGACCGTTGGTACTGAGGCACGAACTGAATGTTGTTAGACTTATTTCATGTGTTGAGCTGTATCGGGAAAACTTGGGTATTCGACTGTTCGATCGGAAAGTTTAACATTTTCTGTTTATCTGGAATGTGATACAATAATTGGAATTCACAAACAGTTATGAGATAACTGAATGAATGTTATAAATCTAACAGTTTAGTCCCACATGATATTGAAAAGAGTTTTCGATAATGAGACTAAAATGCGGGATTTATATCTGTTAGGCATGTGATGTCTAAATATTTCATTTGATTAGGCATGTGATGTCTAAAGAGGTTGCGGATTCCAACTGTTGTAGTTTTACACTTTCTTTTCTGTGACCGTAAGTGTAATATGTGATATCGCCGGTTTCGTTGCTATATGTCAACGACAATTGGGGTATGCATACTGACTTACGTTGATGACATGTGATGTTATGTGTTGCTGGATATGTTATATTGGATCGTCGTGTTTGAATAGCCGGGGTTTTTTTATGTGAGATGAGTGTTTTTCATTTTCATTCATGTAAAAACTTATATGTAATATTCTTTTATTTGGGGCACTTCCAGGTTGCGGAAGTTGTCACCTTTTGTATATTATTTGCTTTTCCGCATTAGGATAGACCCAAGGAGGGGAGCACAAGTAACCGGGTTCTGGGGTCCAGTGGGAGACCAACTCGAGGAGTCGAGTCCGGGTCTCCTAACCCTAGAATTGGTAGGGTTGCTTGCCGCTCTCGTAGGGGTCTAGGGGTGTGGGATTGGCTATTCATCACGACCGTGGAATCCGTGTTTTATACTAGCTCGTATTGAAAACACGGACGTCCTAGTATATCCAATGTTTCATATGTTTCTTCTGCTGCGATATCTGTGATGTGATCATGTGATGTTCTGTGATAGATACAGTATATAGTATATATGATATATTATATAGACATTACTTATGTTTTGCACCCGCACTAGCCCTGCCCTGCTCTGTCGTTAGTTACCTAACCTAACGGTGCACGAGGGGACATCGAGGCGAATGCGGATGGCATAAGTGTACGTCGTATTTATCTGTGATGCTTAGGTATTTAAATGATGGGACTTCATTAATGTGATTAATGAATGAAAAGAAACCTAAGATGTTGCAGAATCAAATTTTAAATAAAACAGGTAGCTACAGTTCTTGCTTTGCATAGCGGTATATATGATATACCCTGCACCTTATTCGATGAGGAAAGGACCGAGATCCCTTCACCGGGAGTGACTCCTTTAGCAATAACTGGCAGATGCTACACACTCGGTTTGACTTTTGATTGCTTCTATAGTTTCTGCTTTGCACAGTGATATATATGATATATCCCGCACCTCATTCGACGAGGAAAGGGCCGACGATCCCTTCACCGGGAGTGACCCCTTTAGCAAAACTAGAAAAGCCTCAAAATCACTCCATTTCAAAACTTCATTTGATTCTACAACGATATCAAGTTCATTACGCAATAGGTTTTCAGAAAAACCTGTCGTAGCCCTCCGTCATTTCAGATAAGTACTAGTTAGTATTCGTGCTACGTTTGTTGACTATGTTAAGGCGTAGTGTGCGGTAGCTGACCAGTATTTATCTGCTTATGCATATGATGCAGATTGGATTAGCGTAGTCGTGAGACTTTGTTGACTATGTTAAGGGTCGTACGGGTGGGTTTAATTCAATCAGGAAATGACGGGTTGAACTTGACTAGCACTTATGATTTGTTGACTATGTTAAGGTCATATAGCTGCTAGGGGCAAAATATTATCGGGAATTTCAAGTGTTGAAATTTGCAATGAGATTGCATACCTTCTATGAGATAGTAGGATCCCGATACCCACTGCGAGTAAGAGTTACTCCTGGGAGAGGTTTACACATTACAATTAGCCGATCAAGTAGGTGTCTAGAAAGGTGTTAACGAGGTTACGCCTCTGGAAAAACGAGGTTTACAGTAATTAGGTTCGTGCGAAAGCACGGGGGACCTCCCTCAAAGTACCGACACTGGCCTGGCTGAAAGATTGGCGAACTTGTAGTGTGTAATTAATCACGGCTAGTCTTTCCTTTTAGGTTTTGAAGGAAGATTTGATAAAAACAGTGGGAGCCATCCTGATTAGATAAGATAAAAACCAATCTGATCTTGCACGAGCTTACGCTAAAGTGTTTTCTTCTCTCTCTCCAGGTAGCGACCATTTCATGCCTTAATAAAGATAATAATATGGATGTATTGACCGAACCCGCATGTTATACTGTGCTGGGGAACGTTGGTTCCGTTCTTTCTTATAAGAGTTATAGGAATGAACAGGATATAGGGGAATACCAGGATTCCCATGCCACCCGAATGAAGAAAGTACATGTTGATGCATTTTCTTCGGGTGTGTTCGTTACAGAGAACTGTTTCTACATTTGCTCTACGTCCTGGGTATTGGATACCGGGTCAGGATCCCATATATGTAATCAGTTACATGGGCTTAGGAAAGGTAGAGAACTTGGAGAAGGTGATAAAGACATTAGAGTTGGAAATGGTGCAATTGTTGCAGCTAAGACTGTCGGGGAATATCACCTTGTATTACCAACTGGTAATACATTGGTTCTGAACGAATGCTATTACATGCCGAACCTGATATGCAACATTATATCGGTTTCTTTACTGAGTAAAGAGGGATATAATTTTGTATTACAGGACAATGTTATGAACATTTTCCGTAACCAAAAGTTGGTTGGATCAGGCACGTTGTGCAATGGCATTTATGTTCTAAATCAATCAACAGTTCTAAGTATAACAAACACACACAAGAGGAAGAGTTCTGAACTGAACGAATCCTTCTTGTGGCATTGTAGACTAGGTCACATCAATGCGACACGATTAGCTAAGTTGCATAAAGATGGATATTTAAAACCGTTCGAATTTTCATCTTATGACACTTGCCAGTCATGTCTCAAAGGAAAGATGACCAAAACTCCGTTTACGGGAGACGGAGAAAGAGTTACCGAACTCTTGGGACTGATACATAGTGATGTATGTGGTCCCATGTCAACACATGCCAGGGATGGTTCTTCATACTTCATTACATTCACTGACGATCTCTCTAGATTCGGATATGTGTTCCTGATGAAACACAAATCAGAAGCTTTTGAGAAATTTAGAGAATATAAACAAGAAGTCGAGAACCAAACCGGAAAAAGTATTAAAATCCTTCGATCTGATCGAGGAGGTGAATACTTGAGCAATGAATTCCTGGACTTCCTAAAAGAGAATGGGATTCTCTCTCAGCTGACTCCTCCATATACACCACAACACAATGGTGTATCTGAACGGAGGAACCGCACCCTATTGGATATGGTGCGCTCTATGATGAGCACAGCTGAGTTACCTATTTCCTTCTGGGGATATGCGCTGGAGACAGCAGCATACCTATTGAATCAAGTTCCATCTAAATCTGTACCTACCACACCATATGAGATATGGAGTGGGAAAAGACCATATTTTAAACGAGTTAAAATATGGGGTTGTCCGGCCTATGTCAAAAGGCAAAATCCAGACAAACTCGAGGCACGGTCTGTTCTTTGCAAGTTTGTCGGATATCCTAAGAATTCCCAAGGATATTTTTTCTACCATACTGAATAACAAAAAGTGTTTGTTTCTCAATATGCCACCTTTTTAGAAAAGGAATTTCTTGAAAAAGAAATTAGTGGCAAAGTGGTAGAGCTGGAAGAGGTTCCAGATACACAAACAGTAATTGAAGATCTAGTGGAACCAGAAGATTCAGTAGCTCCCAATGAACCTCAGCCTCTCCGCCGATCTAGTAGGGTTCCTCGCCAACCTGAGAGATACTACGGTTTTCTCATGGATGGTAGGAGCGAGGATTGCATCATGGAGGATGATGACCCAACTAGCTTCAAGCAGGCCATCACGAGTAGGGACTCAGTGAAATGGCTGGATGCAATGCGGTCCGAGATGGAATCCATGTACACCAATAAAGTATGGACTTTGGAAGTTGCTCCTGAAGGGGTAAAACCCATTGGGAGCAAGTGGATCTTCAAAAAGAAACTTGGTGTAGATGGGAAAGTGGAGACTTTCAAAGCTAGACTTGTAGCAAAGGGTTTTCGTCAAAGACCAGGTGTTGACTATGACGAGACCTTTTCTCCAGTGGCTATGCTTAAATCCATCCGGATCATGCTTGCCATCGCTGCATATCATGATTACGAAATCTGGCAAATGGATGTTAAGGCCGCCTTTCTAAATGGTGATTTAGAAGAGTGCGTGTACATGACTCAGCCAGAGGGCTTCGTAGACAGTAGGAGCAGCGGCAAGGTGTGCAAGCTGCTTAAATCCATTTATGGATTAAAGCAAGCATCGCGGAGTTGGAACATCTGCTTTGATGTCGTTATCAAAGAGTTTGATTTCGTCAAAAACCCAGATGAACCTTGTATTTTCAAGAAGGTGGCAGGGAGTAAGGTTGTCATCCTCGTATTGTACGTGGACGACATACTCTTGATAGGAAATGATATTCCTATGCTGCAATCGGTCAAGCTCTTCTTATCACAAAGATTCTCAATGAAAGATCTTGGTGATGCCTCCTGCATATTGGGAATCAGGATCTATAGAGATAGATCCAAACGGATATTGGGATTGTCCCAATCCAGGTACATTGACACCATACTAAAGAGGTTTAGTATGGAAGAATCCAAGCGTAGGAACTTGCCCACGATCTCTGGAGTCACTCTCTCCAAAGAGATGTCTCCCAAGACTGATTTGGAGAGAGCTCGCATGCAAGGGATACCCTATGCTTCAGCTGTAGGCTCTATCATGTATGCGATGCTATGTACCAGACCCGATGTAGCATACTCACTAAGTGTAGTGAGCAGGTATCAAGCCGATCCTGGAGAGAATCACTGGACAGCTGTGAAGAGCATTCTCAAGTACTTGCGAAGGACTAGAGATATGTTCTTGGTGTATGGTAACGGAGAGCTCCAAGTGGAGTCCTTTACCGATTCGAGCTTCCAGACTGATAAGGACGACTCTAAGTCGCAGTCGGGCTTTGTCTTTACCCTTTACGGAGGGGCGGTTAGCTGGAAGAGTTCCAAGCAGGAAACCGTGGTAGACTCGACGATGGAGGCAGTATACATCGCTGCCAACGATGCTGCCAAAGAGGCTGTCTGGATCAAGAAGTTCATTACTGAACTTGGAGTGGTTCCATCCATTGAGCATCCAATACCTTTGTATTGCGATAACAATGGAGCGGTGGCTTTGGCCAAGGAACCCAGGTCCCATCAGCGATCCAGGCATATTCTGAGGCGGTATCACCTGATCCGGGAGATAGTTGATCGCCGGGAGATCGAGGTCAGGAGGGTTGACACGAAGAACAACACGGCGGATCCACTCAAGAAGGCCATTCCCCAGATACAGTTTGAGAGACTCTTCGGGATGCTCGGTATGCGATACTACAGCAGCTGGCCCTAGTGCAAGTGGGAGATTGTTAGTTGTATGTATGCCCTAGAGGCCAGTATTGTACAGATGATGTATATTATATTCGATGCTTGGACATATATAGAGATGACTTTCTTGCTCGATATGATAGTTTGCTATCTGGTTACTCTTTATCTTAACATGTACACTAGTCTCTTTAAACTGTCTTATAGTTACATGTTGATAAAGCCCTTAGGATGTGTACTTGACTACCTGGACTATGATGCAGATCATACTAGTGGGGACATGGTAGTCCATAAGTACATCCTTCAAGGTCCCTAGTCGTGGGTGTATCAAGACAGGGCATCGATATACCAGAGTAGACTAGCGTATACGCTTCTCGACCTATGAGATGGGCGATGGATGATCCCATATCCATTGGTGTTTGACATCAGAGATGGTGTACGGGTGCTCAGTGGAGACTGGGTACACTGGACGGACTCGCCGAGAACTCCCAGATGGTATTATTCCTCACGTCATATGGTAGTTCTCAGGTGACACTTGTGCAGGTTAGTCTGTAGACCCGAGATCGTCATAGAGTCTTGTGTGATTCCCACTGTGCTTTGATCTCCACCTTACCACGTCCATGAGGGCGTGCAAAACGGTGGTCTTTGGGTACAGTCCCGAGTCACATGGAGGCAATGAGCGATAGGAGGGGTTTCGTCTCTCCCGGTATTGGGGGTTGATGTTGCGCTGTGCTCGATTGGCCGTAAGAGGGAAGTCCCTGGCCAGGGCTGATCAGAGATTTACTGGTTAGTGTTACCAGTAGTTTCTCGACCCGTTACGAGCGTCACATCGGTACGACTTATCGGGTTATTGGGGTCTGACGTTTACCACCCCTAGACTTGATATGCGACATATCAGACGAAGTGACCGGACTGTACGGTAAGTGTTACTGGTCGGATTCGCAGGAGTGTGAGCGGGCTAGCTCGTCGATCTTCTGATCGCTCAATACCCGGGTTGCCGTTACGTTTAGCAGACCGCTTGCGGCTTGTGGGTGTTTGATATTATCATCATCTGCTACCGGCGTATTGACGAGTCTTTAGAGTCCTACACAGAGGTTTCCTGGCTCAAGCGAAACGAAATAGGAGCGCATATGAGATATGTGCGGGAGCGAGAATAATGCGTGTATGTGATACCGCATTTCATTCTCGCAATAAATGTTTCGATTGGTTATATTCGATATGACCTAGTTATCGAATCATTGATTCGATAAATCGATACATTGAATACTAGTCGGTTATGTGCGACATGACCGGATCATTGAATCAAATGTTGATTTAATGATTTAATGTATAATTATATATTTGATATATTACTTTGCATTAACTAGTATTGGTTCACTTTATACGGATTTTCTCACTTGATGTGCAAGTTGTATATGTGATATACTTTTGTGCACATATATGTATCATGTTTGATGATACTTGATCATTTGGTTAAGTGTGAAGAATTAAACCATGGTTAAATGACAATTAGGGTTTTGCCTTATCATTTATTTATTCATTTCTTTATTTATTTTATTGGATAAATGAAAATAAAATGGTTTGTTTTTGTCATGAAGCTTGTTGAAGCTTCATGAAGCTTTGACCAAAGAGACCATTTTGTCTTCATGCTTAACCCTAACCCATCCACTTACCATGGTCTATTCTCTACACTTAACCCAAGTTAGGATATGATAAGTATGGTTTTCTTTTTCATTTTAAATTAGACTTATCATATTCTTTTCTTCTCCTTGACCTTCTTCTTCAAGATAGAAACCTTGATGCCATCAATGGCAACTTGAGTTCTAGTGAGAGAAATCCAATTCTAAAGTGAACCCACCTCCTATTTCTTCACCCTCTACCTCTTGCCAAGTTGTTTTGGGTGTTTTCTTCACAAGTTTCACAACTTTGTGAAGTCAGAGCTTGAACTTGTGATGCCTCGACGTAGATCGTCTTTGACACGAAGCCGACGACCTAGCTCGCCCGTTTCTCCGATGAAGCCGACGATTGAGTTCGGGATTCATGATGGACAGTGAGAGGACACCCACGTGGAGCTAAGGAAGTGGAGAATCGGATCTACAAAGGTTGTAGCATCTAACTTTTAGTTAAGTAGTTAACTAGATTATCTTTTCGCCTAGAATTCTAGCCGACGATCCGTATTAGGGTTTCTCGGCACCAATAAAATTTGAAATTGGCATGGTTGATGCCTTGTGAGACCTCTATAGTGTGCCTAGGAACCCCTACACCTGTTGCTTTACAAGTGGTCATGAGGATTGACCGAGAGATGACCAAAGAAGTGCCAGAACAGGATCGTCCCTGTTAGCACACCTGACAGGGCCGATGAGCCGATTGATTGTGAGATTGGTAATCCGCAGAGGAGATAAGCACCAAGAGACAGAAGATACCAGACCGTGAGCAAGAGGCAAGTAGATGTCTTGCACTGCTAGCATTTGATGCACCTTTAGTGTTTTGAGGTACGATTTTGGTGCACACCAGAAGCACCAAATCGGGTTTCCTTGTGCATGTCAGATGCACCTGGTTTTGCTGTCAGGCATACCCGTTGCCTATGACAGTTGTTGAGTGCACACCCATTGCACCTGAATGATACTTATGTGGATTTTGTTTTCCGTGCGCACCTGACGGACGGGGTATTCTTATATACGCCTTAGGATTGATGTTTGTGGAGCCCCACAAATTTGGATTTTTTTACTGAAATGTTTTAGTACTTGGGGGTTTAAATTTAAATTCGGGGACCGAATTTATTTTAGGGGGGTAGATTGTAACATTTCAAAATAATAAAATACCATTTTTGGGAAATTTTATAATTTAATATTACTTTATTGAATATTTTAATAATTCGTTATAATCAGATACAAATAAATGGAGAAAAAAAATTTGGAAAAATTATGGAAAATTCTAAAATAGGGTAATTTAGAGAATTATGCCATTTTAAAGTTGTTATGATTAGTGATATGCTAATTTAGTACTAATCGCGATTGAAAATCGCTAATCGGGTTTTCGGTCAATTTTGTGCAAAACATGCACATATCATTTTCTACACTTGTGTTGCATTTTTCTTGCCATGGTTTTATTTTGGGGTTCACTATTTGAGTGAGAAGGATTTTGAGGGAAAAGAAAAGAAAGGAAAAAGAATTGATTAGAATAATGTGGTAGTAGGTGAGTGAGAGAGAGAGAGAGAGGTGTGGGGGGTTCATTTGACCATGAGACTTCTCTTCTTTCTTCATTTTTCTTCATCCCTCTTCCCCTTCTCCTCCTCCTGCTGCTGCTGCCTCATCTCCCACCCCTCTTCGAGCCCCAAATCATCTCACAAACATCACCAAAACCCTACCCCCATTTCATTAAAAGTGTGCACAAGCTCAAGAGCTATAGGATGGACCAAGAAAGCTTTCATTTTGGCGCTGTTGAGGATTCTTGGGGGTCTTATGAGGTAATTTTCTTCACAATTAGAGTGGTATTTCTTCTGCTTAAGCTTCGATTCAAGTTTCATATCGATATTGTGTGTTTTTGTTGACTTCAGGAATACTTAGTTAGGGTTTGAGGGAATTGTGAGTTGTGGTGAGCAATTGAGCTCAGTAGAAGTTAGATAAACACCCTAGTGCATGAATTGAGACCCCAACCTGAGAGTTGA
This sequence comes from Agapanthus africanus, assembly GCA_030015575.1. Taxonomy (NCBI): domain Eukaryota; kingdom Viridiplantae; phylum Streptophyta; class Magnoliopsida; order Asparagales; family Amaryllidaceae; genus Agapanthus; species Agapanthus africanus. The sequence goes on along the minus strand of JASDDO010000024.1, from coordinate 637,676,174 downwards.
AACCCGAAATACGGATTTAGAAACCGATATCGGAAATGTTATGAAATCTGGGAAGCTTTTATGAGATCTGCTATCACCCGATACATCCTAAAATAAAATTGAATGGACATTGACTTGTGCAGGCACCCAGGAAGCTACCACCAAGACCCTAGCCCCTAACTTCATGACCCGGCAGCCAATTAATTCCCTCTGGCCACAAATTGCGGCCAGACCTACACCAAATTGGGTCGTTTTGGTTCTGCTACTCCTACATCTGTAGTTTAGGCCCCTGGCATGTATAGATTTCTCTAATTTGACCTACGGTGAAATCTGGAGCCTATTTCCTTAGTTGCTGTTTTGATTCGTATTTCCGTATTCCGTATTTTTAATTCCGAATTTGTGTATTGTATTTTACCTCGACTATTTGGCGTTTATACGACGATATCGAGGGTTGTTGATGGTTTTGGAAGGCGTTGTCCATAGGTTCTAACCTATAGATCATAGCGTATCGTTTTGGGATTTGTATGCCGTTTTAGCTTTCATTTGGTTTTAATACGCAATATGATACTTTGACGTGTAGGTACCCCAGAAGACTCCGGGACGACAAGCAAGCGCTTGGCGACGTCCACAAATGAAGACGCAAGGTGAGTAGATTATATCTACTGGGGGAAGTCGGGTGGATGGCGTATAGCACCCCCGCAGTCCGTAGTTGATATACTATATATATGTATGATAGTTATAGAGTGTTGTGGATATTGTGTTAGGTGTATTATGGATAGTTTAGGGTTAGAAGCAACTAGTGTAGTTCATAGTCGCGAACCCTACAATGGATTTACACCTACACGTACACCCGTGCACATTCATTATACTTGCACTGTGTTTGATGATATTGGACGATATTGGAGGTGAGTCGATGATTTTGGGCATTGTGCCGCGAGATCGGTGATTTGATATGATTCGTTTGTGGGATACGACATGTGATCTCTAGCGGGCCTTGGAACGTGTGTTTACACACGCAGTTATATTGATGGTATCAGTTATACTAGACTTATATCAGTACCCCAGATTATGTGCTATGATGATGAGGATACCAATTAATTGATGAGCTCATTGTGATAATTGACCCGTACCCAGCTATTGGGATGCCGTACGACGATTTACCGTACGAGCTTTATATTAATGATAGATCTGCACTCATGACCGAGGATTGTCATATGATATACTGTATTGTACGCGATACTATTGAGGCGGGATCACCGACTATTATATGTATATATATTTATATCGACTCAGATTTAGGTGGATTCCATACCCCTCCCAGTTGACTTGATACATAGATCTGTAGTTTGCATAGTAGATGTTAGACTAGACCCAAGTCATACCTATTTCAACAACTAACGAATCGGGAGTATCTTAAAAACACTGTAGCCCTTATTTTACAAAAACCCCGATTTGTCTTATTTCAAATGGCAAGCTGTATTATTATTCATTTACCATTTATTCTACGGCTCGCATTGCATTGCATGCTTATATGTTATTGATTCATGCTCCTTTGTGCATATGCCTTTACATAGTTCCATGCTCATATTAGTGTTTCATGTTGCATGTATTATAATTCATGGATTTCGCACTGTGATATGGTGGCATATGATGATTATGGATTGTTTTACTCCAGCGTATATATATCAGTGGTATGGGACACAGAAATATATAAGTATACCCAGAGTATATATATATTAGTGGTATGTGACACCGATATATATATACACCTACTTAGTATATCATCATGAGGATCTATACAAACTTATATATGTTGCCCGATATATGAGAGTGGGGGCTGACCCGGACTGACGGATGCCCGATATATGAGAGTGGGGGCTGACCCGGACTGACGGATGCCCGATATATGAAAAGAGCCTATGTGCCCAGAGCCTATGTGCTCGATATGAGAGGAGCCTTTATGGTCGATGGTATATTATATCTCCCCTACCCCACATGTATTTTATCTGCATTGCATCATGTATTAGTAGTACCTGATAGAGTACCTTCATGGATGTTGCATACATATCGGATACATGATATGTGGGATTTACTTGATATTGAGATATATACTTGTGTCGATGCTCAACACTGATTTTCTGATGACTTCACTCGTGATACCTTCTGCTTTCATTTCACCGCATACACACATCGTATTTATGATATGTTATTACGTGAGGCACTGGCACGAGTTCTTGGCAATACACTTATGTTCAGATGTTACATTGCCACTTTACCATGCTTCAGACTTATTCATTTTACGGTTTATATTATATACTGATTGTATTGACCTAGGATTAGGTCTTCCTTTCGATTTCTGCTTGTAGATATTTTCTATTCACGAGTTGGCAACTCACCCCCGTTGTGCCACAGTTCTTGCAGGTTTGCCGTACAGGTTCCATAGCGGCATTTCTGGCACACTGCTTTCCTTTGCGGGTGATTTTCTTGGTAGGTGGGTTCTTTGTATCAGAACCACCGTTGTACATGTATTATTCATTGTATCTACAAATCCATCAACCAAAACTTGTATATTGTTTCAGACTTAGACACTAGTGATCTATTATATTCGACCTTAGAGTCGCGCTCAGTAGTATTACGATTTTCTTGCTTATTGGAGATATTCTTGGGTTTTGATCCTCGCCCTTCGGCGTTGTATATTATATTGCTTGTGTGGGCTGTGCTCTTTGTTATGCGTAGTGGGTGTTTGATAAAATGCCTCAATGGAAAATTTACAAAATATGTTTCTTTACTCTTAAAATGGTTTTAGATTTCTGGGCTTTTGGCTTACTTGGATCAGATGGAGTCCTATAGACTTCATATGTTTCAAGGGCCAGTCACGTGCTCTTTCGGGTCGTGACAACTTGTGCATTTATCGTACTAGATTTATACTCCGTACCTTGGTTGCACCTGATTTATGTCTTTGAGCATTTGTGTTACCAGATTTGTATTTTCGAGCGCGTTGGCACTTGTCGTTCGTTTTCGTGCATGCTACTGCACTATTAGGCGCTTGATTTTGGATTTTTGTGCGTATCGGAAGCACTTGAGTGAGATTTTACTCATGCATGTTGGATGCACTTGATTTAGATTTCTTTCGTGCATGATGGATGCACTTGATTTGGATTTTCGCTCATTTGGGTGCATAATATGAGATGTGGTCTTGTGCATACCGGGTGCACTCAATTGCGATTTTCATTCGTGCATGTTAGTTGCACCGGATGCACTCTAGATACACTTGATATTGTTGTCGTGCACACCCGTTGCACTGGACAGATGCTTTCATGCACACTCGTTGCACTTAGTTTTTCTTTTGGTGCATATTGTGGCACCTGTGTTTGGATTTGATTTCCGTGTCCACCAGACGCGCGTGATGGTTGGATACGCCTTTTGAGGCTGATTTTACTTTTGAGCACTTTGTTTTCATGATGGACACTATGTTATGTTGTAGCCGAACAGGACTGATCTGAGGACGGTACCTGAGTACTTAACATGCATTAAAAGTTTACCAGGAGGCTTTTGAAAAAGAGCTATAGTCTCGCTATTTCCTACATGTCCGTGAGTGACACGAACGTTAAAAAGGAAAACCTTTTGGGATATTTTAGAAACGACGGAACGTATAGTTAGCAAAAAAGATATTATTACATTACAAATGGATGTCCGTCACTTATGCCGTGAGTTACGCATCACGCGGCGATTCAGAAAAGATTGTGCATGTATTTTAGTCAGATTTTGGAGTTTTCAAGGATGCGTACTATACACGTATTATAGTATTTGACAAGTGTATATTGGATTTCAGTAGTGGATTTTGAGATCTGTATCTCTATTGTAACTCAGAGGTCCTGCGTGCAAACCCGATGATTTGCGTGACGCTTGACGGAGTTCGGTTTTTAAGTTTTGTACTCGTTTTCATGCACACTTGACGTGCTGTGTTGGTTCTGCATCTTCTACGATTTCGGAGCCCCGTTGATTGAGTTGATTATTGAAATGTTTTAGGTTTTAGGGGTTTAAATTTAAATTCGGGGACCGAGTTTATTTAAGTGGGGATGACTGTAACATTTCAGAAAATATAAAATATTATTTTTGGAATTTAATATTAAAATAATATATTTCCGGAAAACTGCCCGATTTGCGAAATTAGGGTTTTCGAAAAAGGGTATAAATATAGACCAATAATTGTGAAATAAATGGAAATTAAAATGGTTTATTCCTTTAAAAATATATTTAAAGTTTTTGGCATTTTTAAAATTTATTATATGCTGTTTGGATAAAAACCCGATTAGTGCACTGCTAATCGCGATTAAGCCAAATCCGTATTTCTACAGTTTCCATGGTTAGTGCACCATGACATGTTTCATTTGGTTACTTGTTTATTGTGTTTTTTTATGTTATGGTTTTATTGTGGTGAGAAAAAAAGAAAGGGAAAAGGTGTCATGATGACTTGAGGAGAGAGAGAGAGGACATAATGATGATAGGAGACCATGCTAGGAGAGAGAGAGTGTGAGAATAATTGAGAGAGAGAGAGGGGGGCTGCCTCATATCATTTCTCCACCATTTTCTTCTCTTTCTTCTTCCTCGTCTCCTTCCACTTTCAACCTCAAAAATCCATCTCCAAACCTTCCTCAAAATCCTATACCCCTTTCACAAAAAATGATCATCTCTTCATCCTCTACACAATGGACCAAGCAAAGTGGGATTTTGATAACTTTGGGAAGCTAGGGTTCTCTTGAGTTCATCCATGAGCTATAATCCTTTCCATTTAGTTTGTTTTAAGTTCCTTTATATTCTAGTTTTAGTTTATAATTAGTTTAGTGGTGATTTGTGAAGTTAGAAAATTCTAGATAGGGTTTGGGTGACTTGTGGACTTGTGATCAGTAGTGAGGATGTGCAAGACCCTAGAGATCAAATTATGGACCTAGAATGGAGGTTATAAACATAGATTAGCTTCGTGTCGGTTTTGTGTTGATTTGTGAGCCTACAGAGAATCTGGATCAACCCGGGAATTTCTGAGTTTAGCAAACAACTCCAGGGACCAAATTAGGGTACTAGGAGACCACCCCGACCATACGAACCCAAACGGAGGCCATGGGGCCAAGGAGGATGGGTTTTGGAGGGTACTGGTGGGCCACTTGGTGGATTCTGATGCCTAGGTTGCATCTGTAGGTCATATACCTTATATACATCATCCCAGTATTGTTTGTTCATCCAAATTTCACCTGAGTCAAAATCTGCGAGCACTTTGGTGTGGTTTTGGTTATGTTTTCCCTATTTTGAATGCTAGGTTTTGCTATTTGGATTTGTATTTGCTTGTTGAATGTTTGTACATCAATAACAAGGGTTGTTTGATTGTTTTTGCACACATAGGCCATAGGTTCTAACCTATGAGCGTGACGTGTGCCGTATCGGTTTTCCGGATTCGATTTTAAAAGCGATTGCGGTTGTGTATTTTTGTAGGTACCTTCGCGTGGATTCCAAGGTGACGGAGCATGCCGACATCGACTTCGGCAAGCAAGAAGCAAGGTGAGTACATCTATATCTACGGGGGAAGTCGGGTGGATGGCGTATAGCACCCATGCACAGTTTGATGGAAACCGATTTATATATAGATTTTGGTTAATGAAACCTTAATAGAAAACTATAGATAGAGTAAAAAGGTAGTTAGAGAACCATATTAGAAACCAAGGATAGTTAGAAGTGATATGATACGACTAGTATGTGATGACGGGAATTGAGGATGATATTTGATGATATAGCCGTTTAGGGTACTATAAGACTGGATAGTCGACGTAGATGTGTTATCCGAACCGTACCTATTTCCAAACTGAAGAATCATATGCATCTTTTAAACAGATACATTGAGGTACGTTACGGATTTTTCAAACGATATCTTTTCCTTATAAACACCGTAACCCTTACTTTTAAAACTACGATTCGCACCTTTTAAAAACTGATTGTATAGTTCGGTGTGTATGTTAGATTAAATACTTATGCTTATAGTTAAGGTAGAATCTATATGTAAACTTGTCTTTATATGAGATATAATTATGATGAAAAGAGAATACGATTTGACATGTGATATGATGATATGTAGGTATACGGATGCGAGTCGATTGAGGTGATTGATACCTGGTCCCCTGATACGAGATTGTTATGGATGTGACCTGGGACATAGGTATATAGTTTTATATACAATGTCTTGAATCATGTATGATATGTCGTACGAGACGTTAGGTCCTTACAACTTATTGTCGCAAAGGTTGATAGGATCCCTAATAGCTTAATGCCGCCGTACGATGATTTTCCGTACGTGATGAGTTTGACTTGAGGTTTGATCCATACCCTTGAATAGAGGATGCCATACGATAGATTATACCGTACGTGATGTTGTATGGCTAGATGCCGATTGATAGATTCACCGACTCGGTCATGTTAGATACGTATACACGCCAGCATTTGCATATGATTTACCTTATGCTGCATTCATATTATTCTCATTGCATTGCTTATACCTGTGCTAGTACACCTGCACCATTATCGATGATGCGTATGTTACACTTACACAGATTTGTCGGCTCATACACTTCATCATCGATAATTGCCATGTCACTACACAGTAGGATTGTTGTTAATTATATGTATGCCCTAGAGGCCATTACTATACATACGATGTATATTGTAATGGATGCTTGGACATATATAGGGAGGACTTTCTTGCTCGACATGATAGTACGCTATCTGGTTGCTTTTTATCTTAACATGTGCTATGATTGTCTCTATGTTACATGTTGATAAAGCCCTTAGGATGAGTACTTGACTACCAGGACTATGATGCGGATCATACTAGTGGGGACAGTGTAGTCATCAAGTACATCCTTCAAATGTTCCTAGTCATGGGAGTACCGAGGCAGGGCATCGATACTCCAGAGTGTTAGTGTTTATGCCCTAGAAGGCCATTACTGTATCATACTAGTTTGTATATTACTTAATGGAAGCTTGGGATATTCACATGTATATAACAGTCTTGCTGAACATGGTAGTATGCTACTTGGTTTTTCTATCTTAATATGTGAGTGTACGTATTGATAGAGCTCTTAGGATCTTGCTTGTCTACCAGCGTTGTGATGGCAGTCACACTAGTGGGGGCTGGGTAGTCTACAAGCACATCCTTATTCAGGTCCCTGGTCGTTGGATTATCGAGACAGAGCATCGATACTCCGGAGTAGACTAGTGTGTACGCTTCTCATCCCAGTTGGGGAGATGGTCTGTCCCACAGCCGTCAGTACGTCGTACTGGAGATAGTATGCAGGTGCTCGTTGGGTTACGGGTACACCGGACAGGACTCACAGGGAACTGTTGGTTGGTTTTATACCAGTCGTCAATGAACAGTTCCCAGGTGACATGAGTACAGCATAGTCCGCAGACTTGACACTGCTACTTCGCTTCGAGTGTGTCCCACTGTTCTTAGATTGCTACCCTACCACGGCTCAAAGGAGTCGTGCAAACAGGTAGCAGTTGGGTGCAGTCCCGAGCACTTGGAAGCAGTGGCGGTTAGACAGGATTCGTCTCTCCCGGTATTGGGAGTTGATATCGCGCTGTGTCAGAGAGCCATTACGCAAAGTCCCTGGCCAGGGCAAGCGAGATTTGCTGGTAGGTTCCAGTAGTTTCTCAGGGTGTAATGGGCTTCACTCCGACACGATTTATACCGCTATTAGGGGACTGACGCTTGCCGCCCCCCTAGGCCCGATATGCGATAGTCTAAGACGAACGGACCGGACTGTATTGAGATTGTCACAGCAGGCTCAGTAGGAGTTCAGATGGGTTTCCTCATCGGCCTTCTTATCGACAACTACCTGGGGACCGTTACGTACAGCTAGTGCCGCTTGCGGTCTATGGTTAAACCCACTGCCAGCGTAGTAGTTGAGTCTCTAGAGTCCCACATAGAGAGTTTCCTACTCCAGGCGAAACGATATAGAGGTCGTATGGTTTTACGACAAAGGGTTCGGACGCATACGTGTGTTTACGCACGTACGACTTTCGGACAGTTTTTACCAGTCAGCTTTGGTTTAAGCCAGTTACTGGTATCCGGTTATTGGATTTATACAGTCTAAAGTTTTTCCGTATTTTTGCGGATTGGAGGGGCGTTCTCGTAATTGTGCGAGAAGCTTCTAGAAGATGGTGACTAAGGAGGTTTAGGTGTCATATGCATTGAATGAGTTTAGTGAGTCATGAGAGTGATTCATCCATATCATTAATGCACAATAAATGATTAATGAGTCATGGTTATGAATCACCATTAGATATTTATGAAACTTGATTATTCATCATTTGTTTTTCTTTTATTGATGAATTTTAAAGTTTCATATATATTATGATAACTTACTATTCTCACTTGATAATATCATTCACATTCTCTCTCCTCAAGCTCACTCTCTTCAAACCCTAATCCTCACCTCTCATGTGTTGAGAACAAGGATTAGTTAGACTAAACAATCCATAACCCTCACTTTATCTCATCTATCTTCTTTGATTAGCAATCCAAGAAGGTTAGTTGCCTCAAGTTTAGAGGCTAAGCTTGGAGTTTTGCTCTCGGGTGGATCATCTACTACATCGAGAAGGCCGAGGAGGACGAGGAGATCGTAAAGCCGAAGGACTTGGTTCGATAGGTATAATCCCTAAGCATAGTAGTTTAGAACAACTATGTGTTTGGTTAGTTATCGTTTAGCTTCGATTTAAGCGGTTAGTCGATGTTTGTTCACTAAACAAGTTCGTTTTTGAAAATTCCGCCTCCCCGCAAGTATTGGGGTGTTGTACATCGACTTACAGTGGTATCAGAGCCTCGCTAAATAATAAATAACTTTTTTGCAAATTTGTATGAATTTCGAACGGAAAAAACGAAACCGGAAAAGCCCGAAAACTTCAGTTTCTGTCGATTTATAAATGAAGTCCAAAAATTTTTCAGGGATGTTCAGAAAGCTTAAAATGACAGTAATAGAACACACAAAAAATTTGGTCCCCTGAATCGCCTACGGCGCCGCGGATCCGCGGCGGCTAACACAGATCCCGCCGCGCTTCCGCCGCCGATTTGACGATCCAGGGACCCATTTTTCTTGTGTTGGTTCTCTGTAATATTTGGGATTTTCTGGAATATTTTAATTTTGCTCAGGTTTCAAGTTTACAGAGAAGTATTGGAGCAATATTAAAAATGTTTAATCGATCGAAATTATACAGTATTTGCTTGTTGGATTATATCTGTGATTGTATAATGTGTTCGTAAACCTCCCCTAACTGCTAGTATGTCAGTTGGCAGGGGGTTGCACATTTCTGAAATGGATTTTATCTGTTTGTGCATATGAACTGTGTTGGACTGTTGTGATGTATAGCCGGGGTTATGTGATGGGTTATTATTTAATTCATTTGATGTAAATGTAATTTGTTGTAATATTATTTTGCGGGGCACATCCAGGTTGCGGTTGTAGCCACCGTTGTATTATTTCATTTTACTATTTTTGCTCCTAGGACAGACCCAAGGTGGGGTGCACAAACTGCCGGGCGGGTAGTTTGCCGCACCCGTAGGGGTCGTGGGTGGGGTAATGGCTATTCATCACAACTGTGTAATCCGTCTTTTGTTGCAGGCTCGAAACAAACACGGATTACTTGCAAATCCAATAAAGTTCATCTGTGATCTGGAATGCCTATTATTGCGTTTGACGAATGTACAATATCTATATATGATAGCTATTTAGACGTCACTTATGTTTTACACCCGCGCTAGCCCAGCCCCCGCTCTGTCGTTAGTTAAGTAACCTAACGGGTGATGACGGGACCCCGTGGCGAATGCGGATGGCATAAGAGGACGTTGTATTTTCGTTGTTTTCTGCAATGATAGGTTAATGATGGGACGCATTATCTATAATGCAAAGAAAAACAAACCAAAGTTTAAATCGTTGGAACAATTTAAAAGAAACCACTCGGTTAATTTTAAAACAGATATTTTTAAATGCGGAGACTTAACCACTCCTTTTAAAAGCTATCAGGTTCCTTCGGTTATATCAAGTTCACTACGTTCACGGTTTCGCCAAAACCATTCGTAGCCCTCCGTCATTTCATCTGGGTATTCAGTAGTATTCAAGCTATGTATTTTGACCTAACGCCAAGGCATAGTGTTTGGTAGCTACTGGGTATTCATTTGTTGCATAGATAGATGAGTTAGTTTGGGACAGTCGTATTATCATTTTGGCCGAACGTCAAGGATATATACGGATGGGTTCAAATTGACAAGATAATGATGGGTAGAACTTGACATGTGACTTATGACATTTTGACCTAACGCCAAGGTCATAAGAGCATGGGGCAGAAATATATATCAGGAATTTCTAAAGAAACTGAAATTTGCAAAGAGTTGCATACCATTTGGAGTTTGATGAATGTTGGTAGGATTCCTTCAACATTATCATACAATGATATTTGGATCCCGATCCTACTGTGAGTATATGCTACTTATCAGGATATTCGTCACTTAACGATCAATGCTATAAACCAAGTAGGTTTCCAGAAAAGTGTTAGCGGGGTTACGCCCCCAGAGAAAAGAGGTTATTTAATTAAGGAACTTCGCGAAAGCGTTGGAAAACCTCCCTCGAAGTATCGACACTGGCCTGGCTGAACGGTTAAGCAAGTATTGAACGGTGAGAATAGTCCTGGCTAATTCTTCTTTTATGGTTTGAGGAAGGATTCGAGAAACAGTGGGAGCCATCCAGTTTAGATAAACTAAAAACCACTCTAAACTTGCAAGAGCATCATGCTAAAGAGTTTTCTTCTCTCTCTCCTAATTGCAGCGACCCTGAAAATGACTGGACTTAAGTTACTTTTAGAGAAAAATATACTGACAGGGCCAAACTATAAAGATTGGCTGCGGAATGTCAAAATGGCTTTGACCTATGACAAATTGGGGTACATCCTCACCGCTACGGCACCTGCTGTCCCTGGTCCCAAATCCAGCAATGCGGATAAGGAAATCCGCAAAACCTGGGATTTAGATTGCGCGAAAGCCAAGTGCATCGTGCTTGCCTCAATGAACAATGAACATCAGAGGAGGCACGAGGATATGACCCTAGATGGCATATTTCTCCATACAAAGTAACTTTATGGAGAGCAATCTCGTATAGCAAGATACGAGACCTCTAAGAACTTGTTTCGAGCGAGGTTGGCTGTCGGGTCATCGGTAGGTGAACATGTCCTAAAGATGATCGGCTATATTGAAGAGCTCGCAGACCTTGGGACGACTTTGGATAAATGAGCTCTATACAGACCTTATTCTCCAGTCCCTTCCTCCCACCTACGCCCAGTTTATCCTGAACTTCAACCTTCAAGGAAAAGAAGTTGAACTTGCGGAACTCCTGAACATGTTAAGGAGTGCAGAGGGCACCTTGCAGAAAGCAAGGGAAACACCCGCTATGTTTGTTGGCGGTGCATCTTCTTCCGGGTCCAAGGCTAGGGCCAAAGGAAGGAAGAAGAAGGCCGTCCCCAGACCTAGAGGATGTGTTAGTAAGGTGGGAGGGAAGGGAAAGAAAAAGTTTGCGGTACCGGTAGTGGGCCAGGATGAGTGCTTCCATTGTCACAGGAAAGGGCACTGGAAGAAGGATTACAAGGCGTGGAACGCCAAGAACCAGGAACCGAAGCAAGCTGAGGCTTGGACTTCAGGTGTGTTTGTAATTGAGAATTGTCTGTCGATCAACTCTACTTCCTGGGTATTGGATACCGGATCAGGATCTCATATTTGCAATTCATTGCAGGCACTAAGAAACCGTAGAGTGCTGAAGGAAGGTGATATGACCCTAAAGGTTGCTAACGGAGCTAGCATGGGAGCTGCGTCCGTCGGGGATTATCACCTAGGATTGACAAGTGGACACATTTTGGTTTTACATAACTGTTATTTTGTACCAAGCTTAACGAGTAATATCATATCAGTTTCCTTGTTATCAAATAAAGGTTATGATTTCACGTTTGTAAGAGATGTTGTTAACATCCACCTTAATCATGGTTTGATTGGGTCCGGTACTCTAAATAACGGTATATATGTTTTAAACCAACTCCAAATTTTCAATGTCCAGAACACACTAAAAAGAAAGTCTCCAGATTTAAATAAAGCTTTCTTATGGCATTGTAGACTGGGTCACATCAATGAGAGAAGGTTGACTAAGTTGCATAGAGAAGGATATTTGGACTCGTTCGAATATCAAACTTATGACACTTGTCAATCTTGTCTCAAAGGAAAGATGACAAAGACTCCATTTACTGGACAAGTAGTAAGAGCGAGCGAGCTCTTAGGACTCATACACAGTGATGTATGCGGTCCGATGTCTACACATGCAAGAGGTGGTTTTTCCTATTTCATTACTTTCACGGATGATTACTCAAGATACGGATTCATTTATCTGATGAAACATAAATCCGAGGCTTTTGAGAAATTCCGAGAGTATAAGAATGAAGTAGAAAACCAAACCGGCAAAAGTATCAAGACACTTAGATCTGATCGAGGTGGTGAATACTTGAGTGCCGAGTTCCTTGGTTACCTAAAAGAGAAAGGAATTCTCTCTCAGCTTACTCCTCCATACACTCCACAGCATAACGGTGTATCGGAGAAACGGAATCGAACCCTATTGGATATGGTACGATCCATGATGAGTAATGCTGAGTTACCGCGATCTTTCTGGGGTTATGCGCTAGAATCAGCGGCATATCTTTTGAACATGGTTCCTACCAAGACTGTGCCTACCACTCCATATCAGATGTGGAGCGGGAAGAAACCCCATCTACAGTATATAAAGATTTGGGGAAGTCCAGCTTTTGTTAAAAAGCAGCATGTGGACAAGCTCGAGGCACGATCAGTAAAGTGTAGTTTTGTGGGTTATCCAAAGAACTCCAGGGGATATCTATTCTATTACGCAGAGGAACAAAAGGTATTTGTTTCTCGTAATGCCCATTTTCTAGAACATCAGTTTTTAGAAAAAGAATCAAGTGGGAGCGAAATAGAACTGGAAGAAATTCCAGAACCACGAACTAATACTGAAAGTTTGGTAGAACCGGTAGTTCAAGAAGAACAGGACATTCCCGGACCCCTCCACAGGAGTAGTAGGCCGTCTCATCCGCCTGAGAGATACTACGGTTTTCTCATAGATGGGGATAGAGAGGATTGCATCATAGATGATGATGAACCTACTGACTTCTAGCAGGCCATCCAGAGCGGCGACTCGGTACGATGGCTAGATGCAATGCGGACCGAAATGGAGTCCATGTACACCAACAAAGTATGGACTTTGGACTTTGCTCCAGATGGGGTAAAACCCATAGGATGCAAATGGATCTTCAAGAAAAAGATTGGTGTAGATGGACAGGTGGAAACCTATAAGGCTAGACTTGTTGCAAAGGGTTTTCGTCAAAGACCTGGTTTGGACTATGACGAAACTTTTTCTCCAGTGGCTATGCTCAAATCCATTCGGGTCCTTCTTGCTATTGCTGCCTTCCATGATTATGAAATCTGGCAGATGGACGTAAAGACGGCTTTTCTGAATGGAAATTTAGAAGAGTGCGTCTATATGGATCAGCCAGAGGGTTTCAATCAGAGTGGGAGCAGCGGGAAAGTATGCAAGTTGCTTAAGTCCATTTATGGACTAAAGCAGGCATCGCGGAGTTGGAACATCTGTTTTGATGAGACAGTCAAAGAATATGACTTTATCAAAAATCCAGATGAACCGTGCATATATAGTAAAGTTGTAGCCAGAAGTGTCGTATTCCTCGTCTTGTACGTGGATGACATTCTATTAATAGGAAATGACATTCCTATGCTACAATCTGTCAAAGGATTCTTGTCACACAGGTTCTCCATGAAAGACCTGGGTGATGCCTCTTACATTCTGGGGATCCGGATCTATCGTGATAGATCCAAGAGGATGTTGGGACTTTCGCAGTCCAGGTATATCGACACTGTACTGAAAAGATTCAGTATGGAAGATTCTAAGCGCGGTAATCTACCGGCTTGTCACGGAATCACCCTCTCCAAAGAGATGTCTCCCAAGACTGATTTGGAAAGGGAACGCATGTCTATTATACCCTACGCTTCTGCGGTAGGCTCTATAATGTATGCGATGTTGTGCACCAGACCAGATGTAGCTTACGCACTGAGCGTGGTAAGCCGGTATCAGTCAGACCCAGGGGAGAAGCACTGGATAGCAGTAAAGAACATTCTCAAGTACCTGAGAAGGACTAAGGAGATGTTCTTGGTTTACGGCGGAAAAGACCTCAGGTTGGAGGCCTTTGCTGATTTCGGCTTTCAGAGTGATAAGGACGATTCCAAGTCCATGTCGGGTTATGTCTTTACCCTCAATGGAGGGGCGGTGTGCTGGAAGAGCTCCAAGCAGGACACCGTTGCTGACTCAACGATGGAAGCGGAGTATATAGCTGCTTGCGATACCGCAAAAGAAGCAGTCTGGATGAAGAAGTTCCTAACAGAACTTCAGGTGGTTCCTACCATTGTTGATCCAATACCTCTGTATTGCGACAACAACGGAGCTATAGCTTTAGCGAAGGAACCAAGGTCCCATCAGAAGTCCAGACACATCTTAAGGCGGTATCACCAGATCAGGGAGATCATTGATCGTCAGAAGATCGAGGTTCGGAGAGTTGCTTCTGAAGAGAATATTGCTGATCCATTCACGAAGGCCCTACCTCAGATTCAGTTCGAGAGGCTACTCGAGATCATCGGTCTACGATATGCCAGTACATGGCCCTAGTGCAAGTAGGAGATTGTTAGTGTTTATGCCCTAGAAGGCCATTACTGTATCATACTAGTTTGTATATTACTTAATGGAAGCTTGGGATATTCACATGTATATAACAGTCTTGCTAAACATGGTAGTATGCTACTTGGTTTTTCTATCTTAATATGTGAGTGTACGTATTGATAGAGCTCTTAGGATCTTGCTTGTCTACCAGCGTTGTGATGGCAGTCACACTAGTGGGGGCTGGGTAGTCTACAAGCACATCCTTATTCAGGTCCCTGGTCGTTGGATTATCGAGACAGAGCATCGATACTCCGGAGTAGACTAGTGTGTACGCTTCTCATCCCAGTTGGGGAGATGGTCTGTCCCACATCCGTCAGTACGTCGTACTGGAGATAGTATGCAGGTGCTCGTTGGGTTACGGGTATACCGGACAGGACTCACAGGGAACTGTTGGTTGGTTTTATACCAGTCGTCAGTGAACAGTTCCCAGGTGACATGAGTACAGCATAGTCCGCAGACTTGACACTGCTACTTCGCCTCGAGTGTGTCCCACTGTTCTTAGATTGCTACCCTACCACGGCTCAAAGGAGTCGTGCAAACAGGTAGCAGTTGGGTGCAGTCCCGAGCACTTGGAGGCAGTGGCGGTTAGACAGGATTCGTCTCTCCCGGTATTTGGAGTTGATATCGCGCTGTGTCAGAGAGCCATTACGCAAAGTCCCTGGCCAGGGCAAGCGAGATTTGCTGGTAGGTTCCAGTAGTTTCTCAGGGTGTAATGGGCTTCACTCCGACACGACTTATACCGCTATTAGGGGACTGACGCTTGCCGCCCCCCTAGGCCCGATATGCGATAGTCTAAGACGAACGGACCGGACTGTATGGAGATTGTCACAGTAGGCTCAGTAGGAGTTCGGATGGGTTTCCTCATCGGCCTTCTTATCGACAACTACCTGGGGACCGTTATGTACAGCTAGTGCCGCTTGCGGTCTGTGGTTAAACCCACTGCCAGCGTAGTAGTCGAGTTTCTAGAGTCCCACACAGAGAGTTTCCTACTCCAGGCGAAACGATATAGAGGTCGTATGGGTTTACGACAAAGGGTTCGGACGCATACGTGTGTTTACGCACGTACGACTTTCGGACAGTTTTTACCAGTCGGCTTTGGTTTAAGCCAGTTACTGGTATCCGGTTATTGGATTTATACAGTCTAAAGTTTTTCCGTATTTTTGCGGATTGGAGGGGCGTTCTCGTAATTGTGCGAGAAGCTGCTAGAAGATGGTGACTAAGGAGGTTTAGGTGTCATATGCATTGAATGAGTTTAGTGAGTCATGAGAGTGATTCATCCATATCATTAATGCACAATAAATGATTAATGAGTCATGGTTATGAATCACCATTAGATATTTATGAAACTTGATTATTCATCATTTGTTTTTCTTTTATTGATGAATTTTAAAGTTTCATATATATTATGATAACTTACTATTCTCACTTGATAATTTCATTCACATTCTCTCTCCTCAAGCTCACTCTCTTCAAACCCTAATCCTCACCTCTCATGTGTTGAGAACAAGGATTAGTTAGACTAAACAATCCATAACCCTCACTCTATCTCATCTATCTTCTTTGATTAGCAATGCAAGAAAGTTAGTTGCCTCAAGTTTAGAGGCTAAGCTTGGAGTTTTGCTCTCGGGTGGATCATCTACTACATCGAGAAGGCCGAGGAGGACGAGGAGATCGTAAAGCCGAAGGACTTGGTTCGATAGGTATAATCCCTAAGCATAGTAGTTTAGAACAACTATGTGTTTGGTTAGTTATCGTTTAGCTTCGATTTAAGCTGTTAGTCGATGTTTGTTCCCTAACAAATTCGTTTTTGAAAATTCCGCCTCCCCGCAAGTATTGGGGTGTTGTACATCGACTTACACAGAGTAGACTAGCGTATGCGCTTCTTGACACATATGATGAGAGATGGATGATCCCATATCCATTTTTGTTTGACATCAGAGAAGGTATACGGGTGCTCAGAGGAGACTGGGTACACTGGACGGACTTGCCGAGAACTCCCAGATGGTATTATACCCCACGTCAGATGGCAGTTCTCTGGTGACACTGGTACAGAATAGTCTGTAGACCCGAAATCGTCATGGAGTCTTGTGTGATTCCCTCTGTGCTTTAATTTCCATCATACCACGTCCAAGTGGGCGTGCAAAAAGGTGGCTTTTGGGTACAGACCCGAATCACATGGAGGCAATAAGCGATAGAAGGGGTTTCGTCTCTCCCGGTATAGGGAGTTGATGTTGCGCTGTGTTCGATTGGCTATAACTGGAAATCCCTGACCAGGGTTGCTGAGATTTACTGGTAAGTATTATCAATAGTTTCTCGAACTGTTATGGACCTCATATCGACACGACTTATCAAGCTACCGGGGTCTGACGTTTACCACTCCTAGGCGAGATATGCGACATATCGGACGAAGAGACCGGACTGTACGGGAGTCTTACTGGTTGGATTCACGGGAGAATGTACTGGCTTACTTGTTGATCTTCTGATCGCTCAATACCTGGGTGGCTGTTACGTTTAGCTGACCGCTTGCAGCTTGTGGGTGTTTGATATGATCATCACCTACTGCCGGCGTATCGACAATTCTTTAGATTCCTACACAGTGGTTTCCTGGCTCAGGAAAAACGGAGTAGGAGCACATATGTAATATGTGCGGGACCGAGAACAATACGTGTATGTGATACCGTACAAGATTCTTGCGATATGAGATATCGACCTGGTATATGTGATATAGCCGGGTCATCGGATCAAGTGTTGATTCGATGAACTAATACAGATTATATTAGTCGGTTATTTATGAAATAGCCGGATTATCGGATCAAGTGTTGATTTGATAATTTAATGTATAATTATATATTTGATAAAGTAAATTACATTAACTAATATAAGCTCACTAAAAGATTCTTTTTCTCACTCGGGTAATACATTGATATATATGTGATATATGTTAATTGTATTATTTTATTTTGTTACAATAAATATTGTATATGTGATATATAATATTGTAACATGTTATGGTTATAAATGCAACATGTTTTGTGGAGTTTAAATGTGGTTAAGGTTTGGATTAGGGTTAAGCTTGCATGAAGCTTTCAAGAAGCTTCTTGATGCTTTGACTTTGACTTGGATATTTTATGATATTTCTTTAACCCAACCCAACCCTTTAACCATAGTTGTTTCTCTACAGGGGTTAAGTCTTCATACTTAACCCATGGTTGCATTTCTAACCTTATAAGAGTTTTCATTATTCATCACAAAAGGGGATTGGTTCTTCTTCTTCCTACTTCTCTCATGAAAAAGCTTTCTAGCATTTTATGAAGTGATAGTTAAAGAAAAAAAATTAGAGCTAAATTCCAACTTCATCATTCTCATCTATTCTAGACACTTAGATTAGGGTGTTTGCTTTGCTAATACTTGATTAGTGAAGCAAAAGCTTGGGCTTGAGTTTCTTCAAGGTAGATCGTCTTTGTTATCGAAGATCGGAAGCAAGCTTGCATCTTTCTCTTCATGGATCCTCTCTTGAGTCCGCGTACTCGATGATCACAGCAAAGGGACCTCAACACGGGGCTTTAGAAGTGAAGGAATGGACTACAAAGGTTGTAATCCCTAACTCTTAGAAGTATAGATGTTTACTTGCTATTGTTTTCACCTAATCTCTAGTCTAAGATCTTTGTTAGGGTTGTTCGGCACGTCGAAAATTTGAATCGGGCATGGTTGATGCCTTATAGAACCTTGTGAGAGTGCCTAGTAACCCTACAGTGGTATCAGAGCCAAGCTAGAGGTTTAGGCGAAGTCTAGACGAAGTTTAAAATCCGATCGAACCACGAAACCCCGACACAAACCCCTTCTCTGGAAATTTTTAAAAATGTTGATTTTTTCGTATTAAAAATACTCAGAAAAATAAGCAAGGAAATCTAAGAATTACTGTGAAGTACGGACAACCAACTCACCAATATGACCGTGGAACCGCGGCCAAACCATGCGTTTGGCGGCGGTTCCGAAACCAAACAGTGAAGATGGGGCCCACTACTTCAGCTATATATTCTTGTGTCCTTTTTCATTGTTCTGGGAATTTTTAATTCTACTCAAGTGTTGAGTTTTCTGGGATGTATTGGGAACTCGTTGATTCGATCGGAAAGTTTAACTTCGTTTAATTTTTCCGGGTAATTTAGAATGTGTTAAAAAGTTCGAACGGATATCAATAACTCACTGTTTCCCCTGCCGGAATATTTTCAAAAGTTGGATTTTTTCTTGGGTTTGAAACTTCCGGAAAATCGTGCAAGTAACGCGGTGGACCCTCTAGAAGAACACAAACCTTAACTCGATTATGTGACCGTCTGAACCGCCTCTAAACCTTAGGGTTTGGGGCAGTACGGCGTTGCCACCTGTGAGGCATTGTTTTGACCCTTCTACGGCTGGACCATTGGTACTGTGGCATGTGATTGATACTTTTTGAACTCCGCTCAAGTGTTGAGCTATTTGGGAAATCTTGGGTGTTTGTTTATTCGATCGGAAAGTTTAACATTGTCTATTTATCTGGAAGGTGATACAATATTTGGAATCCACAAGTAGTTATGAGATAACTAATTTGAATGTTATAAATCTAGCAGTTTAGTCTCATTTGATCGGTTGCAATGGGATTTTGATACAGGCTAGTATTAAAAACACGGACCTCCTGGTATAACCAATTTTTCATATATGTTCCTCTGCTGCAATGTTCTGTGATGAGTTCATATTACTTCCTGAGACGGATGTTTATATTATATATATAAGATATATGTTGTATTGCAGATTTCGTTTCAAATGTGATGCTTGTGAAGCATAATTAAAATGCGACTTCATTAATGAGATTAATGAAACTAAAAGAAAGCTAAAGATGTTGTAGAAACTTGTTTAAAATCTGGTAGCTCTAGTTCTTGCTTTGCATAGCGGTGTTTCCTTGTAGAACATCTAGCACCTTATTCAAAAAGGAAAGTGCCGAGATCCCTTCACCGGGAGTGACCTCTTTCGCGAAAGTAGCAGATGCTTTAAACTCGGTTGGTCTTTTGATTGTTTCCATAGTTTTTTCATTGCATAGTGGTATTTGTGAAATATACTGCACCTTATTCAATAAGGAAAGAGCCGATATCCCTTCACCGGGAGTGACCTCTTTAGCAAAACTAGAAAATGCCTCAAAAACATTCCAATTAAAATCACTCGATTCTACAACGATATCAAATTCATTACGCAAAAGGTTTTCTTAAAAACCTGTCGTAGCACTCCGTCATTTCAAATAAGTACTTCATAGTATTCGTACTACGTTTGTTGGCTTTCGTCAAGGCGTAGTGTGCGGTAGCTATTTATGCTTATCTGTATAAGCATATGATGCGATTGAGTTAGGGTAGTAGTGCGACTTTGTTGGCTTTCGTCAAGGGTTGTGCGAGTAGGTTTAATTCAATCGGGAAATGACGGGTTGAACTTGACTAGTAGCCTATGGTTTGTTGGCTTTCATCAAAGTCATAGGATGCTAGGGGTAAAATATTATTGGGAATTTCAAGAGTTGAAATTGGCAATGAGATTGCATACCTTCTATGAGATAGTTGGATCCCGATACCCACTGCGAGTAAAAGTTACTCCTGAAAAACTTTTACACATTACAATTAGCCGATCAAGTAGGTGTCTAGAAAGGTGTTAACGGGGTTACGCCCCTGGGAAAATGAGATTTACTTTAATTAGGTCCGTACAAAAGCACGGGGAACCTCCATCAAATTACCGGCACTGGCCTGGCTGAAAGATTGGCGAACTTGTAGGGTGTAATTAATCCCGGCTAGTCTTTCCTTTTAGGGTTTGAAGGAAGATTTGACTAAAACAGTGGGAGACATCCTGATTTGATAAATTGATAACCAATCTAATCTTGTAAAAGCGCTCGCTGAGTGTTTTCTTCTCTCTCTCTCCTAGTTACGACTATGCCACGCCTTAATCAAGATAATAATACGGATGTATTGACCGAACCCGCTTGTTATACCGCGCTAAGGAACGTTGGTCCCTCTCCAACTTATAATTGTTATAAGACAGAGCAGGAAATTGGGGATTACCAGAATTCCCGTGCCGCCCAAACGAAGAAAGTGCATGCTGATGCATCTTCTTCGGGTGTGTTCATTATAGAGAACTGTTTCTCGGTATCCTTTACGTCCTGGGTATGTGATACCGGATCAGGATCCCGCAAATGTAATCTGTTACATGGGCTTCAGATAGGTAGAAAACTGAGACCGGGTGATAAGTTTCAAGAGTTGGAAATGATGCAAGTGTTGTAGCCAAGTCTGTTGGCAGTTATCACCCTGTATTACCAAAATACATTGATTCTGAACGAATTTTATTAGATACCGAACCTGATATACAACATCATATCAGTTTCTTTTTTAGTAAAGAAGGATATAATTTTGTATTGTTGGATAATGTTTTGAACATTTCCTATATCAAGAGTTGATCGGATCAGGCACGTTATCTAAAAGATTAGACGTTCTAAATCAAACTATAGTTCTTAACATACAGAACAAACACAAGAGAAAGAGTTCAGAAATTAACGGATCCTTCTTGAGGTATTATAGAAAAGGTCATATCAATGTGACCCGACTAGCTGAAGTTACATTTAGATGCATATTTAAATTAGTTTGAATTTACATCTTGTGAAACTTGCCAGTCATGTCACAAAGATAAGATGACCATAGCTCTGTTTATTGGAAACAGAGAAAGAGTTAGTGAACTCTTGGGATGGATACATGATGATGTATGTAAGAAACCCTGTCTATACATGCCAGGACCGGTTCTTTGTACTTTATTATATTCACTGGTGGTCTCTCAAGATTCGCACGTGTGTTCCTGTTGAAACACAAGTCTGAACCTTTTTAGAAATTCATTGAATATGAGTTAGAAGTAGAGAACCAAAACGGGTATAAGTATTATGTCCTTTGATGAGATCAAGGAAGAGAATACTTGAGCACGGGATTCCTGGACTATTCTATAGGAGAATGAGATTCTCTCTAATCATTACTCCTCCGTATACACCACAGCATGTCGGTATATCGGGGCGGAGCAATCACACTCTATTAGATATGGTGCGCTTTATGATGAGTACTACTGAGTTTCCTATTTCCTTATGGGAGTTATGCACTTGAGAAGTTCCATACCTATTGAATAGGGTTCCAACCAAATCAGATGCCTACCACTCCATATGTGATATGGTATGGGAAGAGCTCATCTCTTAAAGATGTTAAGATTTGGGGTTGTCGGGCCTATGTCAAAAGCAAATTCAGGACAAGCTCGAGGCAAGGACGGTTCTGTGGAAGTTTGTTAGTTATTCCAAGCATTAGCAAGGGAATATCTTCTACCAAACTGAAGAACAAAAGATGTTTTGTTTTTTCCGCATGCCTTCATTTTGGAAAGGGAATTTCTTGTGAAGAAATTAGTCGTCATAAGTTAGAACTGGAAGTAGTTCCAGCAAAAACAAACCGCAGCTGATGATTTGGTAGAACCGGAGGATTCAATAGTTTCCAACGAATCTCAGTCTCTCCGCCGATCTGGTAGGGTTCCTCATACACCTGAGAGATACTTCGGTTTCTCTATGACAGTGGGAGCGAGGATTGCATCATGAGATGATGACCCAACTAGTTTCGAGCAGGCCATCAGGACTGGGGACTCTGTGAGATTGGCTAGATGCTTAGCGATCTGAGATGGAATCCTTATACACGAACAAAGTATGGACTTTGGTTGCTTTATCTGAAGGGTTAAATCCCCATCAGGAGCAAGTATATCTTGAGAAGATTACTTGGTGTACATGGAAAAGTTGAGACTTTCAAAACTATGCTTAAGTCCATCCAGATCCTACTTGCCACTGCTACATACCATGGCTACGATATCTGGAGGTTGGGTGTCATGACAACTTTTCTAAATATTGATTTAGAAGAGAGCGTCTATAAGTACACAGCCAGAAGGCTTCGTAGACAGTGGGAGCAACAGAAATGTGAGCAAGATGCTTTATGTGATAAATCAGGCATCGCGGAGTTGGAACGTCTGATTTGATGTGGTAGTCAAAGTTTTTGACTTCATCAAAATGGTAGATGAACCTTGTATATATAAAAAGGTAGTAGAGAGTATGGTGGTGATCGTCATTGAGTACGTGGATGTCATACTCTTGATAGGAAAGGAGTTTCCTTTGCTACGATCGGTCAATCTCCTCTTATCACAAGGATTCTCCATATAGGATCGAGGTGATACCTCCTAAATCCTGGGTTATGGATCTATGAGATAGATCCAATTGGATGTTAGGATTCTCACTAGTTGTAGTGAGATGGTATCAATCGATCCTGAGGAGAATCACTGGAAAGGTTCCAGGGTGATAAGGACGACTGAAAGTCAGTCGCAGGCATTGTCTTTACCCTCAATGGAGGGACGGTATGCTGGAAGAGTTCCATGCTAGACACCGTGACATACTAGATGATTAAAAGCAAGATACATCGTTACCAAGCATGCTACCAAAGAGGCAGTATGGATATATGTAAGTTCATGAGATGAACTTCGTTCCAACCATAGTGTGACAATGGAGTTATGGCTTTTGCCTAGGAACCCCCGTCCCATCGGAAATCCAGATATCATTCTTAGGCAGTATCACCTGATCATGGAGATGGTTGATCTCCAGGGAGATCGAGGTTAGGAGATTAGACACAGAGGACAACATGGCAGATGCACTCACAAAGGACTATTTCCCAGTAGAGATTTTTATGGGATGGTAGAGTATAAGATACTTCAACCACAGCTGATTGTTGGGAATGCGATACCACAACAGATGGCCCTAGTGCAAGTGGGAGATTGTTAGTTATATGTATGCCCTAGAGGCCATTACTGTACATACGATGTATATTGTAGTGGATGCTTGGACATATATAGGGAGGACTTCCTTGCTCGACATGATAATACGCTATCTGGTTGCTCTTTATCTTAACATGTACTCTGATTGTCCTTATGTTACATGTTGATAAAGTCCTTAGGATGAGCACTTGACTACCAGGACTATGATGCGGATCATACTAGTGGGGACAGTGTAGTCATCAAGTACATCCTTCAAATGTTCCTTGTCGTGGGAGTACCGAGACAGGACATCGATACTCCAGAGTAGACTAGCGTATGCGCTTCTTGACCCATATGATGGGCGATGGATGATCCCATATCCATTGGTGTTTGACATCAGAGAAGGTATACGGGTGCTCAGAGGAGACTGGGTACACTGGACAGACTCGCCGAGAACTCCCAGATGGTATTAAACCTCACGTCAGATTGCACTTCTCTGGTGACACTGGTATAGAGTAGTCTGTAGACTCGAGATCGTCATGGAGTCTTGTGTGATTCCCACTGTGCATTGATTTCTATCATACCACGTCTAAGAGGGCGTGAAAAAAGGTACCTTTTGGGTACAGTCCCGAATCACATGGAGGCAATGAGCGATAGGAGGGGTTTCGCCTCTCCCAGTATAGGGAGTTGATGTTGCGCTGTGTTCGATTGACTATAACTGGAAATCCCTGGCCAGGGTTGCTGAGATTTACTGGTAAATGTTATCAGTAGTTTCTTGAACTGTTATGGACCTCATATCTGTTAGTGTATATGCCCTAGGGGCCATTATTGTATCATACTTGTATATATATTACTTAATGAAAGCTTAGGATATTCACAATTGTATATACAGTCTTGCTAAAAATGGTAGTAAGCTACTTGGTTTTTGTCTACTTTAATATGTGCATATGTTTCTTGAAACGTATCACTTATACATATTAGTAGAGCCCATAGGATCTTTGCTTGATTACCAGCGTTGTAATGGCAGTCACACTAGTGGGGCTGGGTAGTCTGTAAGCAACATCCTATACAGGTCCCTGGTCGTTGGATTATCGAGATAGGGCATCGATATTCCGGAGTAGGCTAAGTGTGTACGCTTCTCATCCCAGTTGGGGAGATGGTCTGTCCCACAGCCATCAGTACGCCGTACTGGAGATAGTATACAGGTGCTCGTTAGGTTATGGGTACACCGGACAGGACTCGCAGGGGACCTGATTGGTTAGTATTATACCCATCGTCAGTTAACAGTTCCCAGGTGACATGAGTACAGCATAGTCCGCAGACTTGACACTGCTACTTCGCCTCGATTGTGTCCCACTGTTCTTAGATTGCCACCCTACCACGGCTCAAAGGAGTCGTGCAAACTGGTAGCAGTTGGGTGCAGTCCCGAGCACTTGGAGGCAGTGGCGGTTAAACAGGATCCGTCTCTCCCGGTATTGGGAGTTGATATCGCACTGTTTCATAGAGCCATTACGCAAAGTCCCTGGCCAGGACAAGCGAGATTTACTGGTAGGTTCCAGTAGTTTTCTCAGGGTGTAATGGGCTACGCTCCGACACGACTTATACCGCTATTAGGGGACTGACGCTTGCCGCCCCCTAAGCTCGATATGCGATAGCCTCAGACGAACAGATCGGACTATACGGAGATTGTCACATCAGGCTCAGTAGGAGTTCGGATGGGTTTCCTCATCGGCCTTCTTATTGACATCTACCTGGGGACCGTTACGTACAGCTAGTGCCGCTTGCGGTCTGTGGTTAAACCCACTTCCAGCGTAGTGTCGAGTCTTTAGTGTCCCATACAGAGGGTTTCCCTGCTCCAGGCCAAACAATATAGAGGTCGTATGGTTTTACGACAAAGGTTTGGGCTCATACGTGTTTTAACGCACGTACGACGTTCGGACAGTTTTTACTAGTCGGCTTTAGTTTAAGCCAGATTCTAGTATCAGGTTATTGGATTTATACAGTCTAAAGTTTTTTCCCTGTTTTCACGGATTGGAGGGCCGTTCTCGTTATTTTCCGGGAAGCATCTAGAAGCATGGTGACTTGGGGTTTAAGATGGCATATGCATTAATTGGATTAATGAGTCATGTAGTGATTCATGCATTGAGTTAATGATTCATTTAATGTTTTATATGACTCATGTGATGAATCACTTAGTGTATTAATGAAACATGGTGATAATTCATTGTTATTCATTTACTAGATATTATCATTTGTTTCATATATACACAAATGACTTCATTCATCCAAAAGGAATCTAATCGTCACCTTCTCTCTCCTTAAGCTCTCTCATTCTTGAAACCCTAACCGTAACCTCTCATGTGTTGAGATCAAGGGTTAGCTAGACTAATACATCCAAAAGCTCACTCTATATCCCCTAGGTAGCTTAAATTAGCACTTTGAGCAACCTAGTTATCTCAAGTTAGAGATCAAGCTTGGCGTAGGAGCTCTCGGGTGGATCGTCTATGACTCGAGGAGGTCGTTGAGGTGCCGATGTTCCAAGGAGCCTACGAGGAGTGGAAGACCGCGATGAAGACCCGAAGGACAAGTAACGTGAGGTATAACTTCGAATCCGAGTAGTTAAACCTTTCGTAGTTTGCTAGTAACGGTTTAAAAACGATTCATGCACTCAATTCCTTGTTACGAAGCTTTGATAATCGTTTTTTATATATTCCGCCTCCCCGCAAGTTTGTAGGGTGCGTGACATGGACTTACAGTGCGATCAGAGCCAACTAAACCATTACTAGCTTGTTAGCAACTAATTAGAAGTTCGATCGACGGAAAACATGAAAACGATACACCCCGAACCCTAACAGTTTATGTAAATTTTAAACGTGTCTAAATTTTTTTTTGATATGCCTTAAAATTCACAGCAGGGTATTATAAGAGTTCTTGGAAAATAAGAGGGCACAACGGGGCAAGACGGCCGCGGAACCGCGGCCAAATGGTGCTTTTGGCCGCGGATCCGCCACCGAGTCAACGCCGAGTTGACTCTGAGTTTCACAGTAATTCATAGTTTCTGGTGTTTTGCTTTCCTGTATATTCTGTTTTCTACCCAGGTTACTTTAGTACAGGTTTGCTTTTGGGATAGACACGGATAAAGGTTGTCGATCGATGTTCTAAATTAATTGCTAATTGGGTTTTTATCTGTAATGTTTAATGTGTTCGTAAACCTCCCCTAACAGCTAGTATGTCGGTTGGCAGGGGGTTGCACATTTCTGTAATGTTTACTGTTTGTGTATATGGATTTGATTGGAGTGTTGTGATGATTAGCCGGGGTTTGAGATGGGTTTTATATTCATTTATTCGATGTAAATGTAATATGATGTAATATTCTTTTGCGGGGCACATCCAGGTTGTGGTTGTAGCCACCGTTGTATTATTTCTTTTTACTGTTTTTGCTCCTAGGATAGACCCAAGGCGGGGTATACAAACTACCGGGTACTTTGAAGTGTTTAGTGGCCTACTCACTTTGTTGAGGGAGACCGCTTCACTTCGGCTACTTGGCGGGTAGTTTGCCGTACCCGTAGGGGTCTAGGGTGGGATAATGGCTATTCATCACAACTGTGTAATCCGTCTTTTATTGCAGGCTCAAAGCTAATGTGGATTGCTAGTATATCCAATAAAGTTCATCAGTGAACTGGAATGCTTATTATTGCGTCTGACGAATGTACAATATCTATATATGATAGCTATTAGACGTCACTTATGTTTTACACCCGCGCTAGCCCAACCCTCGCTCTGTTGTTAGTTAAGTTACCTAATGGGTGATGACGGGACCCCGTGGCGAATGCGGATGGCATAAGAGGACGTGGTATTTTCGTTGTTTTCTGCAATGATAGGATAAAGATGGGACGCATTATTATAATGCAAAGAAAATAAACCAAAGTTTAATCGTTGGAACAAATTTAAAAGAAACCACTCGGTTATTTTAAAAGATCAAAATTTTTTAATTGCGGAGCTTTAACCACTACTTTTAAAATGTATCAGGTTCCTTCGATTATATCAAGTTCACTACGTTCCCGGTATTGCTAAAACCAGTCGTAGCCCTCCGTCATTTCTTATGGATAGTCAATAGTATTCAAGCTGTGTTTGTTTGGCCAAAGTCAAGGCACAGTGTTTGGTAACTGTTGGATATTCATGTGTAGCATAGATAGATGCGTTGGTTTGGGACAGTCGTACTGCCTTGTTTGGCCAAAGTCAAGGGTATGTACGGATGGGTTCAAATTAACCTGGATAATGACGGGTAGAACTTGACATGTGACTTATAATTTGTTTGGCCAAAGTCAAGGTCATAAGAGCATGGCGCAAAAATCCACATCGGGAATTTCTAAAGAATCTAAAATTTGCAGAAAGATGCATACCATTTTGGAGTTTGATGAATGGTGGTAGAATTCCTTCAACATTATCATACGATGATATTTTGGATCCCGACCTACTGTGTGTATATACTACTTATCAGGAGATTCGTCACTTAACGAACAATGCTATAAACCAAGTAGGTGCCTAGAAAGGTCTCAGCGGGGCTACGGCCCCAGAGAAAAGAGTTTATTTAATTAAGGAACTTCGCGAAAGCGTTGGAAAACCTCCCTCGAAGTATCGACACTGACCTGGCTGAACGGTTAAGCAAGAATTGTACGGTGAGAATAGTCCTGGCTAATTCTTCTTTTATGGTTTGAGGAGGGATTCGAGAACCAGTGGGAGCCATCCTATTTAGATAAATTTAAAACAATCTAAACTTGTAAGAGTATCATGCTAATTCTTCTCTCTCTCTCTTAAATTGCAGCGACCTTGTGACCATACATAGGTTACATCTAGATAACAAATTGACTAAATCTGACTTATATGACTGGCAAAGGTCTGTCCAGATGTCCATTGCTTATGACAAGCTGGATCACCCTATTACTACTCAAGATCCCGCCGTCCCAGGTCCAGTTTTCCACCGTCACGGATATGGATATCCGCCAGACAAGGGAAAAGGATAAAGCGAAAGCCAAATGCCTCGTGTTAGCTTCAGTTGATGGTGTATACCAGAAGCAGCACGAGAAGATGGACTCAGTTTGCATCTTTCTCCATAACAAAGATTTATATGGAGAGCGGTCTCATATTGCAAGATATGAAACCTCGAACGAATTAATTCAAGCGAGATTGGCTGTCGGGTCATCTGTAGGGGACAACGTCCTTACAATGACTAGCTGTATTGATGAGCTCCAGGACCTGGAGACCGAATTGGGAAACGAGTCAGATACTGACTTGATTCTACAGTCTCTGCCTCCTACCCTAAAGGAAACCAGGGAAGTAGGAGGAAAGAGAAGGGCAAAAGTTTCGGGACTGGATATAGTAAAAGTGGGATGTTCCTATTGTTATGGGATTGGGCATAGGCAGAAAGATTGCAGCGCTTTAGAAGCCAGTAGCCAGGATTCGAAATATGTTGTGGCTTCTGCCTGAAGTGTATTTGTAATTGAGAACTGTTTGTCAATTAACTCTACTTCCTGGTTACTTGATACCGGATAAGGATCTCATATCTGTAATTCATTACATGCTTTGAGAAACCGTAGAGTTATAAAGGTAGGTGATTGGTCTCTCAAAGTTGCAAACGGAATGACAGTGAACGCTGAATCCGTGGGAGAATATCGCCTAGGATTGACAAGTGGGCATATATTGATTTTACGTAACTGTTTATATATACCTAGTATGACTTGTAATATCATATCAGTGTCCTCAATTTCAAGACAGGGATATGATTTTACATTCGTAAGCGATGTAGTTAACATCCACCTAAATGAAGTTCAGATTGGGTCAGGTATATTAGATAACGGTATATATGTATTAAGTCAAGCTCAGGTTTTCAATATCCAGAACACACTGAAAAGAAAGTCTCCAGAAATAAATCAGGCTTTCTTATAGCATTGTAGACTAGGTCATATCAATGAATCACGATTAACAAGTTACATAGAGAAGGATATTTGAATCCGTTCGAATATCAAACTTATGCTACTTGTGAATCTTGTCTCATGGGAAAGATGACAAGGACTCCGTTTACTGGGAACGGAGTAAGAGCGAGCGAGCTCTTAGGACTCATACACAGTGATGTGTGCGGTCCAATGTCTACACATGCCCGAGGTGGTTATTCCTACTTCATTACATTTACGGATGATTTCTGTAGGTATGGATATGTCTTCTTAATGAAACATAAATCCGAGGCCTTTGAGAAATTATAAGAATACAAGAATGAAATGGAAAAACAAACAGACAAAAGTATCAAGACACTGAGATCTGATCGAGGTGGTGAATACTTAAGTGACGAGTTCCTAGGTTACTTAAAAGAGAATGGAATTCTCTCTCATCTTACTCCTCCATACACACCACAACACAACGGTGTATCGGAAAGAAGGAATCGAACCCTATTGGATATGGTTCGTTCTATGATAAGTAAAGCTGAGTTACCACAATCATTCTGGGGATATGCACTAGAATCAGCTGCATACCTTTTAAACCGAGTTCCAACAAAGACTGTGCCTACTTCACCATATCAGATGTGGTATGGAAAGAAACCCTATCTGAAACATATTAAGATATGGGGATGTCCAGCTTTTATAAAGAAGGAGCATGCGGAGAACCTAGAGGCACGATCAGTACAGTGTAAGTTTGTGGGATATCCAAAGAACTCCAAAGGATATTATTTCTATTACGCAGAGGAACAAAAGGTTTTTGTTTCTCATAATGCTCGCTTCTTGTAAACTGAGTTTTTAGAAAATCAGATAAGTGGGAGCGCAATAAAACAGGAAGAAATTCCAAAACCACAAGCTATTACTGAAAGCTTTGTAGAACCAGAGGTTTCAGAAGAACCGGACATCCCGACGCCACTCCGCAGGAGTAGTAGGCAATCTCATCCGCCCGAGAGATACTACGGTTTTCTCATTGATGGGGATAGAGAGGATTGCACTATTGACTAGATGAGCCTACTAGCTTCCAGCAAGCCATTCAGAGCGGTGACTCAGTAAAATGGCTGGATGCAATGCGGACTGAAATGGAGTCCATGTACACTAACAAAGTATGGACTTTGGACATTGCTCCAGATGGGGTAAAACCCGTAGGATGCAAATGGATCTTCAAAAAGAAGATTGGTGTAGATAGACAGGTTGAAACCTACCAGGCTAGACTGGTTACAAAAGGTTTCCGTCAAAGACCTGGTTTGGACTATGACGAAACCTTTTCTCCAACGGCTATGCTTAAATCCATTCAGGTCCTTCTTGCTATTGTTGCCTTCCACGTTTATGAAATCAGGAAGATGGACGTAAAGACGGCTTTTCTAAATGGTAATTTAGAAGAGAGCATCTATATGGATCAACCAGAGGGATTCATTCAGAGTGGGAGCAGCGGTAAATTATGCAAGTTGCTTAAGTCCATTTATGGACTGAAGCAAGCATCACGGAGTTGGAACATCTGTTTTAATGATGCTGTCAAAAAATTTGACTTTATAATAAATCCAGATGAACCTTGCATATACAGTAAGATTATAGGGAGAGCTGTAGTATTCCTCGTCTTGTACGTGGATGACATTCTCCTTATAAGAAATGATATTCCTATGTTACAGTCATTCAAAAGATTCTTGTCATATAAATTCTCCATGAAAAACCTGGGTGATGCCTCCTACATTCTGGGGATCCGGATCTATCGTGATAGATCAAAGAGGATGTTGGGACTTTCGCAGTCCAGGTACATAGACACCATAGTGAAGAGATTCAGTATGGATGATTCTAAGCGCGGTAATCTACCGGCTTGTCACGGAATCATTCTCTCCAAAGAGATGTCTCCCAAGACTGATTTGGAAAGGGATCGCATGTCGATTATACCCTACGCTTCTGCGGTAGGCTCTATAATGTATGCGATGTTATGTACCAGACCAGATGTAGCATACGCATTAAGCGTTGTAAGCCGATATCAGGCAAACCCAGGGGAGAATCACTGGATAGCAGTAAAGAACATTCTCAAGTACCTGAGGAGGACTAAAGATATGTTCTTGGTATATGGCGGAAAAGACCTCCAGATTGAGGCCTTTGCCGACTCCGGCTTCCAGAGTGACAAAGATGACTCCAAATCCATGTCGGGTTATATCTTTACCCTCAATAGAGGGGCGGTCTGTTGGAAGAGTTCCAAACAAGTGACCGTTGCTGATTCAACGATGGAAGCAGAGTACATAGCTGCTTGCGATGCCGCAAAAGAAGCTGTCTGGATGAAGAAGTTCCTCACAGAACTTCAGGTGGTTCCTACCAGTGTTGATCCAATACCTCTGTTTTATGACAACAATGGCGCTATAGCTTTAGCGAAGGAACCCAGGTCCCATCAGAAGTCCAGACACATCTTAAGGCGGTACCACCTGATCAGGGAGATCGTAGATCGCCGGGAGATCGAGGTGAAAAGAGTAGAGACAGAGAATAACATTGCTGATCCATTCACAAAGGCCCTTCCTCAGACGCAGTTCGAGAGGCTATTTGAGATGATAGATCTATGATATGCCAGTTCATGGCCCTAGTGCAAGTGGGAGATTGTTAATATATATGCCCTAGGGGCCATTATTGTATCATACTTGTATGTATATTATATAATGGAAGCTTGGGATATTCACAGTTGTATATACAGTCTTGCTAAAAATGGTAGTATGCTACTTGGTTTGTGTCTACATTAATATGTGCATATGTTTCTTGTAACGTATCACTTATACATATTACTAGAGCCCATAGGATCTTTGCTTGATTCCCAGCGTTGTGATGGTAGTCACACTAGTGGGGGCTGGATAGTCTGTAAGCAACATCCTATACAGGTCCCTGGTCGTTGGATTATCGAGATAGGGCATCGATATTCCGGAGTAGACTAAGTGTGTACGCTTCTCATCCCAGTTGGGGAGATGGTCTGTCAAACAGCCATCAGTACGTCGTACTGGAGATAGTATACAGATGCTCATTAGGTAACGGGTATACCGGACAGGACTCGCAGGGGAACTGATTGGTTTGTATTATACCCGTCGTCAGTTAACAGTTCCTAGGTGACATGAGTATAGCATAGTTCGCAGACTTGACACTGCTACTTCGCCTCGAGTGTGTCCCACTGTTCTTAGATTGCTACCCTACCATGGCTCAAAGGAGTCGTGCAAACAGGTAGCAGTTGGGTGCAGTCCCGAGCACTTGGAGGCAGTGGCGGTTAGACAGGATTCGTCTCTCCCGGTTTTGGGAGTTGATATCGCACTGTGTCAGAGAGCCATTACGCAAAGTCCCTGGCAAGGGCAAGCGAGATTTACTGGTAGGTTCCAGTAGTTTTCTCAGGGTGTATTGGGCCACACTCCGACATGACTTATACCGCTATCAGGGGACAGACGCTTGCCGCCCCTAGGCTCGATATGCGATAGTCTCAGATGAACAGACCGGACTGTACGGAGATTATCACATCAGGCTCAGTAGGAGTTCGGATGGGTTTTCTCAACCGCCTTCTTATCGACATCTACCTGGGGACCGTTACGTACAGCTAGTGCCACTTGCGGTCTATGGTTAAACCCACTGCCAGCGTAGGGTTGAGTCTTTAGAGTCCCACACAGAGGGTTTCCCTGCTCCAGGCGAAACGATATAGAGGTCGTATGGTTTTACGACAAGGGTTTGGACACATACGTGTTTTAACGCACGTACGACGTTCGGACAGTTTTTACTAGTCGGCTTTGTTTTAAGCCAGATTCTAGTATCAGGTTATTGGATTTATAGAGTCTAAAGTTTTTTCCGTGTTTTCACGGATTGGAGGGGCGTTCTTGTAATTTTCCGGGAAGATTCTAGAAGCTTGGTGACTTGGGGGTTAAGGTGGCATATGCATTAATTGGATTAATGAGTCATGTAGTGATTCATACATTGAGTTAATGATTCATTTAATGTTTTATATGACTCATGTGATGAATCACTTAGTGTATTAATGAAACATGGTGATAATTCATTGTTATTCATTTACTAGATATTATCATATGTTTCATATATACACAAATGACTTCATTCATCCAAAAGGATTCTAATCGTCACCTTCTCTCTCCTCAAGCTCTCTCAATCTTGAAACCCTAACCCTAACCTCTCATGTGTTGATATCAATGGTTAGCTAGACTAATACATCCATAAGCTCACTCTATATCCCCTAGGTAGCTTAGATTAGCATTTTGAGCAACCTAGTTATCTCAAGTTAGAGATCAAGCTTGGCGTAGGAGCTCTCGGGTGGATCGTCTATGACTCGAGGAGGTCGTTGAGGTGCCGATGTTCCAAGGAGCCTACGAGGAGTGGAGGACCGCGATGAAGACCCGAAGGACAAGAAACGTGAGGTATAAATTCGAATCCGAGTAGTTAAACCTTTTGTAGCTTGCTAGTAACGGTTTAGAAACGATTCATGCGCTCAAGTCCTTCTTACGAAGTTTTGATAATCGTTTTTTATATATTCCGCCTCCCCGCAAGTTCGTAGGGTGCGTGACATGGACTTACAATATCGACACGACTTATCAAGCTACTGGGGTCTGACGTTTACTACCCCTAGGCGAGATATGCTACATACCAGACGAAGAGACCGGACTGTATGAGAGTGTTACTGGTTGGATTCATGGGAGAAAGTACAGGCTTGCTTGTTGATCTTCTGATCGCTCAATACCTGGGTGGCTGTTACGTTTAGCTGACCGCTTGCTGCTTGTGGGTGTTTGATATGATCATCACCTACTGCCGGCGTATTGACGATTCATTAGCGTCCTACACAGAGGTTTCCTGGCTCAGGCAAAACGCAGTAGGAGCACATATGTGATATGTGCGGGACCGAGAACATTACGTGTATGTGATACCGTACTAGATTCTCACGATATGAGATATCGGCCGGGTATATGTGATATAGCCGGGTCATCGGATCAAGTGTTGATTCGATGATCTGATACAGATTATATTAGTCGGTTATTTATGAAATAGCCGGATTATCGGATCAAATGTTGATTTGATAATTTAATGTATAATTATATATTTGATATATTAAATTACATTAACTAATATAAGCTCACTAAAAGATTCTTTTTCTCACTCGGGTAATACATTGATATATATGTGATATATGTTAATTGTAATATTTTATTTTGTTACAATAAATATTGTATATGTGATATATAATATTGTAACATGTTATGGTTATAAATGCAACATGTTTTGTGGAGTTTAAATGTGGTTAAGGTTTGGATTAGGGTTAAGCTTGAATGAATCTTTCAAGAAGGTTCTTGAAGCTTTGACTTTGACTTGGATATTTTGTGATATTTCTTTAACCCAACCCAACCCTTTAACCATAGTTGTTTCTCTACATGGGTTAAGTCTTCATACTTAACCCATGGTTGCATTTCTAACCTTACATGAGTTTTCATTATTCATCAATGTCACGACCCGAAAGTACGGAACATGACCGGCACTTAAACTACGAACGTCTCGAGACGTACGTAATCTAAGTAAACCGAAAACCTAGAAATCCAAACCAAGAAAAGAAGTAGAGTGCAGGAAAAACCAACTTAAAGTAAGTAATTTCAATAGCATAAGCCGAATTATGCGGTTTTTAAAACATCAAAAATTTACTGAAAATTTCGGCACAGTCTCCTTTGTAAATACTGGCCCCCAAACGGGATACAACATGAATAGTATACGAAATCAAGAAAAGGGCATCCCCAAGCGGGAGCTAGCTCTTCATCAATCAACGGTCACAACCACACAAACAATATAATATACAACGCCAACGGCGATGATCAAAACTCAAAAGGAAACTCAAAACCACCAGAAATATAACGAGCGACTCTAAGGTCGAAAGAATAAACAACACTGGTCTCTATCTCAATAAATACATGTTTGGTTGATGGAATTTACTAGATACAATGGAATAATATTATACAAGGTAATATGATGGGTACGATACAAGAAAAACCCACCTACTAGCAAGTCACCCGAATGAAACTGAGCCCGCAAAGCCGTAATGAAATCTATACGGCAAACCTGCAAGAAACTGGGGCACAACGGAGGTGAGTTGCCAACTCGTGAATAGAAAAATATCTACGCACCGAAATCGCATAAATAACGCAACCTAGGTCAATGATCATAATATATCCTCAAATATATGAATAACACGTAGCCTATAACAAGGCTAGGGTAAATATCTAGCCTGAGTGTAATCTCATATGCCCGTGTCAGTGCCTCAGGTAGCAATATATCATATGGATGATGTATGAATGCTTAAAACAGAATGCATGTACTGAATAAAACTGGTTTCATAAATCAGTGAGATTTCTGTATTTTAAAAGAAATGAGGTACCATATATGAAATCAGCATAAAACAGTGCCCAGCATCGACACAAAACAAGTGTCCAAATACCTCGATATCTCTGTGTCACAATCTATGTACCTCAAGTCTCAATCTCAATGTCTCAATCTCAATATCTAGGGCGCCGTCAGTCCAGACCGGCCCCTACCATCCATCTCAAGACCACGACGGTATCCTCCGGATATCCGACGCGTCGGGTAATATCACCGGTAGGTAGTGCTCCCCTGCCAGGCTCACATCGTCATCATCACGCGCTTCTTGCCCCGGGGTACCTTATCGGGTCCACCATGTATCCGAAATGGGTCATCCGTCTCCTCGAATCGGGTCTCGAAATCCATCAGCAAACTCATGGTGGACGACTCATACATCATGGGAAAACCACACTTTTTATTTTAAAAAGAGAGAAATCGGTTCATAGAAGTTTTTGCGGTTTTCCTCCAAATCCAGAAAATCTCATGGAAATCCGAATCCAAAACCTCAATAACACGTAAAATAGTGAATATATGCATGAGAATCCATGAATGCGGCATAACAATGAATAACAGTATGCATGAAGTAGCAGGTAATAACTACAATGTCTAAACTAACATATAAGGCAAGTACACTAATATCACGTCTAACTATTAGCTAACAGGCTATGTCAAGCAATAATATTTTTTAAGGTGTACGTGACATGGAAATTACCGATGAAGATGTGTGTGAGCCGGCAATTAAGTGTACGTGGTACATACGCATCATCGGTAATGGTGCTGGTGTCCTAACAGCATGATATCAATAATGGAGTATGAAACATAAAATAAGCATGCGATGCGAAGCGGACCACAAAAATGAGCGGGAGCTGAAAACTAGACGCAACTATAACTAATCTGCATTAATCTAATATCAGTCCTACAAATGGTGCCTTTTGAAATAACACGAATCATGGGGTTTTGAAAATAGGGGCTACGGTGTTTTTATGAAAAGATACGTCTTTTGAAATATCCGTAGGATCCCTTGGGCTGTCTTTAAAAATGCCCACGATTCGTTAGTTTTTGAAATAGGTAAGAAGTCTAATCTAATCTAACAACTACACTAAACTATACGGCTGAACTAACAAGCTGAACTACAGGTAAGGAAACCGCCTAACATCTGAGTCGATACATATACATACCTGTATATATATTAGTCGGTGATCCCGCCTCAATAATATCATATCCGATACCATATCTATAATCAGGCATCCCAAGTCAAGAGTGCGGATCAATCATCAATATAGCTCGTACGTAAATCCGTCGTACGGCATCCCAATCTGGGTACGGGTCAATATCACATTCATCATACTATTCACCTGGTATCCTCTTTATCAAATATCATGATCGGGGTACTGATCTACGTCTAGTACCATACTGATACCGCCTACGTATGCATGGACGTGTGTGAAACACTACGTCAAGGACCCGCTACAACGTCATGTCGTATCTCAAATACGAACCCTGCTATATCACCGATCTCACGGCCTCAAATCAAATCTCATCGACTCAGCTCAATCCCAAGTATCATCCTCAAATCCGTATGTGAACACATAGTACCATACCCATGTGAACCCATAACTATAAAGAATCCCATGAGCACATATCAATAGGAATGTATGCGAGTATGTATGTGTGTACGTGTAGTGCAACACTACCCTAGGGTTCGCAACACTAAAGTAATCCAACACACCAATATCCATCCTAAGCATCGTTATTAATCCCAAATAACATATAATAATTGTTGGTGTGTATACACATCCGTATACACCACCACGGACTGCGGGGGTGCTATACGCCATCCACCCGACTTCTCCCCGTAGATATAAATCTACTCACCTGGTCCTCGCTAGCCGGTGCCGACGTCGCCACGCTTGCTTGTCGTCTCGAAGTCCACATGGGGGTACCTACATATCATAACGCACCATATCGCATTAAAACTAAATTCGAAATCGAAACGGCATACGAAAATCAAATCGGCACGCGTATCACGCATAGGTCCAAACCTATCGCCTACGCATGCAAGAATAGTCAAACCAACCCTCGATGTCGATGTACAAACGTCAAACCATCGAGAAAAATCCAATCACACTCATTTGCACATTCACAAACACTAATTTTAATATAAACTAGGTTAAAACTCACAAAAACCCCAATTTTACTTAAAAAGTCATTTTTCCGAAAATCTAGCAAGCACAATTCGCCGTTTTTGTACAAAACAGGATGTTTAAATGAATGTAGCGGCTAATATATTTATTAAATATCTTAAATAAGTCATATAAACAATTCCCGGAATTTAATCTCATTAAATTCCAAAAACCCTAATATTCTAGTTTACAAAATACCTAAAATTTAACAATTTCAAAGCAAAAATGCACAAACTACAATCTAGCTTAGATTTGCATGATCTAAAACATTAAACCACACTTAATAAAGTTAATGAAGTCTTGAAAAACCTAAACACATTTTTAATCCCAAGTATTTAACCAATTTCAAAAACCTAGTAAGCAAATTAGCAAATTAACACAATTTTTAAACTAACCATTAGCACAAGCTACTAATCTTGTATTAACATGACAAAAAGCCTAAATATAACACACAACCATACACCAATTTTATAAAACCCTAACTTGCATTCAAATTCATAACTTGAATTCCAAAACTTGCAACTTAAGCCTAATTAACACTTAAGTAGTTTAGCTTTAAGAAATTAGTAACAAATTAAGCAAAAATGTTTTAGAATTATACCCAAAAACATTTGAAGATCCACAAGCATCCATGGCCTCCCAAAATGCTCTCTTTTCACAAAGATACATGCTATACGGGCTAAGCTAAAATGGGTAGGAGTCGGATTTTGGTTTTGGGATTTTTTTTTGATGGATTTGAGGCAATTTTTGATGAAGTTTGAAGAGAAAAGAGAAGGGAAATGGGGGGGCTGCTGCTGCTGTAGGAGGGGGGGTGGGCTGGAATGGGAGTGGGAGAGGAGAGAGAGGGAGGTAGAGAAAGTGGGGGGAGAAGTCAAAGTCAATTCAAGGTCAAAGGTCCACCTCATTTCTCCATTTTCTTTACTTTTCTTTCATTTCTTTCCTTGAATTGACTTTGACTTCTCCCCCCACTTTCTCCACCTCATTTCAAGTGGGGAAAAAAATGGGGGCTGCTGAATTCTTCAAGGGGCTAAGTAAATGGGAGTGTGTGGATGCGAGTACGGGTGTGGGGTGATGAAAAATGATAAATATAATACCCCAAACATCCATTTACGCTAAAAAAAAGCCTTTTTTCTTCAATAATTTCTAAACCGTTTTGGCAAATGATTTCGTTCCAAAAACCACATGATAAAATTTTATTTAATGTTTTATGATGCACAAAATTTGTTTCAACTCATTCCAATTTGTAATTTTCCCTAATTAAATATATTAGTGACGGCTTAAATAATAATAAAATAATATTTTTTTCAGAAAATTTGAAATTTCACCAGCGGCTCAATAAACACCAAATAATAGCAATTACATAGTTAGAATATGTTTATTTAATTTTTATAATAAGATATTTGTATTTTGACTTTTTACAGAAAACCCCCTTATTTTACCGATTTTTCGAAATTTCACCGAAACAATTTTCAAAACGTTACAATCAAAAAAGGGGATAGGTTCTTCTTCTTCCTACTTCTCTCATGAAAAGCTTTCTAGCTTTTTGTGAAGTGATGAAAATGGGTGAGTTAAAGAAAACAAATGAGAGCTAAATTCCTACTTCAACATTCTCATCTATTCTAGTCACTTAGATTAGGGTGTTTGCTTTGCTAATACTTGATTAGTGAAGCAAAAACTTGGGCTTGAGTTTTTTCAACGTAGATCATCTTTGTTATCGATGATCGGAAGCAAACTTGCATCTTTCTCTTCATAGAGCCTCTCTTGAGTCCGGGTTCTCGATGATCGCGGCGAAAGGACCTTAACATAGAGCTTTAGAAGTGAAGGAATGGACTACAAAGGTTGTAATCCCTAAATCTTAGATGTAAAGTTGTTTACTTGCTATTGTTTTCACCTAATCTCTAGTCTAAGATCTTGGTTAGGGTTGTTCGGCACGTCTAAAATTTGAATCGGGCATGGTTGATGCCTTGTAGAACCTTGTGAGAGTGCCTAGTAACCCTACAGAGGTAACAGAGCCAAGTTAGAGCTTTAGGCGAAGTCTAGACGAAGTTTAAAATCCGATCGAACCCCGAAACCCCGACACAAACCCCTTCTCTGGAAATTTTTTAAAATGTTGTTTTTTTCGTATTAAAAATACTCAGAAAAATAAGCTGGGAAATCTAAGAATTACCGTGAAGTACGGACCACCAACTCACCAATATGACCGCGGAACCGCGGCCAAACCACGCGTTTGGCGGGGTTCCGCAGCCAAACAGGGAAGATGAGGCCCACTACTTCAGGTATATATTCTTGGGTCCTTTTTCATTGTTCTGGGAATTTTTAATTCTACTCTAGTGTTCAGTTTTCTGGGATGTATTGGGAACTCGTTGATTCGATCGGAAAGTTTAACTTCGTTTAATTTTTCCGGGTAATTTAGAATGTGTTAAAAAGTTCGAACGGATATCAATAATTCACTTTTTCTCCTGCCGGAAAATTTTCAAAAGTTGGATTTTTGTTACCGTCTGAACCGCCTCATGCAAGTAACACGCTGGACCCTCTAGAAGAACACAAACCTTAACTCGATTATGTTACCGTCTGAACCGCCTCTAAACCTTAGGGTTTGGGGCAGTACGGCGTTGGCACTTGTGAGACGTTGGTTTGACCCTTCTACGGGTGGACCATTGATACTGTGGCATGTGATGGATACTTTTTGAACTACGGTCAAGTGTTGAGCTATTTGGGAAATCTTGGGTGTTTGTTTATTCAATCGGATAGTTTAACATTGTCTATTTATCTGGAAGGTGATACAATATTTGGAATCCAGAAGTAGTTATCAGATAACTAATTTGAATGTTATAAATCTAGCAGTTTAGTCTCATTTGATCGGTTGCCACGGGATTTTGATGATCAAAAGTCCGTCGCAATCACGTAGCGTACGCGGATACTCGCCGGGTAAACTTAATAAATAGCCACGCCCTATAGCCCCGACCAAGTGACTGTAGGAGAACCCCGTCGCCAAAAGCATCCGTTCGGGTGCTCGCGGCAGCGGCGTTATGCCTTAATGCACTTCGTCGACGGCATCCGTGGGTGCGGACTTCTACTAAAGTTTGCGACGAGCATTCAATCAGGATGTCAGGAATCTTGTTGAATTGCCCGACTTGATATTGAAAAGTGTTTTCGAGATCGAGACTAAAATGCGGGGTTTTTAATTGTTAGGCTTGCGATGTCTAAGGAATTCATTTGGTTAGGCAAGCGATGTCTAAGGAGCTTGCGGATTCCAACTGTTGTAGTATTACACTTTCTTTTCTGCGACCGTAAGTATAATATGTGGTGTATCGCCGGTTTCGTTGCTATACATTAACGACAATTGGGATACGCATATTTACTTACGTTGATAATATGTGATATTATGTGTTGCTGTGATATGTTATATTGGATCGTCGTGTTTTGAATAGCCGGGGGTTTTATGTGAGATGAGAGATTTTCTTTTTCATTCATGTAAAATTCATTTGTATGTAATATTCATTTATTGGGGCACTTCCGGGCTGAGGATAATGTCACCATTGTATATTATTTACTTTTCCGCATTAGGTAGACCCAAGGTAGGGAGCACAAGTAACCGGGTTCTAGGGTCCAGTGGGAGATCATCTCGAGGAGTCGAGACCGGGTCTCCTAACCCTAGAATTGGCATTGTTGCTTGCCGCTCTCGTAGGGG
Source organism: Agapanthus africanus (assembly GCA_030015575.1). Taxonomy (NCBI): domain Eukaryota; kingdom Viridiplantae; phylum Streptophyta; class Magnoliopsida; order Asparagales; family Amaryllidaceae; genus Agapanthus; species Agapanthus africanus. The sequence goes on along the minus strand of JASDDO010000024.1, from coordinate 637,634,269 downwards.
TCTATGGATATGGGTTTGGCTATTCATCGCGACCGTGGAATCCGTGTTTTATACAGGCTAGTATTAAAAACACGGACCTCTTAGTATATCCAATATTTCATATATGTTCTTCTGCTGCAATGTTCTGTGATGAGATCATATTACTGCCTGAGACAGATGTTTATATTATATATATGAGATATATGTTATATTGCAGATTTCGTTCCAAATGTGATACTTGTGAAGCATAATTAAAATGGGACTTCATTAATGAGATTAATAAAACTAAAAGAAACCTAAAGATGCTGTATAAACTTGTTTAAAATCTGGTAGCTCGAGTTCTTGCTTTGCATAGCGGTGTTTCCTTGTAGAACATCCAGCACCTTATTCGATAAGGAAAGAGCCGAGATCCTTTCACCTGGAGTGAACTCTTTAGCGAAACAAGTAGATGCTACAAACTCGGTTTGTCTTGTGATTGTTTCTATAGTTTTTTCTTTGCATAGTGGTATTTGTGAAATATCTAGCACCTTATTCGATAAGGAAAGAGCTGAGATCCCTTCACCGGGAGTGACCTCTTTAGCAAAACTAGAAAAGGCCTAAAAAACATTCCAATCAAAATCACTCGATTCTACAACGATATCGAGTTCATTACGCAAAGGGTTTTCTTAAAAACCTGTCGTAGCCCTCCGTCATTTCAGATAAGTACTTCATAGTATTCGTACTACGTTTGTTGGCTTTCGTCAAGGCGTAGTGTGCGGGAGCTATTTATGCTTATCTGTATAAGCATATGATGCGATTGAGTTAGGGTAGTCGTGCGACTTTGTTGGCTTTCGTCAAGGGTCGTGCGAGTAGGATTAATTCAATCGGGAAATGACGGGTTGAACTTGACTAGTAGCCTATGGTTTGTTGGCTTTCATCATGGTCATAGGATGCTAGGGATAAAATATTATTGGGAATTTCAAGGGTTGAAATTTGCAATGAGATTGCATACCTTCTATTAGATAGTTGGATCCCGATACCCGCTGCGAGTAAGAGTTACTCCTGCGAAAGTTTTACACATTACAATTAGCCGATCAATTAGGTGTCTAGAAAGGTGTTAACGGGGTAACGCCCCTGGGAAAACGAGATTTACTTTAATTAGGTCCGTGCGAAAGCACGGGGAACCTCCCTCAAAGTACCGGCACCGGCCTGGCAGAAAGATTGGCGAACTTGTAGGGTGTAATTAATCCCGGCTAGTCTTTCCTTTTAGGGTTTGAAGGAAGATTTGACTAAAACAGTGCGAGACATCCTGATTAGATAAATTGATAACCAATCTAATCTTGTAAAAGCGCACGCTGAGTTTTTTCTTCTCTCTCTCTCCTGGTTACGACTATTTTATGCCTTAATCAAGATAATAATACGGATGTATTGACCGAACCCGCTGGTTATACTGCACTAAGGAACGTTGGTCCCGCTCCAACTTATAATTGTTATAAGACAGAGAAGGAAATTGGGGATTACCAGAATTCCCGTGCCGCCCAAACGAAGAAAGTGCATGCTGATGCATCTTCTTCGGGTGTGTTCATTACAAAGAACTGTTTCTCAGTATCCTTTAGGTCCTGGATATGTGATACCGGATCAGGATCCCGCAAATGTAATCTGTTACATGGGCTACAGATAGGTAGAAAACTGAGAACGGGTGATAAGTTTCAAGAGTTGGAAATGATGCAAGTATTGTAGCCAAGTCTGTTGGCAGTTATCACCCTGTATTACAAGAATACATTGATTCTGAACGAATGTTATTAGATACCGAACCTGATATACAACATCATATCAGTTTCTTTATTAGTAAAGAAGGATATAATTTTGCATTGTTGGATAATGTTTTGAACATTTCCTATATCAAGAGTTGATCGGTTCAGGCACGTTACCTAAAAGCATAGATGTTCTAAATCAAACTATAGTTCATAACGTACAGAACACACACAAGAGGAAGTGTTCAGAAATTAACGGATCCTTCTTGAGGTATTATAGACTAGATCATATCAATGTGACCTAACTAGCTGAAGTTACATTTAGATGCATATTTAAATTAGTTTGAATTTACATATTGTCAAACTTGCCGGTCATGTCACAAAGATAAGATGACCACAGCTCTGTTCATTGGAAACATAGAAAGAGTTAGTGAACTCTTGGAATTGATACATGATGATGTATGTAAGAAACCCTGTCTATACATGCCAGGACCGATTCTTTGTACTTTATTATATTCACTGATGGTCTCTCAAGATTCGCATGTGTGTTCCTGTTGAAACATAAGTCTGAACCTATTGAGAAATTCAATGAATATGAGTTAGAAGTAGAGAACCAAAACGGGTATAAGTATTATGTTCTTTGATGAGATCAAGGAAGAGAATACTTGAGCACGGGATTCCTGGACTATTCTAAAGGAGAATGAGATTCTCTCTCAGCATTACTCCTCCGTATACACCACAGCATGTCGGTATATCGGGGTGGAGCAATCACACCCTATTAGATATGGTGTGCTCTATGATGAGTACTACTGAGTTTCCTATTTCCTTTTGGGAGTTATGCACTTGAGAAGTTGCATACCTATTGAATAGGTTTCCAACCAAATCAGATGCCTGCCACTCCATATGTGATATGGTATAGGAAGAGCCCATCTCTTAAAGATGTTAAGATTTGGGGTTGTCCGGCCTATGTCAAAAGCAAAATCCGGACAAGCTCGAGGCAAGGACAGTTCTGTGGAAGTTTGTTGGATATCCCAAGCATTAGAAAGGGAATATTTTCTACCAAACTGAGGAACAAAAGATGTTTTGTTTTCTCAGCATGCCACCATTTTGGAAAGGGAATTTCTTGTGAAGAAATTAGTGGTCATAAGGTAGAACTGGAAGTAGTTCTAGCTAAAACAAACTGCAGCTGATGATTTGGTAGAACCGGAAGATTCAATAGTTTCCAACGAACCTCAGCCTCTCCGCCGATCTGGTAGCGTTCCTCATCCATCTGAGAGATACTCCGGTTTCTCTATGACAGTGGGAGCGAGGATTGCATCATGAGATGATGACCCAACTTGTTTCGAGCAGGCCATCAGGAGTGGGGACACTTTAAGAATGGCTGGATGCTTAACGATCGGAGATGAAATCCTTATACACCTACGAAGTATGGACTTTGGTTGCTTTATCTGAAGGGTTAAATCTCCATCTGGAGCAAGTATATCTTAAGAAGATTACATGGTGTACATGGAAAAGTTAAGACTTTCAAAGCCATGCTTAAGTCCATCCAGATTCTACTTGCCACTGCTACATACCATGACTACGATATCTGGCGGTTGGGTGTCATGACAACTTTTCTAAATATTGATTTAGAAGAGAGCGTCTATAAGTACACAGCCAGAAGGCTTCGTAGACAGTAGGAGCAGCGAATACGTGAGCAAGATGTTTTATGTGATAAATCAGGCATCGTGGAGCTGGAACGTCTATTTTGATGTAGTAGTCAAAGAGTTTGACTCCATCAAAATGGTAGATGAACCTTGTATATACAAAAAGGTAGTAGAGTGTATGGTGGTGATCCTCATAGAGTACGTGGATGTCATACTCTTGATAGGGGAGGAGTTTCTTATGCTACGATCGGTCAATCTCCTCTTATCACAAGGATTCTCCATATAGGATCAAGGTAATACCTCCTAAATCTTAGGTTATGGATCTATGAGATAGATCTAATTGGATGTTAGGATTCTCACTAGTTGTAGTGAGATGGTATCAATCGATCCTAAGGAGAATCACTGGAAAGGTTCCAGGGTGATAAGGGCGACGAAATGTCAGTCGCAGGAATTGTCTTTACCCTCAGTGGAAGGACGGTATGTTTGAAGAGTTCCAAGCTAGACACCGTGACATACTAGACGATTAAAGGCAAGATACATCGTTACCGAGGATGCTACGAAAGAGGCAGTCTGGATATATGTAAGTTCATGAGATGAACTTCGTTCCAACCATAGTGTGACAATGGAGTTATGGCTTTGGCCTAGGAACCCCCATCCCATCAGAAATCCAGATATAATTCTCAAGCAGTATCACCTGATCATGGAGATGGTTGATCTCCAGGGAGATCGAGGTTAGCAGAGTAGACACAGCGGACAACAGCGCGGATGCACTCACAAAGGCCTATTTCCTAATAGAGACTTTTATTGGATGGTTGAGTTTGAGATACTTCAACCACAACAGATTGTTGGGTATGCGATACCACAACAGATGGCCCTAGTGCAACTAGGAGATTGTTAGTTATATGTATGCCCTAGAGGCCATTACTGTACATACGATGTATATTGTAGTGGATGCTTGGACATATATAGGGAGGACTTTCGTGCTCGACATGATAGTACGCTATCTGGTTGCTCTTTATCTTAACATGTACTCTTATTGTCTCTATATTACATGTTGATAAAGCCCTTAGAATAAGTACTTGACTACCAGGACTATGATGTGGATCAGACTAGTGGGGACAGTGTAATCATCAAGTACATCCTTCAAATGTTCCTACTCGTGGGAGTACCGAGACAGGACATCGATACTCCAGAATAGATTAGCGTATGCGCTTCTTGACCCATATGATGGGCGATGGATGATCCCATATCCATTGGTGTTTGACATTAGAGAAGGTATACGGGTGCTCAGAGGAAACTGGGTACACTGGACGGACTCACCGAGAACTCCCAGATGGTATTATACCTCACGTCAGATGGCACTTCTCTGGTGACACTGCTGTAGAGTAGTCTGTAGACCCGAGATCGTTATGGAGTCTTGTGTGATTCCCACTGTGCTTTGATTTCCATCATACCACATCAAAGAGGGAATGAAAAAATGTAGCTTTTGGGTACAGTCCCGAATCACATGGAGGCAATGAGCGATAGGTGGGGTTTTGTCTCTCCCGGTATAGGGAGTTGATGTTGCGCTGTGTTCGATTGGCTATAACTGGAAATCCCTGGCCAAGTTTGCTGAGATTTACTGGTAAGTGTTACTAGTAGTTTCTCAAACTGTTATGGACCTCATATCGACAAGACTTATCAAGCTACTGGGGTCTGACGTTTACCACCCCTAGGCGAGATATGCGACATATCAGACGAAGAGACCGGACTGTACAGGAGTGTTACTGGTTGGATTCATCGGAGAAAGTACAGGCTTGCTTGTTGATCTTATGATCGCTCAATACCTGGGTGGCTGTTATGTTTAGCTTACCGCTTGCAGCTTGTGGGTGTTTGATATGATCATCACCTACTGCCGGCGTATCGACAATTCTTTAGAGTCCTACACAGAGGTTTCCTTGCTCAGGAAAAACGGAGTACGAGCACATATGTGATATGTGCGGGACCGAGAACAATACGTGTATGTGATACCGTACTAGATTCTCGCGATATGAGATATCGGCCGGGTATATGTGATATAGCTGGGTCATCGGATCAAGTGTTGATTCGATGAACTGATACAGATTATATTAGTCGGTTATTTATGAAATAACCGGATTATCGGATCAAGTGTTGATTTGATAATTTAATGTATAATTATATATTTGATATATTAAATTACATTAACTAATATAAGCTCACTAAGAGATTCTTTTTCTCACTCGGGTAATACATTGATATATATATGTGATATATGTTAATTGTCTTATTTTATTTTGTTACAATAAATATTGTATATGTGATATATAATATTGTAACATGTTATGGCTATAAATGCAATATGTTTTGTCGAGTTTAAATGTGGTTAAGGTTTGGATTAGGGTTAAGGTTGCCTGAAGCTTTCAAGAAGCTTCTTGATGCTTTGACTTTGACTTGGATATTTTGTGATATTTTTTTAACCCAACCCAACCCTTTAACCATAGTTGTTTCTCTACATGGGTTAAGTCTTCATACTTACCCATAGTTGCATTTCTAATCTTACAAGAGTTTTCATTATTCATCACAAAAGGGGATTGGTTCTTCTTCTTCCTACTTCTCTCATGAAAAAGCTTTCTAGCTTTTTATGAAGTGATGAAAATGAGTGAGTTAAAGAAAACAAATGAGAGCTAAATTCATACTTCATCATTTTCATCTATTCTAGCCACTTAGATTAGGGTGTTTGCTTTGCTAATACTTGATTAGTGAAGCAAAATCTTGGGCTTGAGTTTGTTCAAGGTAGATCATCTTTGTTATCGAAGATCGGAAGCAAGCTTGCATCTTTCTCTTCATGGAGCCTCTCTTGAGTCCGGGTACTCGATGATCGCAGCGAAGGGACCACAACACGGAGCTTTAGAAGTGAAGGAACGGACTACAAAGGTTGTAATCCCTAAGTCTTAGAAGTAAAGTTGTTTACTTGCTATTGTTTTCACCTAATCTCTAGTCTAAGATCTTGGTTAGGGTTGTTCGGCACGTCTAAAATTTGAATCGGGCATGGTTGATGCCTTGTAGAACCTTATGAGAGTGCCTTGTAACCCTACAATTGCTGCATCCTGATATGACTCTTTGCATAAATTACTTGCGTACATACATATTGTACATCCATGCTTGCGTAAATACCACTTGTACATCCATGCTTGCGTATATACCACTTGTACATATATATTGGTGCATATACATATTGTACACCCATACTCGCGTACATACATATTCTACATCCATACTTGCGGACATACACATTTGTACGTCCATACTTGCGTATATACACATATGCACCTTTATACGACATTGCATTCGATTTTGGAGATTTAGGAACCGCATGATATATTTTAAAAACTGGATTCATTTAAAAGAGCGATTTTCCCTCGATATGTGCATATTACTGTTCCATGTTGCATGATATACGAAAATGCTTACATTTCTGTTATATATCGCATACATCATGCTTTATGATTGCACGCATTGAGATATGTTGTTTTCATGAGATTTCTGGATTTAAGAACCCTGGCTATTTCAAAAGAAAGCATGTACTGTTTTAAAAACCCGGTTTCTCTTGATATGATATTCCAGTGCGTCCACCATGCGTTTTCTCGGTTCTGAGACGTATGACATGTGAAACCCGATTCGAGGAGCTGGATGAGGCCGATTGCGGGTACATGGTGGACCCAATATGGTACCGTGGGGCGAGAATGGATTGCTGTGCAGTAGATGGTGAGCCTGACAGAGGGACTACTACCTACCGGTGATAGTATTTGGGCTCGGCGGATATCCGGAGGATACCGACCGGAGTCGAGAGATGATATGGGCCGATCTGGACCGACGGAGCCCGTGGGCCGATTCGGACTGACGTAGCCCGAGATATGAGGATTTACGTGTCGATGTTGGACACGGGTTTCATGATGTTTTCGAGTGTCGATGCTGGACACCCAGATTCCATGATTTTGATGTGTCACGAGGGACACACGTTGATTTATATCCTCATACTTATATTCTCATACTTCCATGCATATGCTTTTATGATATTTATATGCATGATGTTGTTGTGTCATTGGTTGACACGTGGACGGTATCCACTTTCATACATACATTGATGATATGGTTGGAAGAGATCCACATGCATATATACATTGATTATATTGTTGAATGATATCTACATGCGGATAGAAATGGATATTAGTGTTGGCATATATACAGATACGGTCACCCTAAATATCATAGTAATACCTTAATGATATAGTTGATCTAGGAGTCGTTGTTTATTCGATATCTACTTGTAGATGTTTTTCTATTCATGAGTTGGCAACTCAGCCCCGTTGTGCCACAGTTCTTGCAGGTTGACCGCACGGATATGTAGTGGCTTCGCTGGCATACAGTTGCATTCAGGTTTTTTGCTTTGGTAGATGGGACATTTGTATCGTACCCCCTCTTGTATTTACTATTTCATATTGTATCTAGTCAACTCAATCAGTCAAAACTAGTAATTATATAAGTAATGAGTCTTAGCAAGACTTGTAGTTGCAAGACTTGAGCAATAGGTGTATGTTCGCTTTGGGGGATTTATGTCTTGCTTTTCCTTATCTTTTGTAGTGATCTTCGCCGTTGGGCGTCATATACTTATTTATACTGTCTTGCGTGGTTGTGATCCGCCGATTGGCGAAGAGCTAGCTCCTGCATGGGGATGCCTTTATTTTAGCATGTATTGTGGTTTTGGATCAAACAGTACCAAGGAGGTGCTGCCCAAATTTTTAAAAGACGAAACATGTTTTCAAACTAGAAAAATTTCACTTGCATTATTTATGTCCCTTTTTCCATGCATTTAAGGAAACTTGATTTCATTATACCTTTATTTCAAAACTTCACCTCTTTTATTTTCATAAAAAGGTTTCGATTTTTGGGTTTCAGCTTACTTGAATTCTGTTACGCCTTTAGACGTTGCGTGATTCAAGTGCTGGTCACGAGCTTATATTTCGGGTCGTGACATGCGCGAATCTATCACATGCAAGATAACAGCAATAAATGGCCATATGTATGCAACAGTCATGAAAGGTACTCTATCAGGTATAACTAATAGATGAAGCAATAAATGGCAATGTGTATATGCAACCGTCATGAAAGGTAATCTATCAGGTACTACTAATACATGAAGCAATGCATATAAAATAAATGTGGTGTATGGGATAAAACATGTCATCCTCACGGAATCCTGACCTCGTGGTAGGACAAAGTCCATCAAGACAATCTAAATCCCAAATATTCTCAAATCGGCCATCAGGTTGGCCCTCATATTGGCTATCATATCGGCCCTCATATCGGCTAACAAATGGCACGTGATGGCCCTTAAACTACGCAACGTCTACAGGCGTAGCGCAATTTAATTAAGCCGAAAACCCAGCAATCTAATCCATCAAAAGTAGTAAGAAATAATAACATTTTCAAAACTTTTGAAATCTCAACCCAAATTCTTTAAAAGTCCAATTTATTTCCTTTAAAATTTTGCCAGCACCTCCTTTGTAAACCAAGCCCCCAAAAATGGGTACAACATAATATAAGTAAAAGCATCCCAAACAGGAGCAAAAATCCACGCCCAACGGCGGAAAACAACCACCACAACAGATATACGACGCCGTAGCGAAGAAAGAGACGATATGAATAAAACTGCATAAAAACCTCCTAGTCACAAATAATGTACAATATCGTCCTCACATCACGTCTCTAAGTCATACAATACAATGGTAGATGGAGAGTACAGGATAAAACGAATATACAACAAGCAACATCGGATAACCGCAAGACCTACCTAAGCAAAACTGCACACTGTCAGGCGAAGCGGTATCCACAACAAAAGATGATACGATGGATGAAAATAGCTCTGCCTCTGACTATCCTGAGGAACACTTGCAAAAACACTGTGGCACAACGGGGGTGAGTTGACAACTCATGAATAGTAAATAACATAGGCAGGTAATCGCGAGTATGCACGTACAGCGCGAATCTAACATAAGCATTTAATAGCAATGAATAGTCATATGTAATGCATCAGTCATGAAAGGTACGTTAGCAGATACTACTAATACATGAAGCAATAATATGACAATCGGTATGTAATAATCATGTAAGATACTCTATCAGGTACAATAATACATGAAGCAACGCATAACAGTATGTAAATGCAACAGTCATGGAAAGTACTCTATCCGGTACAAATAATACATGAAGCAGTGCATAAACAATAAATGTGGAGTATGGAATAAAATATGTCATTCCTACGGAAATCCTAACCTCGTGGTAGGACCAAAATCCAACAAGACAATCCAATTACCAATTTCCACAATCAGCCCCCAAATTGGCTCTCATATCATGTAAGCCTCGTATATCCTGTATGTACAACATCGATATATCTCACATATCCTGTATATCCAGTATCAGTATATCTCACATATCCTGTATGTCCAATATCAATATATCTCACATATCATGTATATCCAATAGCAATATATCCCACATATCCTGTATGTCCAATATCAATATATCTCACATATCATGTATATCCAATGTCAATATATCTCACATATCCTGTATGTTCAATATAAGGTGAATGTACAATATCGACACCTAAAAACATCATGAAATAAGTGTCTAGCATCGACACAAAAATACAAGTTTTTACATCCTCGAATCTTAAGTGCCAAACACTGAGACTCTCGATCCCCGTATCGGTAATATACGACCTCGAATCTTAAGTGCCAAATATCGACACTCTCGATCCCCGTATCGGTAATATACCTCCTCGAATCTTAAGTGCCAAACACCGACACTCTCGATCCCCGTATCGGTAATATACGTCCTCAAATCTTAAGTGCCAAACACCGACACTCTCGATCCCTGTATCGGTAATATACGTCGTCGAATCTTAAGAGCCATAATTCCATGAAACCACCAAGGTCCTCAAATGGATCCATCCAATATCAAGTGGATCCATCCAATATCAAGTAAAGAAATAGAATACTTGCATAATTCCATGAAACCACCAAGGTCCTCAAATCCAGAAAACATCAAGTAGTGAATACGTATGAATGCATGAATCAATACACATATATTAGCATCCCATTCCACTGATATTGGTGTAAAGGCATATATAATAGTGTCCCATTCCATTGTTATATATACAGAAGTAAAAATATCAGAGACATCATATGAAATCAAGAATGTAATATATGAAACATGAAACAATAATATGAGCATATAAAGGAAAACAGCTATTTAACTGCAACAATTTCCTAAATATATCACGCGGTTCCTGAATTCCCCGAAATCAGATGCAACAACATAGACAGGTGAACATGTAGCTACAACAAGGTATGCGTTACCATGTCGGTATAGCAAGATATGTGTGTCCATATGTAAGTATGTATTATGTCAAAGTAGCTGTAGCAAGGTATGTGTCTATACATATCCATGATACCCTCCAGGTATATGTATGTATGTATGCCAGATGTACAGGTAGCTATGTCTCATATGTGTATATACCGATCACAATGGAACAATACCATATAAGTATATGGGTAACTAGAATGTAAGTATACATGTTTGCTATATGTCATAAGCACAATAAAAATATGAATTAATGTCTTAATGTCCCTAACCAAACAATATCATATCTATAAGGGTATTGTGCGTGTCACGGCAATTATTGACGGTGTGTGTGACTTACAATCGGTGCTCGTGCAACATAAGCCGTCGATAATAGTGCAGTGTCCTAAGGATACTAGTCCAAGCACAGCACTAACCAAGTAGTAATATATGTATGCGCAATTCTATATATGCAATAGAATATGCGACAAAACATAACAACTATAGCCCAGACGCATAACTCCATGCGGGCGATTCCCCTGTAGATGTTAAATATACTCACCAAAGCTCCTGGCTAAGTGATGCCAACCACCCGTTTTCCCCTGGTAGCAGTGTCCGAAGTCCCCGCCTGCGAACCTACCACAATAAAACAATAAAGCAAATAAATATTAATAATAGACCAAGAACATGAACAAACTACGTTTTAACGACACACCAACTCCATACCTACTCCGAAGTGTTCGTATTGTGGCTAACGTGCGTTGCGACATGACGAAAACAACCTAAGAGCAAAAACACAGAAAGTGTACAGTCCGTGTCGTATAACGTATCGCGCGGACACAAAAGACTAGATTAAAGGAAAAACATCCCGGATTTTTCATACTGTAAATACTAAAAAAGTAAACAGTACCAAACACTCCTAACCAACAGCAGACAGTTACCCATAAAAACCAAACCCCAGCACTTCCCTCAATAGCCGGCGTCGCCGGAATTTGCCAATGGGTCGACGGCCCATGCCGGTGGGGTGGGTCTCGTGTCTCAGGTGGTGCTCCAAGGTCACTAGTACATCGCTACAATTTTGTTTGGTCACTCACTAAAATTTCCAGGTCACAGCAGATACAGAGGTTCAAAAAGGACACTAAAAAATACGATATTGCACTAATAGATATTTAAAGTGTTCTACGCTACAACCAACGAGCTACACAACATAAAAACTCCTAATTAACAGATTAGGGATTATTCCTATCAACCTTGCTTCTAAGATCCAAGCTTTTCTAACTCCAAGTGATCAAGAAAGCAAAACCAAGACTTGAGGTATTTTTGTGATATATTTTGGGAATTTTGGGCATTTATTGGCTTGGAATTTTTTGTAAATGGGAAAGAAATGGTCAAGGGCAGAAGAGGGAAGAAGGATCTTGGCCAAGGGGGAGTGTGAAGAGTTGTGTAGGGTTTTCTAGCTCATTCTATCAATAAATGCACATAAATGCATTCACACGCACATGCATGCACCTCATGCATTCTTTTCTTTTTCTTTAAACCTTTAATCTAAAACCCATACAAATATTTAGATATTAAGAGAAGGGTTTTATTAACTAAACTTAATTTGTTAAAAAGATCACTTCAGAGAAATTTCCCAAAATGTAAATACCGCATTAAAATAATATTAAAATTGGGAAAATTTCAAATTGAACCAAAACGTCCCTTATACCCCCAAAGCTTGCGCACTAGCTTTATTTTAGCTAAACTAGGTGCTGGCAAGTCTATATGGTCGTTTGATCACAGTCGGTTTAAAACTGAAAATACCGACAATTTTACCCAAAAACGGAAAAATTCGCATAACGATTTCTAAAACGTTACAATCTCCCCCTTATAAAAATTCGTCCCCGAATTTAATATTCTCACTAAGCGTACATTCAAAGAGATGAGTACAAAACTCCCAAATCTCGCTCGTAGCCTCCCAAGTGATCACCTCACTATACGGCTACGTCCAAGAAAACTCTCCATAGATGGCAAGACCCTTGACCGAAGTTTTTCTACCTGCCGAGTCATTAACACATATGGATGCCGGTGAACGAAAAGATCGCGTCCAAGCTAAAGGGTCTGGTGCTGAATCATGTGAGAAAGGTCATGAACGTATTTACAAAGTGTTGACACAAGGAAAACAGGATGAATACTCAATAATCTGGGAGGAAGTGCCAAATCAAAGGAAACGGAACTAACTCGCTTTAAGGATCTCAAAAGGACCTACAATCTTAGGATAAGCTCCCCAAAACTCAACACGTCATTCATTGGAAAATACTTAGGAATACATTATTCTCCCACTGCGAACTCAAGCCTGCGACCACCATGGTCGGCATTAGACCTCTGTCTGCACAGGACTGTCATCATCCTGACCTGAACCAACTGGATCATTTACGAATTCTCTAAACTAGCTGGGGTCCAAAAATCCTTCTACGCAGAGTCAGAAGAACAGAATGGAGATCGACACCACCTAACATCCAAATCAAAAGGTTGCCAATTGGAGTATCTCCTGATAACAGCTAACGAAGGAGAACTCTAACAATGGCAAGTTATAATCCCAACTGCCAACAACACTTAGTACGTACGCACATGCATATCCTCCAGAGTCTGTATAGTCCGCTTAACTGACCATCGTCCCCCAGATGGAAAAGCGGAGCTAAAGCTCAACCAGTACCCAAGGCTTCCTGAAGCTTCTTCCAACTACGGCTAGCGAACAGGGTTCCCCCAATTGGATACAACGGATGAAGGAACTCCGTGCAACGCACAAACTTAACAAGGAACAACTGAGCAAACTGAGAATAACCGGACAACAAACACCCCAAATGGAGTCACACTCTGACTAAACCTGGGTGGACGTCATAACGAAAATTCATGGAGATCTGCTCCCATTCTCTCTCGGGAACGGTTAAAGGTTGCAACTCTCCAGCCGGTCTTAAATGCTCAACCCTAGCTCACAACCAGACAGACACATTTAACGAAATCCGAAACTCCACTTTTTCATCCTGCCCACCAGTAACTGACTCTCAAGTCACGTTACATCTTGGCGGCACTTGGATGAACACTGAAAGCTGACCGATGTGCCTGCTTTGGGATCTCGCTTCTCTACCTATCAATATCAGGTACACACCAACGAGTCAAGAACGTAGCACACCTTAGTCACCAATCAAGGATTCCGAATCTTTACCCTGCCGAACGTGCTCAGGTATCACAAACAACGAGTATCGGTAGGCTGTGCCTCACGAAAAAATTAAGGAAAAGTGGTCGGGCGCGGACATGAGCAAGCTGTCCCCTCGGTAGAGGCGAACCAGGCTGTACTCCACGATCATTCAAGAACTGTAAATCTGCAGAAGACTGTTTCTGAACTGCGCACCACTGGAACAAGCTAACCCCGGGCCCACGACTCAAGCATCAGCTACCATAATTGCCTTGCCACGGTTAACCAAAGGATCTCTCAAACACAATCCTCCACACGTTCCATCCAACGGCGTTGTCTCAACAATAAACACCCGCTGCAAGAAGATGTACATTAAGCCCTGGTGGTCCGTGAAGATCTGACACGACTCTCCACACATGTATTGTCCTCGGATCTTCAACGCACGACCACCTCGGCCATCTCCAGATTATGAGTAGGATATCCTGATCGTACTTCCTCCAACTGTCGGGAAGCAAAAGCGATAACTCTATTATGCCACATCAGTACACAATCGAGCCCCACTCGTGAAACATCACAGTTAAACAACAAGGTCGCCCGAAACAGAAAACAAGAAGGAACTGGTGTAGTTGTCAACCGAATCTCCAACTACTGAAAACTCCGCACACATGCCTCAGTCCACAGAAAAGAACCTCCTTCCTAGTCAGTTCAGTCAATGGTGCAGCGATACACAAGCAATCCTACACGAAACGGCGGTAAAAACCTGCTAAGCGCAAAATCTGTGGACCACTGTCCCGGATATAAGTATGGGCCAAAGCTGTACGGCCTCAATCCTCCTCCAGTCCATACGAAAATCTTCTCCAGTAATTACCAGACCTAGGTGTCAACACAATCAAGCCTGAAAGAACACTCTGAGAATTTAGCTAACTTCTGGGCTCTACCAATGTCTGCAAAAACAAATCCCCAAATGCTGCTCACGTTCCTTACGAGTCTTGGAATAGACCAGAATGCCATCAATGACACAACAATAAACTGGTCGAGGAACGGCTTGAAGAAATCTGGTTCATTGTATCCACGATTGCTGCTAGGGCACTGGTGAGTCTCCGGAATGTTATCACTCCAAACCTGCAACAATGATGACCTGATCACAAACAAACTCAGAAAGAGTCTCGCACTCTTGAGCTGATCGAAGAAATCGTCAATGCGAGGTAAAGGATACCTATCCGCACCGTAACTCGGTTCAATTGACGATCCATCAATACATAACCTCAAACTACCGTCTTCTCCCTGAGGAACAGAAAAGGAGCTCCCCTAAGTGAAACACTCGGACGCACAATTCCCCCAACAAACCACTCTGAAACTGATCCTTAAGCTCCCAAAGCTCCGCCGGCTCATCTGGAACAACGTCGGAAAACTCTCGCAAGATAATATCCAGAAGAAACTGCAGACCATCCTGGGGATAAGAGCTGAAAGACTGTCCTCGTCCCAGGCCTCTGCTACTCCCGCGACGGTCATGAAATCTATCTCGATGCCTAAGCCTCTGTCTCTGGGCTGGTACACCTGTACGAGCCCTCCTCGGTTCCGGAACTCCCAAAGTCTCGGAAAAGCGCTCCTTGTCAAGACGGCTACGTCCACTGGCGCTGTATAAGTAACACAAGGATGAGTGCTAATTGCAAGGAACTGTAGGGTTCCTAGGCACTCTAACAAGGTTCTACAAGGCATCAACCATGCCCGATTCAAAAATCAGACATGCCAAACAAACCTAAGCAAGATAGTATACTAGAGATTATACGAAAACTAGCAAGTTAAACATTTTAACTCTAAGTGAAAGGGATTACAACCTTTGTAGATCCGGTCCTTCACTTCTAAAGCTCCGTGTTGATGTCCCTTCGCTGCGACCATCAAGATCCCAGATTCGAGTGATGGTTTCCTCGGAGAAATGAGCGGGCTAGGTCGTTGACTTTGAGGCCGAAAATGATCTACGTCGAGGAGACTCAAGCTCAAGCTCCATCTTCACTAGGTCAAGAACTTTGTGAAGAGAACACCCTAAACTAAATGGCAAGTAGTAGAGGATGATGAAATAGGAAGTGGGTTAACTTTGGATTTGGATTTCTCACTCTATTTCTTCACTTGAAAATTTCTAGCAAGCTTTTCTTCTTCTTGAAGAAGAAGAAGAAGAAAGAAAAGAATAATGAAAAAATGAATTATTTAAAAAGAATAATCAAGTGAAGTCTATCATAATGCTACCATGAATGAGTTTACCTTTGTAGAGACTAAACTATAGTTTGAGGTAATGGTTTGGTTAATGAAAATCTTATGCAAAACAAAATGAGTGGACTTTGTCAAAGATGCTTAAAAGCTTCATGAAGCTTCAAGCAAAGAAAAAGAAAAACAACATTTTGTTTTACCAAAATAATTAAAAACCCAAACCATTATCTTAAATATGGTGTACGTCATACACACACCTAAGTTTGCTTGTATCATCAATCATGATACAAACTAGTGCACAAACATATATCACATATACAACTTGTGCACATCAAGTGAGAAAATCAATCTTAAGTGAACCAATACTAGTTAATGTAAAGTAATATATAAAATATATAATTATACATTAAATCATAAAATCAACACTTGATTTAATGATCCGGTCATATCACATATAACCGACTAATATCTAGTGTATCAATATATCGAATCAACACTTGATTCGGTAACCCAGCTATATCACATATAACCGTCCAATGATACAAATCGCGAGAATAGAATATAGTATCATATATTGGTATTATTCTCGGTCCCGCACATATCTCATATGCGCTCCTATTTCATTTCGTTTGAGCCAGGAAACCTCTGTGTAGGACGCTAAAGACTCGTCAATACGCCGGCAGTAGGTGGTGATCATATCAATCACCCACAAGCCACAAGCGGACTGCTAAACGTAATGGCCACCCGGGTATTGAGCGATCAGAAGATCAACGAGCAAGCCTGCTCACACTCCTGTGAATCCAATCAGTGACACTTACCGCACAGTCCGGTCTGTTCGTCTGATATGTCACATATCTCGCCTAGGGGTGGTAAACGTCAGACCCCAGTAGCTTGATAAGTCATGCCAATGTAAGGTCCATAACAAGCATGAAACTACTGATAACACATACCAGTAAATCACTGCAACCCTGGCCAGGGATTTCCAGTTATGGCCAGTCAAGCACAGCGCAACATCAACACCCTGTACCGGGAGAGACGAATCCGCTCCTATCGCTCATTGCCTCCCTGTGAATCGGGACTGTACCAGTAATATTTCAAAAAAATTAAATATTATTTTTCGGAATTTTTATAATTTAAATATTACTTTATTTAATATTTTAATAATTCGGTATAATTAAATACAAATAAATGGGGAAAATTTTTGGAAAATTATGGAAAATTCTAAAATAGATAATTTTATGGAATTATGCCATTTTTAAGTTGTTATGATCTGTTATATGTTAATTTAGTGCAAATCGCGATTAAAAATCGATATTCGGTTTTTTAGCAATTTTGTGCAAAACACGCACATATCTTTTTCCACACTTGTGTTACATTTTTCTTGCCATGGTTTTATTTTGGGGTTACTATTCTTGTGAGGAAGGAAAAAGAAAGGAAAAGAAAAGAAAACGTTCTGGAATAAAATATGAGGTTGGTGAGTGAGAGAGGTATGGTCTCCTTTGACCCAAGGACTTAGCCATCTCTTTCATTCCCTTCACTCATCTCTCTTCCTCTTCAGCCCTTGCTGCTGCTGCTACTCTTCACCTCCCTCCCCTCTTCAATAGCCCCAAATCAACATGAAAACTACACCAAAACCCCATCTCTATTTCACAAAAAATGTGCACAAGCTCAAGATCTACACATAGGACCAAGAAAGCAAGGATTTTGGCCACTAGGGGCAACTCAAGAAAATTCTTGAGTTGCCGAATGAGGTATTTACTGAACCCTTACCGTAGTTTTAGTATTACTTGTACCCCATGTTTAGTTTAGAACCGATATTGTGTGTTTTTGTGGATTTGAGGAAAACCTAGTGTAAGTCCATGCTACCTCTCCCGGTACTTTCGGGAATGCGGAATTTGGTAAAAAAACGATTTTTATGGAGGTGGTAACATAGACCTAAAACCCGGATCTTGGTTAAATATCTATCTAACAACCTAACTACGAGTTTCTAGCTACTCGGTTAGGGGGTTATACCTTGCTTGTCTTGAACTCCTTCGTCTTCAAACTCCGATGGTGGTCCGGATTGGCTTCTTCCCGTCGTCTCCGTACGCCGAAGATAGATCCACCTGAAAGCTCCAACCTTTGGCTCCTTCTTCGTTCTTTGAAGAAACTAGTTCACTCGGTTTGCTAAACCTTGTGAACTAGAGTGAGTAGAGAAGAGTTTGTATGGGATTTTATCTATGGTTCTTGATTCTCAACTCATGAGACAAGAGAACCATAGATTGAAGAGAGGGAAAAAGAGCAAGAGGGTGAGAGCAAAACAAGAGAGCTCAAGAACAAGAGAGAGAATGAGCAAGAAGGAATGAGCAAGTCTTTTGTCTCTCACCCTCTCATAATCCAAAGTCATGATAACTCATCATATCAAATAAGTCTTATGTGATGGTTGAAGCAACCATAACCATATCATTTCATGCACTCATTTTACACAAATGAGCAAGCAAGCAAAAGTCTTTGCCATGAAATGATGGCTATGGTTATCATGTTGGTCAACTAGTCAAGCCTAGTCAACCGGTCAACAAAGTCAACAAGTCAACAAGTCAACAAGTCAACAAAGTCAACAAGTCAACAACCATGTCACCATAATACTTAATTAATATAATAGTTAATCACATATCATATTCTCATTAGGGTTGAACAAAAAGTCAAATAGTCAACGGTCAACTGTCAACAACCCTAATGAGAATCCGCTGCCTCTGTCTCCCTGTCAACTGTGCATACGCACCCGCATCCGCGTTCCGAGGAACACGAATGCACACTGGATAAATCCAATCCCAAAAGGTACACTAGGATCTGGCTTAAACCAAAGCCCGCTAGTGTAAACTGTCCGGACACTGTACGTGCACAAGTGCACGGATGTGACCGAACCCTGTCGCAAAACCATGCGACCTGTCGCAATACCATGCGACCTCTACTCTTTTGTCTAAAGGCGAAAAGCTTTCTGTGTGGGACTCTAAAGACTCGACACTACGCTGGCAGTGGGTTTAACCACAGACCGCAAGCGACACTAGCTGTGCGTAACGGTCCCCAGGTAATGCCGACAAGAAGACCGACGAGGCGAAACCCATCTGAACTCCTACTGAGCCTGAGTGTGACATTCTCCGTACAGTCCGGTCTGTTCGTCTGATACATCGCATGGCGGGCCTAGGGGGCGGTAAACGTCAGTCCCCCAATAGCGGTACAAGTCGTGCCGGAGCGAAGCCCAAAACACGCTGAGATAACACTGGAAACCTACCAGTATATCTCGTTTGCCCTGGCCAGGGACTACTCGTGTAATGGCTCTCCTAGACACAGCGCGATGTCAACCCCCAATACCGGGAGAGACGAATCCTGTCTAACCGTCACTGCCTCCAAGTGCTTCGGGACTGCACCCAACTACTACCTGTTTGCACGGCTCCTTTGAGCCGTGGTAGGATAGTAATCAAAGTGCAGTGGGAACATACTCGAGGCGAAGTGACAGTGTCAAGTAAGCGGACTAAGCTGTACTCGTGTCACCTGGGAACTGATAACTGACGATAGGCATAATACCAACTAGTCAGTTCCCGACGAGTCCTGTCCAGTGTACCCGTAACCTAACGAGCACCCGCATACTATCTCAAGTACGACGTACTGACGGCTGTGGGACAGACCGTCTCCCACACTGGGATGAGAAGCGCATGCGCTGGTCTACTCCGGAGTATCGATGCCCTGTCTCGATAGTCCTGCGACCAGGGACCTGCATAAGGATGTGCTTATAGATTACCCAGCCCCACTAGTGTGACGGCCATCACATCGCTGGTAATCAAGCAAAGATCCTAAGGGCTCCACTAATGTGTATAGGCGATATACAAAAATAAACACATGTACACATTGAAGTAGAAACAAACCAAGTAGCATACTACTATTTTGAGCAAGATTGTACATACAAGGTGAATATCCCAAGCTTCCATTAAGTAATATACAAACTAGTATGATACAGTAATGGCCTCTAGGGCATATACACTAACAATCTCCCACTTGCACTAAGGCCATGTACTGGCGTATCGAAGACCTATCATCTCGATCAGCCGCTCGAACTGAGTCTGGGGCAGGGCCTTGGTGAATGGATCTGCAGTGTTATCTTCTGAAGCGACTCTCCGAATCTCGATCTCCTGGCGATCTACGATCTCCCTGATCAGGTGATACCGCCTCAATATGTGCCTGGATCTCTGATGGGACCTGGGTTCCTTCGCTAAAGCTATAGCCCCGTTGTTGTCGCAATACAGAGGTATTGGATCAACAATGGACGGAACCACCTGAAGTTCTTTCAAGAACTTCCTCATCCAGACAGCTTCTTTTGCGGCATCAGATGTAGCGATGTATTCCGCTTCCATCGTCGAGTCTGCAACGGTTTCCTGTTTGGAACTCTTCCAACACACCGCCCCTCCATTGAGGGTGAAGACAAAACTCGACATGGACTTGGAATCATCCTTGTCACTCTGGAAGCTGGAGTCAGCAAAGGCCTCGATCTGGAGGTCTTTTCCGCCATACACCAAGAACATCTCCTTAGTCCTTCTCAGGTACTTGAGAATGTTCTTTACCGCTATCCAGTGTTTCTCCCCAGGGTTTGACTGATACCGGCTTACCACACTCAGTGCATAAGCTACATCCGGTCTGGTACACAACATCGCATACATTATAGAGCCTACCGCAGAAGCGTAGGGTATAATAGACATGCGATCCCTCTCCAAATCAGTCTTGGGAGACATCTCTTTAGAGAGGGTGATTCCGTGACAAGCCGGTAGGTTACCGCGCTTGGAATCTTCCATACTGAATCTTTTCAGTACGGTGTCGATGTACCTGGACTGAGAAAGTCCAAATATCCTCTTGGATCTGTCACGGTAGATCCGGATACCCAGAATGTATGAGGCATCACCCAGGTCTTTCATGGAGAACCTGTGTGACAAGAACCCCTTGACAGATTGTAGCATAGGAATGTCATTTCCTATTAAGAGAATGTCATCCACGTATAAAACGAGGAATACTACAGTTCTCGCTACAAATCTACTATAGATGCATGGTTCATCTGGATTTTTGATAAAGCCAAATTCTTTGACCGTCTCATCAAAGCAGATGTTCCAACTCCGCGATGCCTGCTTTAGTCCATAGATGGACTTAAGCAACTTGCACACCTTTCCGCTGCTCCCACTCTGAATGAAACCCTCTGGTTGGTCCATATAGACACACTCTTCTAAATTTCCATTTAGAAAAGCGGTCTTTACGTCCATTTGCCAGATCTCATAATCGTGGAAGGCAGCAATGGCAAGAATGATCCGAATGGATTTCAGCATGGCTACTGGAGAAAAGGTTTCGTCGTAGTCCAAACCAGGTCTTCGACGAAAACCCTTTGCTACCAGCCTAGCTTTATAGGTCTCAACCTGTCCATCCACACCAATCTTCCTTTTGAAGATCCACTTGCATCCTACGGGTTTTACCCCGTCTGGAGCAATGTCCAACGTCCATACTTTGTTGGTGTACATGGACTCCATTTCGGTCCGCATTGCATCCAGCCATTTTACTGAGTCAACGCTCTGAACGGCCTGGTGGAAGCTAGTAGGCTCATCATAATCTATGATGCAATCCTCTCTATCCCCGTCTATGAGAAAACCGTAGTATCTCTCGGGCGGATGAGTCTGCCTACTACTCCTGCGGAGCGGCGTAGGAATGTCCTGTTCTGTTGAACCCTCTGGTTCCACTAAGCCTTCAGTAATAGTCTGTGGTTCTGGAACTTCTTCCAGTTCTATTATGCTCCCACTTATCTGGGTTTCCAAAAACTCAGTTTCCAAGAAGAGGGCATGCTGAGAAACAAAAACCTTTTGCTCCTCAGCGGAATAGAAAAGATACCCCCTGGAGTTCCTTGGGTATCCCACAAACTTACACTGTACTGAACGTGCCTCAAGCTTGTCCGCATGCTGCTTTTTTACAAAAGCTGGACATCCCCATACCTTAAGATACTTAAGACAGGGTTTCTTCCCAGTCCACATCTCATATGGGGTAGTAGGCACAGTCTTGGTGGGAGCCTTGTTCAAGAGATACGCAGCTGGTTCTAGTGCATATCCCCAGAATGATCGCGGTAACTCAGCGTTACTCTTCATGGACTGAACCATATCCAATAGGGTTCGGTTCCGTCTCTCCGATACACCATTATGTTGCGGAGTGTATGGAGGAGTAAGCTGAGAGAGAATACCATTCTCTTTTAAGTAATTCAGGAATTCGGCACTTAAGTATTCTCCACCTCGATCCGATCTTAGAATCTTGATACTTTTGCCGGTTTGTTTCTCTACTTCATTCTTATACTCCTGGAATTTTCCAAAGGTTTCGGACTTATGTTTCATTAAGAAGACATAACCGTACCTTGAGAAGCCATCCGTAAAAGTAATGAAGTAAGAATAGCCGCTTCGAGCATGTGTAGACATTGGACCGCACATGTCACTGTGTACGAGTCCCAAGAGCTCGCTCGCTATTACTCCGTGTCCAGTAAACGGAGTCTTTGTCATCTTTCCTTTGAGACAGGATTGACAAGTGGCATACGATTGATATTCGAACGGATTCAAATATCCTTCTGTATGTAACTTCGTCAACCTTCTCTCATTGATGTGACCCAATCTACAATGCCACAAGAAAGTCTGATTTATTTCTGGAGACTTTCTTTTGTGTGTATTCTGGACATTGAAAATCTGTGGTTGGTTCAATACGTATATACCATTACTCAATGTACCTGACCCAATCAGAACTTGATTAAGGTGAATGTTTACAACATTGCTTACAAACGCAAATTCATAACCTTCTTTAGAAACTAAAGATACAGAAATGATATTACAAGTTGCGTTGGGTACAAAAAAGCAATTACGCAAAACCAAAACATGTCCATCTGACATTCCCAGGTGATAGTCCCCCACGGCTTTAGCATCCATGCTAGCTCCGTTCGCAACTCTGAGGGTCATGTCACCTGCCTTCAAAACCCTACGGTTTCTCAACGCCTGCAAAGAATTACAGATATGAGATCCTGATCCGGTATCCAATACCCAGGAAGTAGAGTTTATTGAAAGACAGTTTTCAATAACATACACACCTGAAGTTGAAGCTGCAACCTGCTTCAATTCCTGTGTTCTGGCCTTCCAGGCCCTGCAATCATTCTTCCAGTGTCCTTTCTTATGACAATAGAAGCATTCTTCCTTATCCACAAGCTTCCCCGCTTTCTTTGTTGCTTTAGCTTTTCCCTTCGTATCCACTTTACTAACACCGCCCCTTGGTTTGGCGGGGGCTTTCTTCTTCATTCCCTTGGCTTTCGCCTTGGACCTAGAAGAAGATGATCCTCCTACAAACAAAGTGGATGTTTCCCTACCTTTCTGTAGGGTGCCCTCTGCGCTCCTCAGCATGTTGAGGAGCTCTGAAAGTTCAACCTCTTTTTCTTGTAAGTTGAAGTTCAGTATGAACTGGGCGTAAGTGGAAGGAAGGGACTGGAGAACTATGTCCGTATAGAGTTCACTCTCCAATGTGGTCCCTAGGTCCGCGAGCTCCTCAATGTAGCCGATCATCATTAGCACGTGCTCGGCTACTGATGATCCGACGGCCATTCTTGCCGAAAATAACTTCTTCGACGCTTCGTATCTTGCGATACGAGATTGCTCTCCATACAGTTCTTTTGTATGGAGAAATATGGATTCAAGGTCCATATTCTCGTGCCTCCTCTGATGTTCGTTGTCCATCGAGGCAAGTACGAGGCACTTGGCCTTCGCGCTATCAATCTCCCAAGTCTTGCGGATTTCCTTATCCGCGACGCTGGAAGTGGGACCAGGGACAGGGGGAGCTTTGGTGGTAAGAAGATACCCCAGCTTGTCGTAAGTGATTGCTATCTTGACATTCCAGAGCCAATCTTTGTAGTTTGGCCCTGTCAGTTTTTTTTTATCTAGGAGTAACTTAAGTCCAGTCATGTCGATTTGGTCGCTGCAATTAGGAGAGAGAAGAAGAAACACTCAGCATGATGCTTTTGCAAGTTTAGAGTGGTTTTTAGTTTGGCTCCCACTGTTTCTCGAATCCCTCCTCAAACCATAAAGGAAGAATTAGTCGGGATCAATCCCACCGCACAATACTTGCTTAACCGTTCAGCCAGGCCGGTGTCGGTACTTCGAGGGAGGTTTTCCAACGCTTTCGCGAAGTTCCTTAATTAAAGAACATCTTTTCCCTGGGGGCGTAGCCCCGCTAACACCTTTCTAGGCACCTACTAGGTTTATAGCATTGATCGATTAGTGAGAAATTTCCCGAGGAGTAGCATATACTCACAGTAGGATCGGGATCCAAATATCATCGCGTGACGAAACTGAAGGAATCCTACCAGAATCATCACACTCCAAATGGTATGCAAATCTAGCAAGTTTCAGTACTTATGAAACTCCCGATGTGGATTTTTGCCCCATGCTCTTATGACCTTGATGAAGGTCAACAAATCATAAGTCACATGTTAAGTTCTTCCCGTCATTATCCAGGTTAATTTGAATCCACCCGTATATACCCTTGACAAAGGTCAACAAGGTAATGCGAATGTCCCAAACCAACGCATCTATCTATGCTACATATGAATACCCAACAGCTACCAATCACTATGCCTTGACGAAGGTCAACAAACACAGCTTGAATACTATTGAATATTCATACGAAACGACGGAGGGCTACGAATTGTTTTGGCGAAACCGTGAACGTAGTGAACTTGATATAGTCGATGGAACGAGATAGCTTTTAAAAAGAGTGGCTCAAGCTCCGCATTTAAAAGTTGGTTTTGAAAAGAACCGAGTGGTTTTTCGAAAGTGTTCCTACGACTTTAACTTGGTTTATTATCTTGCATTAGTTCTTTTAATGCGTGATATTCTTGCATTAGTTCTTTTAATGCGTCCCATCATTTAATCCTACCATTGCAGAAAACAACCAAAATATGACGTACGCTTATGCCATTCGCATTCGCCACTGGGCCCCGTCATTACCCGTTAGGTTACTTAACTAACGACAGAGCGGGGGCTGGGCTAGCGCGTCTGTAAAACATAAGCAACGCCTAAATAATATCATATATAGATATACTGCAATGATAAACATTTCAGATCACCGATGAATACATTGGATATACTAGGAATCTGTAATTCGCACGAGCCTGTAACGAAAGACAGATTACACGGTCGCGGTGAATAGCCAAAACCCCACCCAAGACCCCTACGGGTGCGGCAAACTACCCGCCAAGTACCCGAAGCGTAGCAACCTCCCTCATCTCCATGAATAGGCCACTCGACACTTCGGCATACCCGGTAGTTTGTGCACCCCCTCCATGGGTCTATCCTAGGAGCAAAAACAGTAAAAAGAAATTATACAATGACGGCTACAACCCCGACCCGGTTGTGCGGCCATACAAATAATTATTACATCAATTTACAAATTTACATGAATTGAAAGAAAAGAAAACTCTCGTCTCACAACCCCCGTCTATTCACCCGCGACAATCCAACATATTCATATACACATTCCAGCAACATTACAGATCACAGATTTGTATAACCCCCACTAATCGACATATAGCGATTAGCAGACGTTCAATACAAATATCACATTACAGAAAAACCCGTTAGCTTAAGTCTTTTAGAAGTTCGATCAAAAATACGGATTTTCGGGACCCCAAAATAAAATTTTCGTTCTGGAAAATCTGGGCAGAAAATATATATTCCAAAAATCCCAAAATACCCCCAGAATAACACTGCACCAAAGATTGACCTCGGCCGAGTCAACTCGGCCGCGGATCCGCGGCGGGAGCATGCTCCCGCCGCGTTTCCGCGGCGCTTTGACTCGATCGTGGGACCATCTTTGGTGGTTATTCACACAAAAGCCTGAGCCGATTTTAGGTGTCAAAATAATCAACTTTTGAACAGTAAAAAAAACGACAGAAAGTTCGAATTTCGGGGTCCGTTTTTGGGACTTTTCTTTGATCGATCTTCTAGTTACTTGCTAACATGTTAGATAGAGTTTAACTAGGCTCTGATACCACTGTAAGTCCATGCTACCTCTCCCGGTACTTTCGGGAATGCGGAATTTGGTAAAAAAACGATTTTTATGGAGGTGGTAACATGGACCTAAAACCCGGATCTTGGTTAAACATCTATCTAACAACCAAACTACGAGTTTCTAGCTACTCGGTTAGGGGGTTATACCTTGCTTGTCTTGAACTCCTTCGTCTTCAAACTCCGATGGTGGTCTGGATTGGCTTCTTCCCGTCGTCTCCGTACGCCGAAGATAGATCCACCTGAAAGCTCCAAACTTTGGCTCCTTCTTCGTTCTTTGAAGAAACTAGTTCTCTCGGTTTGCTAAACCTTGTGAACTAGAGTGAGTAGAGAAGAGTTTGTATGGGATTTTATCTATGGTTCTTGATTCTCAACTCATGAGACAAGAGAACCATAGATTGAAGAGAGGGAAAAAGAGCAAGAGGGTGAGAGCAAAACAAGAGAGCTCAAGAACAAAAGAGAGAATGAGCAAGAAAGAATGAGCAAGTCTTTTGTCTCTCACCCTCTCATAATCCAAAGTCATGATAACTCATCATATCAAATAAGTCTTATGTGATGGTTGAAGCAACCATAACCATATCATTTCATGCACTCATTTTACACAAATGAGCAAGCAAGCAAAAGTCTTTGCCATGAAATGATGGCTATGGTTATCATGATGGTCAACTAGTCAAGCCTAGTCAACCGGTCAACAAAGTCAACAAGTCAACAAAAGTCAACAAGTCAACAAGTCAACAACCATGTCACCATAATACTTAATTAATATAATAGTTAATCACATATCATAATCTCATTAGGGTTGAACAGAAAGTCAAATAGTCAACGGTCAACTGTCAACAACCCTAATGAGAATCCGCTGCCTCTGTCTCCCTGTCAACTATGCATACGCACCCGCATCCGCGTTCCGAGGAACACGAATGCACACTGGATAAATCCAATCCCAAAAGGTACACTAGGATCTGGCTTAAACCAAAGCTCGCTAGTGTAAACTGTCCGGACACTGTACGTGCACAAGTGCACGGATGTGACCGAACCCTGTCGCAAAACCATGCGACCTGTCGCAATACCATGCGACCTCTACTCTTTTGCCTAAAGGCGAAAAGCTTTCTGTGTGGGACTCTAAAGACTCGACACTACGCTGGCAGTGGGTTTAACCACAGACCGCAAGCGGCACTAGCTGTGCGTAACGGTCCCCAGGTAATGCCGACAAGAAGACCGACGAGGCGAAACCCATCTGAACTCCTACTGAGCCTGAGTGTGACATTCTCCGTACAGTCCGGTCTGTTCGGCTGATACATCGCATAGCGGGCCTAGGGGGCGGTAAACGTCAGTCCCTCAATAGCGGTACAAGTCGTGCCGGTGCGAAGCCCAAAACACCCTGAGATAACACTGGAAACCTACCAGTATATCTCGTTTGCCCTGGCCAGGGACTACTCGTGTAATGGCTCTCCTAGACGCAGCGCGATGTCAACCCCCAATACCGGGAGAGACGAATCCTGTCTAACCGTCACTGCCTCCAAGTGCTTCGGGACTGCACCCAACTACTACCTGTTTGCACGGCTCCTTTGAGCCGTGGTAGGGTAGTAATCAAAGTGCAGTGGGAACACACTCGAGGCGAAGTGACAGTGTCAAGTCAGCGGACTAAGCTGTACTCATGTCACCTGGGAACTGATAACTGACGATAGGCATAATACCAACTAGTCAGTTCCCGACGAGTCCTGTCCAGTGTACCCGTAACCTAACGAGCACCCGCATACTATCTCAAGTATGACGTACTGACGGCTGTGGGACAGACCGTCTCCCACACTGGGATGAGAAGCGCATGCGCTGGTCTACTCCGGAGTATCGATGCCCTGTCTCGATAGTCCTGCGACCAGGGACCTGCATAAGGATGTGCTTATAGATTACCCTGCCCCACTAGTGTGACGGCCATCACATCGCTGGTAATCAAGCAAAGATCCTAAGGGCTCCACTAATGTGTATAGGCGATATACAAAAATAAACACATGTACACATTGAAGTAGAAACAAACCAAGTAGCATACTACTATTTTGAGCAAGATTGTACATACAAGGTGAATATCCCAAGCTTCCATTAAGTAATATACAAACCAGTATGATACAGTAATGGCCTCTAGGGCATATACACTAACACCTAGTTTGGGTTTGAGCGAATTTTGTGTTGTAATGTGAAATTGAGCTCAGTAGAGCTTAGATAAACACCCTAGTGCTTGAATTTAGACCTAAACCTGATAGTTGAAACCCGAAATACGGATTTAGAAACTGATATCGAAAAAGTTATGAAATCTGTGAAGCTTATATGAGATCTGCTATCAACCCGAGACTCTGAAAAATTTTATTGAATGGACCGTGACATGTGCAGGAACCCAGGAAGCTAACCCCAAGACCCTAGCCCCTAACTCATTTTCCTGGCGGCCAATTTAATCCTATTGGCCGCAATTTGCGGCCAGACCTACCCTATTTTGTGTCGTTTTGGTTCTGTAGCCCCTACAGGTATAGCTTAGACCACGGGTATGTGTACATTTGTCTAGTTTGACCTAGGGTGAGATCTGGAGCTTATTTCCTTAGTTGCTCTTTTGGATTCGTGTTTCCGTATTCCGTAATTTTAGTTCTGAAATTGTGTATTGTGTTTTACCTCGACTATTTAGCGTTTATACGAAGATACCGAGGATTGATTGATGTTTTTGGAAGGCGTTGTCCATAGGTTCTAACCTATAGATCATAGCGTATCGTTTTGAGATTCGTATGCCGTTTTAGTTGGAATTGGTTTTGATACGCATTTGCGATACGTTAATGTGTAGGTACCCCATAAAGACTTCAGGACGACAAGAAAACGCGTGGTGACGTCGACAATGAAGACGCAAGGTGAGTAGATTATATCTACAGGGGGAAGTCGGGTGGATGGCGTATAGCACCCCTGCAGTCCGTAGTTGATATACTATATATATATATGATAGTTATAATGCGTCGTGGATATTGTGTTAGTTGTATTATGGATAGTTAGGATTAGAAGCAACTAGTGTAGTTCATAGTCGCGGCCCCTAGAATAGATTTACACCTACACGTACACCCTTGCATATTCATTATACTTGCACGGTGTTTGATGATATTGGATGACATTGGAGATGAGTCGATGATATTTGGCATAGTGCCGTGAGATCGGTGATTTGATATGATTCGTATTTGGGATACGACCTGTGATCTTAGCGGGCCTTTGGGCATGTGTTTTACCCCCGCATTCATACTTATATAGATGGTATCGATTTATACTAGACTTAGATCAGTACCCCAGATCATGTGATGTGATGATAAGAATACTAGGTAATTGATGAGATGATGCGATATTGACCCGTACCCAGCTAATGGGATGTCGTACGACGATTTACCGTACGAGCTTTATATTGATGATAGATCCGCACTCACGACTTGAGGATTGTCATATGGTATGCTGTATCGTACGCAATACTATTGAGGCGGGATCACCGACTATTATACTTATATATATTTATATCGACTCAGATTTAGGTGGATTCCATACCCCTCCCGGTTGACTTGATACTTAGATCTGTAGTTTGCATAGTAGATGTTAGACTAGACCCGAGTCATACCTATTTCAAAAACTAACGAAACGGGAATATCTTAAAAACACTATAGCCCTTAGTTTACTAAAACCCCCTATTTGTCTAATTTCAAATGGCAAGCAGCATTACTATTCATTAACCATTTACTCTACGGCTCGCATAGCATTGCTTGCTTATATGTTATTGATTCATATTCCTTTATGCATATGCCTTTACATAGTTGCATGCTCAGATTAGTGTTCATGTTGCATGTATTATAATTCTTGGATTTCGCACTGTGATATGGTTGCATATGATGATTCTGGATTGTTCTACTCCTGCGTATATATATCAGTGGTATGGGACGCTGAAATATATATGTATACTCATAGAGTATATATATATATATTAGTGGTATGGGACGCTGATATATATATATACGCCTACTTAATATATCATCATGATGATCTATGCAAATTTACATATGCGATGTGCTCGGAGCCTATGCGCTCGCAGCCTATGAGCTCGATGTGCTCGGAGCCTATGTGCTCGGAGCCTATGAGCTCGATGTGAGAGGAACCTATGTGCTCAGAGCCTATGAGCTCGATGTGAGAGGAGCTTATGTGCTCAGAGCCTATGAGCTCGATATGATCGGAGCCTATGTGCTCGATTTGAGAGGAGCCTATGTGCTCGGGGCCTTTATGGTCGATGTGAGGGGCCTTTATGGTCGATGGAATATTATATCTCCCCAACCCACATTTATTTTATATGCATTGTATCATATATTAGTAGTACCTGATAAAGTACCTTCATGGATGCTGCATACATATTGGATACATGATATATGGGTTTCATTTGATATTGAGATATATAGTTTGTGTCGATGCTCGACACTGATTTTCTGATGTTTCCATTCATGATATCTCCTGTTCCCATTTTACCGCATACATACATCATATTGATATGTTATTACGTGAGGCACTGGCACGAGTTCTTGGCACTACACTTATGTTTAGATGTTACATTGCTACTTTACCATGCTTCAGACTTCTTCATTTGAGGTTTATATTATATCTGATCGTATTGACCTAGAATTACGTCATGCATTCGATTTTTGCTTCTAGATGTTTTCTATTCACGAGTTGGCAACCTACCCCCGTTGTGCCACAGTTCTTGCAGGTTTTGCCGTACAGGTTCCATAGCGGCATTTCTGGCACACTGCTTCCTTTCCGGGTGAATTGCTTTTGGTAGTTGGGTTCTTTGCATCAGAACCACTATAGTACATGTATTATTCTTTTGTATCAAGAAATTCCATCAACCAAAACTTGTATATTATTTCAGACTCAGACACTAGTGATGTATTATTTCGACCTTACAGTCACGCTTTGTAGTGTTACGGTTTTCAAGCTTATTTGAGTTTCCTTTGAGTTTTGATCCTCGCCATTCGGCGTTGTATATCATATTGCTTGCGTGGTTGTGACAAGTTGGATTTTTGGGTTTTCTTTATTTACTCCTTATATGGTTTTAGATTTCTGGGCTTGGCTTACTTGGATCAGATGGAGTCCAATAGACTTCATATGGTTCAAGGGCCAGTCACGTGCTCTTTCTGGTCATGACAAAGTTGGTATCAGAGCGCTAGGTTAACCTTGGTTCGAGTTTAAGTTTGACTATGTTGAGCCTACGGTGTCTATATATATACAGAACTTAGGCTTGACCATACGGAACTTGGATTTAGTCGAGGGGGTATTAGACCCGAACTTTCGTCGCGTAGAATAACCCTTGGTTGATGGAATAGGTAACTAAAGTAGAGTGACGTACCGTGGGTATGTTCCGCGGCATACTTACGATAGGCTACTCCGCTTAAGTAACCTTAGGATGCATATATTTTCGGGATCAGTGATTCTCTTCATATCCACGATTATACATCCATTTGAGATCCTCGATTCTATTAGTTCCATGATCGTACTTTCATTGATATTATTCCTTCTTATGATCATGTACCCACTCTGGATCTGTTATTTTCTTTCTTGCCATTGATCTGCTCTCTTCGATACTCGATTGAGGTTACTGTCGCCATTGTTTGAGCACAGTTTGGGCTGCTGCTAGGGTTACGATCAGGGCGAGCTCGTCTGGTACGAGGGCCGACCGTTGTGGTTTCTGGTGACATGGGAACGTCTCGAGTTAGTATTGGTGATTGTGACCTCTAGTGGAGGCGAGTGCTTGGTTTTGCACCGGATGATCGGGCCATTGTTAGAGCTGCCAGTTGAGAGAGGACTGTTGATGTACAACATACCTCCAAGATTATGATGCCGCTTACCGTGCAGACAGATGGATCAGCTGTTGCTGAGATTCATAGGATGTCGCATCCGGAGCTTACGAGCTGAGATCGCAGGAGCTTCCAGCCGGATATGAGACAGATGATAGCTAGTCTACCCGATTTGAGAGACGAAGGTGATTCGTTCGATTTATGCGCCAGAGCAGGCCCAGTTGAGTTGAAGATTTCCAGTGGGGAGAGCCTTACTCAGATCTAGAGCAGACAGATTTAGAGATGACCGCCAATGTATCGCCTTTCCTGGAGGATTGAGGCGCTGTTCAGCGTACAGGCGAAGGAGCCAGTTGTTGCTGCGAACAACGAGATATTTCCCCAGATGTTGGAGCTATTGCGGTACGAGTTATACTAGGAGATGATAGAAGGTCGCTAGTCATCGAGGATGAATGACTAGGACATGTGGATTGTTCGCCTGCCCTGATGCGATGTCATCAGATAGAATGATTCCAGCTAGAGGCGACTTCGTGCAGGTTCGTTTAGAGTCGATTGAGACGATCGAATGTCAGGAGCCCATTTTCCAAGTTTAAAGTGTTCGGAAAGACATGCAAGCGATTCTATGGACCCTCTAGAAGAATGAAACCCTAACTCGACTTAATGACCATGTGAAAGCCTTTGAACCATAGGGTTTGCGGCAGTTCCGCGACGCCATTAATGAGACTTGGGTTTGCCCTTCTACGGCTGGACCTCTGATGCTGTGGTATGTACTCGATACTATTAAACTGTACCCAAGATGTTGATCTCTTAGGGGATTATGAGGGTCTGACAATTCGGTTGGATGATTTGACATCATTCGGATATCATGTTTTGGGACACACTGCTTGGGAGACTCCAGATACGAGCATAGCCGTTGGAGCGCAGTCCATGCAGCCACGATGAGACGAGTCCGAATCAGTCGACATTGAAGCAGAGTGAAGTAAAGGGTTCGCAAGAGATTTCGACGCGATGACGTCCCACTCCGCTGACATCAGAGATGCGATACGCACGAAGAGGCATTGTATATGGATATACCTTCCAGAAGGAGTTGCGACGAGTATGCAGCCGTTCGAGAACAAAAATTTAGCTTCAGCAATGGACGATGACTTCCGGGCAATTCGGCAGGAATGAGATTTGAGAGAGACCTCGACAGGACCTTTCTGGAATACGATACGAGAAGACGTGGACCCAGGAGGGGTCATATTGTGCACACCCAGCAGGCCAGAGATCGGCATCGTCGAAGAGGCGGTTGACCAGGTTCGGATAAAGGACCTTACCTAGATGCGTTGCGAGTTGATCGAGGACGGATGAGTATTGAGTATTCCTCCAATGTTTGGGACGCGTTCCCGAGGACCTGTTCGGCCAGACATCATCTGCAGAATGATGAAGCTACAGAGTACGTGATTTCGAGTTCGTGCGAAAGACTTCGGATTGACCGTGGTCGAGAACAGTGCAGTGCGTAGATAGCATGGCGTGATGTCATAGTGGACGACGATAGAGACAAGTGGAACCAGAGGTTCGTGCGAAATGCTGATAAGCTGTCATTACTTCCTGTCGAGACTAGAGACCTGATATACTTACAGAGGCGTTGGGATGTGACCAATTTCCGAGAAAATGCTGTGCTGAGGACGCAAATGTCCATCGAGCGAGAAAAGAGATATGCAAAAGTACCAGCCTCCGTACAGACCGGCATAGGAAAGATCGGAAGAGACCTTGAGCGGGATTCCTTCCAGGACACTGCTGCAATGATATTTGCACCCAGGATTGGATGTGTAATGTGTATTCAAAGGACCAGATGCCGATGCCAGTGACATGCTGCTTTACGAGTGGTCGTAAGGATTGACCGAGAGATTACCAGAGAAGTACCAGAACGGAATCGTCCCCGTTAGCACACCTGACAGGGCCGATGAGCCGATTGATTGCGAGATAGGTAATCCGCAGAGATGATAAGGACCCAGAGACAGAGGACGCCAGACCGTGAGCAAGAGGCAAGTAGATACCTTGCGCTGCAAGCATTGGATGCACCTTTAGTGTTTTGATTTGTTTTGTGCACGCTGATCTCGCTGTTTGGCGCGCCCGTTGCCCTTGGCAGTTGTTTCGTGCACACCTGTTGCACCTAGGTGTTGTTTTGTGCACATGTATGGCACATATATGGATTTTGTTTTCCGTGCGCACCTGACGCACGGGGTATTCTTATATACGCCTTAGGATTGATGTTTTCGGAGCCCCGACAATTTGGATTTTGCTGAAATGTTTTAGTACTAGGTGGTTTAAATTTAAATTCTGATAGTGTTTATGCCCTAGAAGGCCATTACTGTATCATACTAGTTTGTATATTACTTAATGGAAGCTTGGGATATTCACATGTATATAACAGTCTTGCTAAACATGGTAATATGCTACTTGGTTTTTCTATCTTAATATGTGAGTGTACATATTGATAGAGCTCTTAGGATCTTGCTTGTCTACCAGCGTTGTGATGGCAGTCACACTAGTGGGGGCTGGGTAGTCTATAAGCACATCCTTATTCAGGTCCCTGGTCGTTGGATTATCCAGACAGAGCATCGATACTCCGGAGTAGACTGGTGTGTACGCTTCTCATCCCAGTTGGGGAGATGGTCTGTCCCACAGCCGTCAGTACGTCGTACTGGAGATAGTATACAGGTGCTCGTTAGGTTACGGGTACACCGGACAGGACTCACAGGGAACTGTTGGTTGATTTGATACCAGTCGTCAGTGAGCAGTTCCCAGGTGACATGAGTACAGCATAGTCCGCAGACTTGACACTGCTACTTCGCCTCGAGTGTGTCCCACTGTTCTTAGATTGCTACCCTACCACGGCTCAAAGGAGTCGTGCAAACAGGTAGCAGTTGGGTGCAGTCCCGAGCACTTGGAGGCAGTAGCGGTTAGACAGGATTCGTCCCTCCCGGTATTGGGAGTAGATATCGTGCTGTGTCAGAGAGCCATTACGCAAAGTCCCTGGCCAGGGCAAGCGAGATTTGCTGGTAGGTTCCAGTAGTTTCTCAGGGTGTAATGGGCTTCCCTCCGACACGAATTATACCGCTATTAGGGGACTGACGCTTGCCGCCCCCCTAGGCCCGATATGCGATAGTCTTGGACGAACGGACCGGACTGTATGGAGATTGTCACATCAGACTCAGTAGGAGTTCGGATGGGTTTCCTCATCGGCCTTCTTATCGACAACTACCTGGGGACCGTTACGTACAGCTAGTGCCGCTTGCGGTCTGTGGTTAAACCCACTGCCAGCGTAGTAGTCGAGTCTCTAGAGTCCCACACAGAGAGTTTCCTACTCCAGGCGAAACGATATAGAGGTCGCATGGTTTTGCGACAAAGGGTTCGGACGCATACGTGCGTTTACGCGCGTACGACTTTCGGACAGTTTTTACCAGTCGGCTTTGGTTTAAGCCAGTTACTGGTATCCGGTTATTGGATTTATACAGTCTAAAGTTTTTCCGTATTTTTACGGATCGGAGGGGCGTTCTCAAAATTACTCGAGAAGCTTCTAGAAGGTGGTGACTAAGGAGGTTTAGGTGTCATTTGCATTAAATGAGTTTAGTGAGTCATGAGGGTGATTCATGCATATCATTAATGCATGATAAATGCTTAGTGAGTCATGACAATGAATCACCATTAGATATTTGTGAAGCATGCTTATTCATTATGTATTATTCTTTTTCTCATAAATAAGAATGCTTCAAATTTATTATGATAGATTTACTATTCTCATTTGATATTCATTCTCACCTTCTCTCTCCTCAAGCTCCCCCTCTTCAAAGACTAATCCTCCCCTCTCATGAGTTGAGAACAAGGGTTAGTAAGACTAATCAATCCATAACCATCACTCTATTTCATCCTAGCTTCTTTGATTAGCAATCCAAGAAGGTTAGTTGCCTCAAGTTTAGAGGTTTAGCTTGGAGTTTTGCTCTCGGGTGGATCGTCTACTACCTAGAGAAGGCCGAGGAGGACAAGGAGATCGTAAAGACGAAGGAGTTGGTTCATTAGGTATAATCCCTAAACACAATAGTTTAGAAACACTTTGTGTTTGGTTATTTATAGTTTAGCTTCAATTCAAGCGGTTAGTCGATGTTCGTTCACTAAACAAGATCGTTTTTGAAAATTCCGCCTCCCCACTAGTTCTGGGGTGTAGTACATCGACTTACAGTGGTATCAGAGCCTCGCTAAACAATAAATAACTTTATTGCAAATTTGTACGAATTTCGAACGGAAAAACGAAGCCGGAAAACCCTAAAAAAAATCAGTTTCTGTCGAATTTAAAATGATGTCCTAAAATTTTTCAGGTAAGTGCAGAAAGCTTGAAATGAACACAGAAGAACACCCAAGAAATTTGGGTTCCTGATTCGTCTACAGTGCCGCGGAACCGCGGCGGATCCCACCGATCCGCCGCGCTTCCGCCGCCGAGTTGACGAGTCAGGAACTCGTTTTTCTTGTGTGGGTCCCCTGTGGTTTTTTGGATTTTCTGGAATATTTTAATTTTGCTCAGGTTTCCAGTTTACAGAGCAGTTTATGGAGCAATATTAATGTTGTTTAATCGATCGAAATTGTACAGTATTTGCATGTTGGATTATATCTGTGATTGATAAATGTGTTCGTAAACCTCCCCTAACTGCTAGTATGTCGGTTGGCAGGGGGTTGCACATTTCTGTAATGGTTATATCTGTTTGTGCATATGAACTGTATTGGACTGTTGTGGTGTATAGCCGGGGTTTAGCAATGGGTTATTGTTTAATTCATTTGTTGTAAATGTAATTTGTTGTAATATTATTTTTGCGGGGCACATCCAGGTTGCGGTTGTAGCCACCGTTGTATTATTTCATTTTACTGTTTTTGCTCTTAGGACTAACCCAAGGTGGGGTACACAAACTGCCGGGCGGGTAGTTTGCCGTACCCGTAGGGGTCGAGGGTGGGGTAACGGCTATTCATCACAACTGTGTAATCTGTCTTTTCTTGCAGGCTCAAAAGAAATACAGATTGCTTGCAAATCCAATATTGTTTATCTGTGTTCTGGAATGTATATCATTGCGTCAGACGAATGTAAAATATCTATATTTATGATAGCTATTTAGACGTCACTTATGTTTTACACCCGCGCTAGCCCAGCCCCCGCTCTGTCGTTAGTTAAGTAACCTAACGGGTGATGACGGGACCCTGTGGCGAATGCGGATGGCATAAGAGGACGTTGTATTTTCGTTGTTTTCTGCAATGATAGGTTAATGATGGGACGCATTATCTATAATGCAAAGAAAAACAAACCAAAGTTTAAATCGTTGGAACAGTTTAAAAGAAACCACTCGGTTAATTTTAAAAACAGATATTTTTAAATGCGGAGCTTTAACCACTCCTTTTAAAAAAGGCTATCAGGTTCCTTCGGTTATATCAAGTTCACTACGTTCACGGTTTCGCCAAAACCAGTCGTAGCCCTCCGTCATTTCATCTGGGTATTCAGTAGTATTCAAGCTATGTATTTTGACCAACGCCAAGGCATAGTGTTTGGTAGCTGCTGGGTATTCATTTGTTGCATAGATAGATGAGTTAGTTTGGGACAGTCGTATGATCATTTTGGCCAACGTCAAGGATATGTACGGATGGGTTCAAATTAACAAGATAATGATGGGCAGAACTTGACATGTGATTTATGATATTTTGACCAACGCCAAGGCCATAAGAGCATGGGGCAAAAATATATATCGGGAATTTCTAAAGAAACTGAAATTTCCAAAGAGATGCATACCATTTGGAGTTTGATGAATGTTGGTAGGATTCCTTCAACATTATCATACGATGATATTTGGATC
This sequence comes from Agapanthus africanus, assembly GCA_030015575.1. Lineage (NCBI taxonomy): Eukaryota > Viridiplantae > Streptophyta > Magnoliopsida > Asparagales > Amaryllidaceae > Agapanthus > Agapanthus africanus. The sequence goes on along the minus strand of JASDDO010000024.1, from coordinate 637,596,320 downwards.
CCGATCCTACTGTAAGTATATGCTACTTATCAGGATATTCGTCACTTAACGATCAATGCTATAAACCTAGTAGGTGTCCAGAAAGGTGTCAGCGGGGTTACGCCCCCAGAGAAAAGAGGTTATTTAATTAAGGAACTTCGCGAAAGCGTTGGAAAACCTCCCTCGAAGTATTGACACTGGCCTGGCTGAACGGTTAAGCAAGTATTGTACGGTGAGAATAGTCCTGGCTAATTATTCTTTTATGGTTTGAGGAAGGATTCGAGAAACAGTGGGAGCCATCCAGTTTAGATAAACTAAAAACCACTCTAAACTTGCAATAGCATCACGCTAAAGAGTTTTCTTCTCTCTCTCCTAATTGCAGCGACCCTGAAAATGACTGGACTTAAGTTACTTTTAGAGAAAAATATACTGACAGGGCCAAACTATAAAGATTGGCTGCGGAATGTCAAAATGGCTTTGACCTATGACAAATTGGGGTACATCCTCACCGCTACGGCACCTGCTGTCCCTGGTCCCAAATCCAGCAATGCGGATAAGGAAATCCGCAAAACCTGGGATTTAGATTGCGCGAGAGCCAAGTGCATCGTGCTTGCCTCAATGAACAATGAACATCAGAGGAGGCACGAGGATATGTCCCCAGAGGGCATATTTCTCCATACAAAGGAACTTTATGGAGAGCAATCTCGTATAGCAAGATACGAGACCTCTAAGAACTTGTTTCGAGCGAGGTTGGCTGTCGGGTCATCGGTAGGTGAACATGTCCTACAGATGATCGGCTATATTGAAGAGCTCGCAGACCTTGGGACGACTTTGGATAATGAGCTGTATACAGACCTTATTCTCCAGTCCCTTCCTCCCACCTACGCCCAGTTTATCCTCAACTTCAACATTCAAGGAAAAGAAGTTGAACTTGCGGAACTCCTGAACATGTTAAGGAGTGCAGAGGGCACCTTGCAGAAGGCAAGGGAAACACCCGCTATGTTTGTTGGCGGTGCATCTTCTTCCGGGTCCAAGGCTAGGGCCAAAGGAAGGAAGAAGAAGGCCGCACCCAAACCTAGAGGAGGTGTTAGTAAGGTGGGAAAGAAGGGAAAGAAAAAGTTTGCGGTACCGGTAGTGGGCCAGGATGAGTGCTTCCATTGTCACAGGAAAGGGCACTGGAAGAAGGATTGCAAGGCGTGGAACGCCAAGAACCAGGAACCGAAGCAAGCTGTGGCTTCGACTTCAGGTGTGTTTGTAATTGAGAATTGTCTGTCGATCAACTCTACTTCCTTGGTATTGGATACCGGATCAGGATCTCATATTTGCAATTCATTGCAGGCACTGAGAAACCGTAGAGTGCTGAAGGAAGGTGATATGATCCTCAGGGTTGCTAACGGAGCTAGCGTGGGAGCTGCGTCCGTCGGGGATTATCACCTAGGATTGACGAGTGGACATATTTTGGTTTTACATAACTGTTATTTTGTACCAAGCTTAACGTGTAATATCATATCAGTTTCCTTGTTATCAAATAAAGGTTATGATTTCACGTTTGTAAGAGATGTTGTTAACATCCACCTTAATCATGGTTTGATTGGGTCCGGTACTCTAAATAACGGCATATATGTGTTAAACCAACTCCAAATTTTCAATGTCCAGAACACACTAAAAAGAAAGTCTCCAGATTTAAATAAAGCTTTCTTATGGCATTGTAGACTGGGTCACATCAATGAGAGAAGGTTGACTAAGTTGCATAGAGAAGGATATTTGGACTCGTTCGAATATCAAACTTATGACACTTGTCAATCTTGTCTCAAAGGAAAGATGACAAAGACTCCATTTACTGGACAAGGAGTAAGAGCGAGCGAGCTCTTAGGACTCATACACAGCGATGTATGCGGTCCAATGTCTACACATGCGAGAGGTGGTTTTTCCTATTTCATTACTTTCACGGATGATTACTCAAGATACGGATTCATTTATCTGATGAAACATAAATCCGAGGCTTTTGAGAAATTCCAAGAGTATAAGAATGAAGTAGAAAACCAAACCGGCAAAAGTATTAAGACGCTAAGATCTGATCGAGGTGGTGAATACTTGAGTGCCGAGTTCCTTGGTTACCTAAAAGAGAAAGGAATTCTCTCTCAGCTTACTCCTCCATACACTCCACAGCATAACGGTGTATCGGAGAGACGGAATCGAACCCTATTGGATATGGTACGATCCATGATGAGTAATGCTGAGTTACCGCGATCTTTCTGGGGTTATGCGCTAGAATCAGCGGCATATCTTTTGAACATGGTTCCTACCAAGACAGTGCCTACCACACCATATCAGATGTGGAGTGGGATGAAACCCTATCTTCAGTATCTAAAAATATGGGGATGTCCAGCTTTTGTTAAAAAGCAGCATGTGGACAAGCTCGAGGCACGATCAGTAAAGTGTCAGTTTGTGGGATATCCAAAGAACTCCAAGGGGTATCTATTCTATTACGCAGAGGAACAAAAGGTGTTTTTTTCTCGTAATGCCCATTTTCTAGAATATCAGTTTTTAGAAAAGGAAATAAGTGGGTGCGAAATAGAACTGGAAGAAATTCCAGAACCACAAACTGCTACTGAAAGTTTGGTAGAACCAGGAGTTCAAGAAGAACAAGACATTTCCGCACCTCTCCGCAGGAGTAGTAGGCCATCTCATCCGCCTGAGAGATACTACGGTTTTCTCATAGATGGGGATAGAGAGGATTGCATCATAGATGATGATGAACCTACTGACTTCCAGCAGGCCATCCAGAGCGGCGACTCGGTACGATGGCTAGATGAAATGCGGACCGAAATGGAGTCCATGTACACCAACAAAGTATGGACTTTGGACTTTGCTCCAGATGGGGTAAAACCCATAGGATGCAAATGGATCTTCAAGAAAAAGATTGGTGTAGATAGACAGGTGGAAACCTATAAGGCTAGACTTGTTGCAAAGGGTTTTCGTCAAAGACCTGGTTTGGACTATGACGAAACTTTTTCTCCAGTGGCTATGCTCAAATCCATTCGGGTCCTTCTTGCTATTGCTGCCTTCCATGATTATGAAATCTGGCAGATGGACGTAAAGACGGCTTTTCTGAATGGAAATTTAGAAGAGTGCGTCTATATGGAACAGCCAGAGGGTTTCAATCAGAGTGGGAGCAGCGGGAAAGTATGCAAGCTACTTAAGTCCATTTATGGACTAAAGCAGGCATCGCGGAGTTGGAACATCTGTTTTGATGAGACAGTCAAAGAATATGACTTTATCAAAAATCCAGATGAACCGTGCATATATAGTAAAGTTGTAGCCAGAAGTGTCGTATTCCTCGTCTTGTACGTGGATGACATTCTATTAATAGGAAATGACATTCCTATGCTACAATCTGTCAAAGGATTCTTGTCACACAGGTTCTCCATGAAAGACCTGGGTGATGCCTCTTACATTCTGGGGATCCGGATCTATCGTGATAGATCCAAGAGGATGTTGGGACTTTCGCAGTCCAGGTATATCGACACTGTACTGAAAAGATTCAGTATGGAAGATTCTAAGCACGGTAATCTACCGGCTTGTCACGGAATCACCCTCTCCAAAGAGATGTCTCCCAAGACTGATTTGGAAAGGGAACGCATGTCTATTATACCCTACGCTTCTGCGGTAGGCTCTATAATGTATGCGATGTTGTGTACCAGACCAGATGTTGCTTACGCACTGAGCGTGGTAAGCCGGTATCAGTCAGACCCAGGGGAGAAGCACTGGATAGCAGTAAAGAACATTCTCAAGTACCTGAGGAGGACTAAGGAGATGTTTTTGGTTTACGGCGCAAAAGACCTCAGGTTGGAGGCCTTTGCTGATTCCGGCTTCCAGAGTGATAAGGACGATTCCAAGTCCATGTCGGGTTATGTCTTTACCCTCAATGGAGGGGCGGTGTGCTGGAAGAGCTCCAAGCATGACACCGTTGCTGACTCGACGATGGAAGCGGAGTATATAGCTGCTTGCGATGCCGCAAAAGAAGCAGTCTGGATGAAGAAGTTCCTAACAGAACTTCAGGTGGTTCCTACCATAGTTGATCCAATACCTCTGTATTGCGACAACAACGGAGCTATAGCTTTAGCGAAGGAACCAAGGTCCCATCAGATGTCCAGACACATCTTAAGGCGGTATCACCTGATCAGGGAGATCATTGATCGTCAGGAGATCGAGGTTCGGAGAGTTGCTTCTGAAGAGAACATTGCTGATCCATTCACGAAGGCCCTTCCTCAGATTCTGTTCGAGAGGCTACTCGAGATCATTGGTCTACGATATGCCAGTACATGGCCCTAGTGCAAGTGGGAGATTGTTAGTGTTTATGCCCTAGAAGGCTATTACTGTATCATACTAGTTTGTATATTACTTAATGGAAGCTTGGGATATTCACATGTATATAACAGTCTTGCTAAACATGGTAGTACGCTACTTGGTTTTTCTATCTTAATATGTGAGTGTACGTATTGATAGAGCTCTTAGGATCTTGCTTGTCTACCAGCGTTGTGATGGCAGTCACACTAGTGGGGGCTGGGTAGTCTACAAGCACATCCTTATTAAGGTCCTTGGTCGTTGGATTATCGAGACAGAGCATCGATACTCCGGAGTAGACTGGTGTGTACGCTTCTCATCCCAGTTGGGGAGATGGTCTGTCCCACAGCCGTCAGTACGTCGTACTGGAGATAGTATACAGGTGCTCGTTAGGTTACGGGTACACCGGACAGGACTCACAGGGAACTGTTGGTTGGTTTGATACCAGTCGTCAGTGAGCAGTTCCCAGGTGACATGAGTACAGCATAGTCCGCAGACTTGACACTGCTACTTCGCCTCGAGTGTGTCCCACTGTTCTTAGATTGCTACCCTACCACGGCTCAAAGGAGTCGTGCAAACAGGTAGCAGTTGGGTGCAGTCCCGAGCACTTGGAGGCAGTAGCGGTTAGACAGGATTCGTCCCTCCCGGTATTGGGAGTAGATATCGTGCTGTGTCAGAGAGCCATTACGCAAAGTCCCTGGCCAGGGCAAGCGAGATTTGCTGGTAGGTTCCAGTAGTTTCTCAGGGTGTAATGGGCTTCCCTCCGACACGACTTATACCGCTATTAGGGGACTGACGCTTGCCGCCCCCTAGGCCCGATATGCGATAGTCTATGACGAACGGACCGGACTGTATGGAGAATGTCACATCAGACTCAGTAGGAGTTCGGATGGGTTTCCTCATCGGCCTTCTTATCGACAACTACCTGGGGACCGTTACGTACAGCTAGTGCCGTTTGCGGTCTGTGGTTAAACCCACTGCCAGCGTAGTAGTCGAGTCTCTAGAGTCCCACACAGAGAGTTTCCTACTCCAGGCGAAACGATATAGAGGTCGCATGGTTTTGCGACAAAGGGTTCGGACGCATACGTGCGTTTACGCGCGTACGACTTTCGGACAGTTTTTACCAGTCGGCTTTGGTTTAAGCCAGTTACTGGTATCCGGTTATTGGATTTATACAGTCTAAAGTTTTTCCGTATTTTTACGGATCGGAGGGGCGTTCTCGTAATTACTCGAGAAGCTTCTAGAAGGTGGTGACTTAGGAGGTTTAGGTGTCATTTGCATTAAATGAGTTTAGTGAGTCATGAGGGTGATTCATGCATATCATTAATGCATGATAAATGCTTAGTGAGTCATGACAATGAATCACCATTAGATATTTGTGAAGCATGCTTATTCATTATGTATTATTCATTTTCTCATAAATAAGAATGCTTCATATTTATTATGATAGATTTACTATTCTCATTTGATATTCATTCTCACCTTCTCTCTCCTCAAGCTCTCCCTCTTCAAAGACTAATCCTCCCCTCTCATGAGTTGAGAACAAGGGTTAGTAAGACTAATCAATCCATAACCATCACTCTATTTCATCCTAGCTTCTTTGATTAGCAATCCAAGAAGGTTAGTTGCCTCAAGTTTAGAGGTTTAGCTTGGAGTTTTGCTCTCGGGTGGATCGTCTACTACCTAGAGAAGGCCGAGGAGGACAAGGAGATCGTAAAGACGAAGGAGTTGGTTCATTAGGTATAATCCCTAAACACAGTAGTTTAGAAACACTTTGTGTTTGGTTATTTATAGTTTAGCTTCGATTCAAGCGGTTAGTCGATGTTCGTTCACTAAACAAGATCGTTTTTGAAAATTCCGCCTCCCCACAAGTTCTGGGGTGTAGTACATCGACTTACAAATTCGAGGACCGAATTTATTTAAGGGGGGTAGATTGTAACATTTCAAAAAAATTAAATATTATTTTTGGGAATTTTTATAATTTAAATATTACTTTATTGAATATTTTAATAATTCGGTATAATTAAATACAAATAAATTGGGGAAATTTTTGGAAAATTATGGAAAATTCTAAAATAGATTATTTTATGGAATTATCCCATTTTTAAGTTGTTATGATTAGTTATAATCTTATTTAGTGCTAATCGCGATTAAAAATCGCTAATTGGTTTTTTAGCAATTTTGTGCAAAACATGCACATATCTTTTTCCGCACTTGTGTTACATTTTTCTTGCCATAGTTTTATTTTGGGGTTACTATTCTTGTGAGAAAGGAAAAAGAAAGGAAAAGAAAAGAAAAGGTTTTGGAATAAAATATGAGGTTGGTGAGAGAGAGAGGTATGGTCTCTCCTTTGACACAAGGACTTAGCCATCTCCTTCATTCCCTTCACTCATCTCTCTCCCTCTTCAGCCCTTGCTGCTGCTGCTACTCTTCACCTCCCTCCCCTCTTCAATAGCCCCAAATCAACATGAGAACTACACCAAAACCCCATCTCCATTTCACAAAAAATGTGCACAAGCTCAAGATCTACACATAGGACCAAGAAAGCAAGGATTTTGGCCACTAGGGGCAACTCAAGAAAATTCTTGAGTTGCCAAATGAGGTATTTACTGAACCCTTAGCTTAGTTTTAGTATTACTTGTACCCCATGTTTAGTTTAGAACCGATATTGTGTGTTTTTGTGGATTTGAGGAAAACCTAGTTTGGGTTTGAGTGAATTTTGTGTTGTAATGCGAAATTGAGCTCAGTAGAGGTTAGATGAACACCCTAGTGCTTGAATTGAGACCTAAACCTGAGAGTTGAAACCCGAAATACAGATTTAGAAACTGATATCGGAAAGTTTATTAAATCTGTAAAGCTTATATGAGATCTGCTATCAACCCGAGACTCTGAATATTTTATTGAATGAACAGTGACATGTGCAGGCACCCAGGGAGCTAACCCCAAGACCCCAGCCCCTAACTCATTTTCCTGGCCGCCAATTTAATCCTATTGGCCGCAATTTGCTGCTAGACCTGCCCCATTTTGTGTCGTTTTGGTTCTGTAGCCCCTACATGTATAGATTAGACCCCTGGTATGTGTAGATTTGTCTAGTTTGACCTAGGATGAAATCTGGAGCCTATTTCCTTAGTTGTTGTTTGGGATTCGTGTTTCTGTATTCCGTATTTTTAGTTCTGAAATTGTGTACTGTGTTTTACCTCGACTATTTGGCGTTTATACGACGATACCGAGGATTGATTGAAGGTTTTGGAAGGCGTTGTCCATAGGTTCTAACCTAGATCATAGCGTATCATTTTGAGATTCGTATGCCGTTTTAGTTGGAATTGGTTTTGATAGGCATTTGCGATACGTTAATGTGTAGGTACCCCATGAAAACTTCGGGATGACAAGAAAACGCGTGGTGACGTCGACAATGAAGACGCAAGGTGAGTAGATTAAATCTATAGGGGGAAGTCGGGTGGATGGCGTATAACACCCCCGCAGTCCGTAGTTGATATACTATATATATATATATATATGATAGTTATAGTGCGTCGTGGATATTGTGTTAGGTGTATTATGGATAGTTAGGATTAGAAGCAACTAGTTTAGTTCATAGTCGCGACCCCTAGAATAAATTTACACGTATACGGACACCCTTGCATATTCATTATACTTGCACGGTGTTTGATGATATTGGATGACATTGGAGATGAGTCGATGATATTGGGCATAGTGCCGTGAGATCGGTGATTTGATATGATTCGTATTTGGGATACGACCTGTGATCTTAGCTGGCCTTTGGGCATGTGTTTTACCCCCGCATTCATACTTATATAGATGGTATCGATTTATACTAGACTTAGATGAGTACCCCAGATCATGTGATGTGATGATAAGAATACCAGGAAATTGATGAGATGATGCGATATTGACCCGTACCCAGCTAATGGGATGTCGTACGACGATTTACCGTACGAGCTTTATATTGATGATAGATCCGCACTCATGACTTGAGGATTGTCATATGGTATGCTGTATCGTACGCGATACTATTGAGGCAGGATCACCGACTTTTATACTTATATATATTTATATCGACTCAGATTTAGGAGGATTCCATACCCCTCCCGGTTGACTTGATACTTAGATCTGTAGTTTGCATAGTAGATGTTAGACTAGACCCGAGTCATACCTATTTCAAAGACTAACGAATCGGGAATATCTTAAAAACACTGTAGCCCTTAATTTACAAAAAACCCCGATCTGTCTTATTTCAAATGGTAAGCTGCATTACTATTCATTTACTATTTACTCTACGGCTCGCATTGCATTGCATGCTTATATGTTATTGATTTATATTCCTTTGTGCATATGCCATTACATAGTTGCATGCTCATATTAGTATTCATGTTGCTTGCATTATAATCCATGGATTTCGCACTGTGATATTGTTGCATATGATGATTAAGGATTGTTTTACTCCTGCGTATATATATCAGTGGTATGGGACGCTAAAATATATATGTATACCCATAGCGTATATATATATTAGTGGTATGGGACGCTGATACATATGTACGCCTACTTAATATATCATCATGATGATCTATGCAAATTTACATATGCGATGTGAGAGGAGCCTATGTGCTCGGAGCCTATGAGCTCGATGTGAGAAGAGCCTATGTGGTCGGAGCCTATGAGCTCGATATGCTCGGAGCCTATGTGCTCGGAGCCTATGAGCTCGATGTGAGAGGAGCCTATGAGCTCGATGTGAGAGGAGCCTATGTGCTCGGAGCCTATGAGCTCGATGTGAGAGAAGCCTATGTGCTCGGAGCCTATGTGCTCGATTTGAGAGGAGCCTATGTGCTCGGGGCCTTTATGGTCGATGTGAGGGGCCTTTGTGGTCGATGGCATATTATATCTCCCCTACCCCACATTTATTTTATATGCATTGCATCATATATTAGTAGTACCTGATAGAGTACCTTCATGAATGCTGGATACATATTGGATACATGATATATGGGTTTCATTTGATATTGAGATATATAGTTTGTGTCGATACTCGACACTGATTTTCTGATGTTTCCATTCATGATATCTCCTGTTCCCATTTTACCGCATACATACATCATATTTATGATATGTTATTACGTGAGGCACAGGTACGAGTTCTTGGCACTACACTTATGTTTAGATGTTACATTGCTACTTTACCATGCTTCAGACTTCTTCATTTGAGGTTTATTTTATATCTGATCGTATTAACCTAGAATTACGTCATGCTTTGATTTTTGCTTCTAGATGTTTTCTATTCACGAGTTGGCAACTCACCCCCGTTGTGCCACAGTTCATGCAAGTTTTGCCGTACAGGTTCCATAGCGGCATTTCTGGCACACTGCTTCCTTTGCGGGTGAATTGCTTTTGGTAGGAGGGTTCTTTGCATCAGAACCACTATAGTACATGTATTATTCTTTTGTATCTAGAAATTCCATCAACAAAAACTTGTATATTATTTCAGACTCAGACACTAGTGATGTATTATTTTGACGTTAGAGTCGCGCTTAGTAGTGTTACGGTTTTCATGCTTATTTGAGTTTCCTTTGAGTTTTGATCCTCGCCATTCGGCGTTGTATATCATATTGTTTGCGTGGTTGTGACAAGTTGGATTTTTGGGTTTTCTTTATTTACTCCTTATATGGTTTTAGATTTCTGGGCTTGACTTACTTGGATCTGATGGAGTCCTATAGACTTCATATGGTTCAAGGGACAGTCACGTGCTCTTTCGGGTCGTGACAGTACCCAAAAACCACCTGTTTGCACGACTCAGTAGAGCCGTGGTAGGGTGGAAATCAAAGCACAGTGGGAGACATATAAGGCTCTATGACGATCTCCGGTCAACAGACTAAGCTGTACCAGTGTCACCAGAGAACTGCCATCTGACGTGAGATATAATACCATCTGGGAGTTCTCGGCGAGTCCGTTCAGTGTACCCAGTCTCCATTGAGCACCGGCATACCGTCTCTGATGTCAAACACCAATGGATATGAGATCATCCATCGCCCATCACATGGGTCAAGAAGATATACTCTAGTCTACTCTGGAATATCGATGCCCCGTCTCGATATTCCCACGACTAGGAACATTGAAGGATGTACTCATTGACTACCCAGGTCCCACTAGTATGATCTACATCATAGTCCTAGAAGTCAAGTACACATCCTAAGGGCTTTATCAACATGTAACAGAGAGACAATATGTATACATGTTAAGATAATGAGCAACCAGATAGCGCACTATCATGTCGAGTAAGAAATTCCTCCCTATATATGTCCCAGCATCCACTACAATATACATCTCATGTACATCAATGGCCTCTAGGGCATATATATAAAGTATCTTGCACACGTTTCCGTTGCTCCCACCTTTTACGAAGCCCTCTGGCTGTGTTCTTATAGACGTTCTCTTCTAAATCAGTATTTAGAAAAGCAGTCATGACACCCAACCACCAGATATCGTAGTCATGGTATGCAGCAATAGCAAGTAGGATCCGTATGGACTTAAGCACAGGCACTGGAAAAAGGTTTCATCATTATCCACGCCTGGTCGATGACGAAAACCTTTAACAAGTCTAGCTTCGAAAGTCTCAACTTTTCCATCTACACCAAGTAATCATCTCAAGATATATTTGCTCCTGATGGGGATTTAACCCTTCAGATATAGCATCCAAAGTCCATACTCTGTTGGTTTACATGGATTCCATCTCAGATCGCTAAGCATCCAGCCATTCCTACAGCGTCATCACTCTCGATGGCCTGCTCGAAACTAGTTGGGTCATCATCTCATGATGCAATCCTCGCTACCACTGTCATCGAGAAACCGAAGTATCTCTCAGGCGGATGACGAACCCTGCTAGATCGACGGAGAGGCTGAGGTTCGTCGGGGACTATTGAACCCGTTGGTTCTATCAAATCTTCAGTTGTACTTTGTATAGCTGGAACTCCTTCGAGTTCTACAGAACTAACCATGTCTCGAGCTTGTCCGGATTTTGCTTTTGACATAGGCCGGACAACCCCAAAGCTTAACTTGCTTAAGAGATAGGCTCTTCCCATACCATATCTCATATGGAGTGGTAGGCACTGATTTGATTCGAACCCAATTCAATAGGTATGCAGCTTCTCAAGTGCATAACCCCCAAAAGGAAACAGTTAACTCAGTAATACTCATCATAGAGCACACCATATCTCATAGGGTGCGATTGCTCCGCCCCGATACACCGTTGTGCTGTGGTGTATACGGAGGAGCAATGGTAAGAGAGAATCTCATTCTCGTTTGGAATAGTCTAGGAATTCCATGCACAAGTATTCTCCTCCTTGATCTCATCATAGGACATAATACTTCTACCCGATTTTGGTTCTCTACTTCTATCTTACATTCTTTGAATTTCTAAAAAATTTCAGACATGTGATTCAACAGGAACATGTGTCCGAATCTTGAGAGATTCTCATTGAATGTAAGGAAGTATAAAGAACCAGTCCTGGCATCTGCAGACAGGGGACCTTCATACATCACTATGTATCAGTCCTAAGAGTTCACAAACTCTTTCTCTGTTTCCAATAAACGGAGCCGTGGTCATCTTATCTCTGTGACATGACCGGCAAGTTTCACAAGATGTAAATTCAAACTAATTTAAATATGCATCTAAATGTAACTTCAGCTAGTCGGGTCACATTGATATGACCTAGTCTACAATACCTCAAGAAGGAATCGTTCATTTATGAACTCTTCCTCTTGTGCGTGTTCTGTACGTTAATAACTGTGGTTTGATTTAGAATGTCTATGCTTTTAGATAACGTGCATGAACCGATCAACTCATGATATAGGAAATGTTCAAAACATTATCCAACAATACAAAATTATATCCTTCTTTAATAAAAAGAGACTGATATGAAGTTGTATATCAGGTTCGGTATATAATAGCATTCATTCAGAATCAACGTGTTCTAGTAATACAGGGTGATAACTATCAACAGACTTGGCTGCAACACTTGCACCGTTTCTATCTTATGAAATTTATCACCCGTTCTCAGTTCTCTACCTATCTGTAGCCCATGTAACCGATTACATTTGTGGGATCCTGATCCGGTATCTAATATCCATGACGTAGAGGATACAGAGAAACAGTTCTATATAATGAACACACCCGAAGAAAATGCATCGTCATGCACTTTCTTCGTTTGGGTGGCATGGGAATCCTGGTATTCCCCTAAAACCTGCTCTGTCTTATAACAATTATAATTTAGAGCGGGACCAACGTTCCCCAGCTCAGTATAAAAAGCGGGTTCGGTCAATACATCCTTATTATTATCTCGATTAAGGCGTGACATGGTCGCTACCTGGAGAGAGAGAGGAGAAAACACTCTGCGTGCGCTCTTGCAAGATTAGATTGGTTATATATTTTATCTAATCAGGATTGCTCCTACTGTTTCTATCAAATCTTCCTTCAAACCCTAAAAGGAAAGACTAGCCGGGATTAATTACACTCTACAAGTTCGCCAATCTTTCGGCCAGGCCAGTGCCGGTACTTTGAGGGAGGTTCCCCGTGCTTTCGCACGGACCTAATTAAAATAAACCTCGTTTTCCCAGGGGCGTAACCCCGTTGACACCTTTCTAGACACCTACTTGATCGGCTAATTGCAAAGTGCAAAACTCTCCCAGGAGTAAGAATTACTCGCAGTGGGTATCAGGATTCAACTATCATATAGAAGATATGCAATCTTATTGCAAATCTCAACACTTGAAACTCCTGATAATGGTTTTTACCCCTAGCATCTATGACTTTGGCTATGGTCAACAAATCATAAGCACTAGTCAAGTTCTACCCGTCATTTCGTGATTAATTAGACCCACCCACATGACCCTTGGCTAAGATCAACAAATTCACATGACTGTCATAACTAATCGCATCATATGCTTTGTAGGAAGACATCACTTAGTTACCGTACAATACGCCTTGGCTATGGTCGACAAACGCATCACAAATACTAAGTACTCTACTTCCTAAAATGACGGAGGGTTGCGGATGGTTTTTAAGAAAACCTTTAACACTTTGAACTTGATCTCATTGCAGAATCAAATGGTTTTTAGATGGAGTGTTTTTTAGGCTTTTGCTAGTTTCGCTAAAGAGGTCACTCCCGGTGAAGGGATCTCGGCTCTTTCCTCGTCGAATGAGGTGCAAGATATTCAGAATACCACCATGCAAAGCAAGAACTAGAAAAGCAGTCAAAAGACAAAGCGAAGGTTGTAGCATCTGCTAGTTATTGCTAAAGAGGTCACTCCCGGTGAAGGGATCTCGGCTCTTTCCTTATCGAATAAGTTGCTGGATGTTCTACAAGGAACATCGCTATACAAAGCAACAACTAGAGCTACCTAATTTTTTTAAATTCGATTCCACAACATATTTTAGGTTTATTTTCTTTCATTAATCTCATTAATGAATGTCCCATCATTTAAGTCCACCTAAACATCACAGATAAATACAACGTACACTTATGCCATCCGCATTCACCTCGATGTCGCGTCTGCACCGTTAGGTTAGGTAACTAACGGCAGAGCGGGGCAGGGCTAGCGCGGGTGTAAATCATAAGCAACCTCTATATAATATATCATATATACTATATACAGTATCTATCAGAGCATATCACATGATCACATCACAGATAACGCAGCAGAAAACAACATATGAAATATTGGATATACTAGGACGTCCGTATTTTATTTTGAGCCTGTATAAAACAGGGATTCCACGGTCGTGATGAATAGCCAATCCCACACCCCTAGACCCATACGAAAGCGGCAAGCAACCCTACCAATTCTAGAGTTAGGAGACCCGGACTCGACTCCTCGAGATGATCTCCCACTGGACCCTAGAACCCGGTTACTTTGGCTCCCCGCCTTGGGTCTATCCTAATGCGTAAAAGTAAACAATATACAATGGTGACATCATCCTCTGCCCCGAAGTGCCCCAATAAAAGAATATTACATACAATGAATTTTACATGAATGAAAAAGAAAAACTCTCATCTCACATTAAAAAAAAAACCCGGCTATTCAAAACACGACGATCCAATATAACATATCCAGCAACACATAATATCACATATCATCAACGTAAGTAAATATGCGTATCCCAATTATCGTTGATGTATAGCAACGAAACCAGTGATACACCACATATTACACTTACGGTCGTAGAAAAGAAAGTGTAAAACTATAACAATTGGAATCCGCAACCTCCTCAGACATCGCATGCCTAACTAAATGAATTCCTTAGACATTACATGCCTAACAATTATAAACCCCGCATTTTAGTCTCATTATCGAAAACTCTTTTCAATATTAAGTCGGTCAATTCAACAAGATTCCCGACATGCTGATCGAATGCTCGTCGCAAACTTTAGTAGACGGCCGCACCCCAGATACCGTCGACGAGTGCACTAAGGCGGAACACCGCTGCCGCGAGCACCCGAACGGATGCTTTTGGTTACGGGGTTCTCCTACAGTCACTTGGTCGGGGCTATGGGGCGTGGCTGTTTATTAAGTTTACTCGGCGAGTATCCGCGTACGTGTCACGACCCGAAAGTACGGAACGTGACTGGCACTTAGATTACGAGACGTCTAAAGGCGTACCGTAACCTAAGTCAGCCAAAGCCCAGAAATCTAACCCAAAATCAAAAGAGAGTGAAGGAAAACCTTAAATGAAAACGGTTTTTTTAAATCAATTAAGTTGCATAGAATCCAAAAAAAAGAACATCAAAAATTTCCGAAAATTTCGGCAGAGTCTCCCCTGTATTTTCTATCCCCCAAAATGGGTACAACAAGATAATAAACCTGTAATCATAGAAATGGCATCCCCAAGCGGGAGCTAGCTCTTCGCCCAAAGCGGATCACAACCACATGCAATGTAATAGCAAATATCAAGAAAAGAGCATGAAAGAAACGCAAAATATCCGAAAACACAACGCCGGCTCAAGTGAGCTCGACCCAAAAGAAACCACAAATATACATATCTCTCAGTCTCATCACTAGGTCGCATATACAATATAAGTGGTAGATGGAGAATACTAGATACAATGATAAAGCAAAAGAAATAAAGTATACTCGCAACCCACCTACGGGCGATGTCGCGAGTCTGAGCAAAAGAAGCTGAGGATAAGATAGCCCGCTGCTATAAGACTGACGGGTCCGACCTGCAAGACACTGTGGCACAACGGGGGTGAGTTGCCAGCTCGTGAGTAAATATAACATCTAATAAGGCAATCGTAAGAATGCACGCAATGCACCACAACATGCATGTCCATATGTGCTATAATATCTCTAGTATGCATGCACAGGTATGCAATGTCATTATTAAGTCTTTAAGTGTTTTAAATGCTAAGGTTATTGAATTCTTCACTTTAAAACATTAATATCTGTATAATAGCTAAATATCATCAAGAAATCATCTGAAAACCCGTGTCAAGCATCGACACCAAAAAGGAATCATATCTGTCTCAATATCGGGCTCCGTCAGTCCGGATCGGCCCATATCATAAATCTCACGACAACGGTCGGTATCCTCCGGATATCCGCCGCGCCAGATATCACCGGTAGGTAGTCTTCCCCTGCCAGGCTCATCGTCTACAACTCGATCTTCTTGCCCCGGGGTACCATACCGGGCCCACCATGTACCCGAGACGGTTCATCCACTCCTCGAATCGGGTCTCGAAATCTAACAGAAAACATGAAAACTCATGGTGGACGACACATACATCACGAGAAAACCGCAACTTTTGTTTTGAAAATGATAAATATAAGGTTTTGTTAAATTCTTGCGGTTTTCCCCAAAAAATCCAGAAATCGCAGCAATACTGAAATCCTCAAGAAATCATAATGTCCACATGTTATATATATGATAAATGTCTATGATATCAATGTGTATGATGTGAATTTTGGCTAAAGTTCTATGTAATTATGATGATGATGCGAGATATATGCATGCGATGCAGTTTCATATATCAAGTATGAATGCATGTGACGATATTAAGATAAACAGGTTCTATCGTGCACGTGGCATGTCAATTACCAGAGGCGTGTGTGTCACATGAATAGTGCGCGTGCAATAGATGCCAATGGTAAGGTGTTCGTGTCCTACGAAATGATATCGCATAGGTAGAGATGAATGTCCATGCAATTTAACATACTGTTCGCTATAAGGGTATGCAGTGTACATGAATGGATAAGCTAACTAACAATATAATCTTGCAAAAAGTAGGGTAATCCTAACTAGGGGGGGCGCATCGCGCCATCCAGACGATTCCCCCCATAGATGAATACATCTACTCACCTGAAATCCCCGCTAATCCGATCCGGCCACCGCCTTGCCTTTTCGCGCCGTGTCTGATGTTTCCCCGATCGATCCTATATTTGCACAATACCAAGCATAAGGTTACAAAACCTAACACAATGCAAGTCACAACAAACAATTATCAATGCTCTCGAATTAATTATAACATACACTCGGTGCGCGGGAAAACGCACGAAAATCGCAATCCTTTAACTAAAATCGTCATTTCGGGGAAATCGACAAAACTACAACCCGACTAGACGAAACCCCGCGTTCGCGCATTCTAATAATCCTATACGAAGCTAATAATATCGCTAACATAATGCATTTCGGTCGCATTCTAATTTCTAAAAAAATCTAGTAAGCGAATTTCTAGCCGATTTGATACAAACATCGTAATTTGTCGATTTAGCAAGCATATAATTACACCATTAACCATTCTAATCAATTAGATAACCATCCCTAACATAATCCAACCATTATGCTACAAACCCTAATTTTTAAAAATCAAAACCTTCTCTTGATTTTTCATGACCAAAGATTTACACTAAATTAATACTTAAAAATTAGATTTTAGCACAAATAAACTACAAGTTAGCAAACTAGTTTAGAATTTTTACCTCACCAATTGAATCCTAGCATGATCAAGTCACCAAGAAGACTCCTTTCATCATGTTTTTGAACCAATTTGGGTTGAGAGAGAAAGGATTAGGGTTTTGGTTTGAATGGAGAAAGAAATTTGTGAATTTTTATGAATTTTTTGCAAGAAAATGAAGCAAAATGAAGTGGGAAAATGGGGATTCAGCAGCTGTAGGGGTCGGCCAGCAGTAGGAGGAGGGAGATGAGGGAATTTTGGAGAAGTTTCTAGCTCATTACAACATCATATGATATCATTTCATGCTTTCATATCAACCTTTTTACAAAAAAACCCTTTTTTCATCATTTTTTTCATAATTTTCTCACCAAAAAGCTAAAAGTTTGCAAGCCATGTTATAATTTTATTAACACCTTATTTTAGCTTATAAAGACTCCTAATTATGAAATTTACCCAATTAAATTTGTATTTATCACTAATTTAATGTATTTAAAAAGGCTTAAAATAATAAAAAAATAATTAATTACGAATTTTTTTTTTATTTAACTAGATAATTATAAGTGACATTTTAGTGACAAAATTATAGTAATATCTTATTTAAATTTTGTATAATTAGGTCTACAATGAAAAATATCAATTTTGACTTTTTACGGAAAAAGCCGAAAAATTAGCCGATTACCGAAAAACTGCCTAAACGATTTTCGAAGGGTTACAATCTTTCCCCCTTAAAGAAATTCGGTCCCCGAATTTAGAATTTAACTACGCGTACCTTCAAAAAGATGGGGATATCTCTTCCTCATCTCGACCTCGGTCTCCCAGGTGACCTCCTCGCTGTTCGGGCCACGCCAAAGGACCTTGACAGACGGTATGACCTTCGACCTCAATTTCTTCACCTGCCGATCCAAAATGACAACCGGCTGCTCGGTGAAAGAAAGATCATGCTCTAGCTGGATCGTCTGGTGCTGAATCGCCTGGGAAGGATCATGAAGGTACTTGCGGAGCATCGAGACATGGAATACGGGGTGAACATCGGGGAAGCTGGGCGGAAGAGCTAACCGATAAGCGACTGGACCAACACGCTCTAGGATCTCGAAAGGACCAACATATCTAGGACTCAGTTTCCCTTTCCGCCCAAATCTCATCACACCCTTCATCGGAGAGACCTTCAGGAAAACATGATCGCCAACAGCGAACTCGAGTCGGCGACGACGCCTGTCAGCATATGATTTCTGCCTGCTCTGTGCCGCTCTCATCTTGTCCCGAATCAGCTGTATTTTCTTGGTCGTCTCCTGAAAGCTATTATTATAGGAAAACTCGATCAAAGGCAAATGACGATCCCAGCTACCACCGAAATCTAAAACACAAGCTCTGAGCATGTCCTCACGAGTCTGAATAGTACGCTCCGACTGACCGTCAGTCTGCGGATGAAAGGCTGTGCTAAAACTCAATCGGGTGCCCAATGCTTCCTGGAGTTTCTGCTACAATCGGCTGGTAAACTGGGTGCCACGGTCGGACACGATGCAAGTCGGAACACCATGCAGTCGCACGATCTCATCAATATAAACCTGGGCGTACTGAGAAAATCCAAAAGTGGTCTTCACTGGCAGAAAGTGAGCCGCTTTCGTCAGTCGATCCATAATCACCCAAATAGAGTCATACCCTCGACTGGTCCTGGGTAGACCCACAACGAAGTCCATGGAGACCTGCTCCCACTTCCACTCAGGGATGGTCAAAGGCTGTAACTCGCCGGCTGGCCTCTGGTGCTCAGCCTTGACTTGCTGACAAGTCAGGCATCTCGACACAAAGTCTGTAATATCCTTCTTCATCCCGTCCCACCAGTAAACCTCTCTCAAATCACGGTACATCTTGTTGGAACCTGGATGCACACTGTATACGGATCTATGTGCCTCCTCGAGAATATCACGCCTCAGTCCCTCTGAATCTGGCACACACAGTCGAGTCCCAAATTGAAGTATCCCCTGATCATCAATCACGAAGTCAGAAACTCTGCCCTGCCGAATCTGCTCAATGATCTCTAAGATACGGGCATCGCCGGACTGTGCCTCGCGAATACGGTCAAGTAACTGTGGGCGTGCTCTGAAATGGGCTAGCTGTCCCCCTGTAGGAGTGAACTCGAACTGCACTCTGCTATCACATAAAACCTGCCAATCCGCCGTCGACTGCATCTGTACTGCGCTCAAACAAGATAAGCTACCTCCGGGCCTCCTACTCAAAGCATCTGCCACCACATTCGCCTTGCCCGGATGGTATAGAATCTCGCAGTCATAATCCTTCACCAACTCCATCCAACGGCGCTGTCTCAGGTTTAGGTCTCGCTGCTGGAAGATATACTTCAAACTCTTGTGGTCAGTGAATATCTGGCACGACTCACCGTATAGGTAATGTCTCCAGATCTTAAGTGCAAATACCACTGCAGCCATCTCTAAATCATGGGTGGGGTAGTTCTGCTCGTGTTTCCTCAGCTGCTGAGAAGCATACGCGATAACTCTGTCGTGCTGCATCAATACACAGCCCAGCCCCACTCTAGAAGCATCACAATATGCCACGAACCCGCCTGATCCTGAAGGCAATGCTAACACTGGTGCAGTAGTCAGACGAGTCTTCAACTGCTGGAAGCTATCCTCATATGCCTGGGTCCAATCAAAAGGAACCCCCTTCCGGGTCAACCCGGTCAACGGTGCAGCAATGCGGGAGAAATCCTGGACGAAACGTCGATAATAGCCGGCCAGACCTAGAAAGCTACGAACCTCTGTAACTGATACCGGTCTAGGCCAACGCTGAACTGCCTCGATCTTCTTCGGGTCCACGCAAATACCATCTCTCGTCACCACATGACCCAAGAAGTCGACACTGTCTAACCAGAATGCGCACTTGGAGAATTTGGCGAACAGCTGATGCTCCCTCAAAGTCTGCAATGTGACACGTAAGTGCTGCTCATGCTCCTCCCGGCTCCGAGAATAAACCAAGATGTCGTCAATGAACACAATGATGAACTGATCGAGATACGGCCTGAATACGCGGTTCATCAAATCCATAAATGCTGCCGGGGGATTGGTGAGCCCGAACGACATCACCAAGAACTTGTAATGACCATATCGAGTACGGAAATCGGTCTTTGGAATATCATCCTTCCGAACCAGCAACTGGTGATAACCTGACCGTAAATCAACCTTCGAGAAAAACCCTGCACCCTGGAGCTGATCAAATAAGTCATCAATGCGGGGTAGGGGATACCTGTTCCGCACAGTAACCCGGTTCAGCTGACGATAATCAATGCATAAGCGCATACTTCCGTCCTTCTTCTTAACAAACAAGACGGGAGCACCCCAAGGTGACACACTCGGTCGGATAAGCCCTTTGTCCAGCAAATCCTGTAACTGACCCTTTAGCTCTCTCAGCTCTGCCGGGGCCATCCGATAAGGAGGTATAGAAATAGGCCCCGTGCCAGGGATCAAGTCAATACAGAACTCAATCTCGCGCTCTGGTGGCAGACCAGGCAGCTCGTCAGGGAATACATCAGGAAACTCTCTCACAATAGGGACCTGGTCCAACGGAACCTCTGTGGAGCTAGTATCACAAATATATGCTAAGAATCCCTGACACCCTTTCCTCAAGAGCTGACCAGCGCGAAGAGAAGAAATCAAGCTGGGAAGGGTAGCACTACGATCTCCCTGAATAATAAGAACCGGCTCACCAGGAAAACTGAATCTGACTGCCTTTTCACGGCAGTCCACAGATGCATAACAGGTGGCTAGCCAGTCCATACCAAGAAGAACGTCAAAATCTAGCATATCGAGGAGAATCAAATCAACTGAAGAATCTCTCTCCCCGGTACGAACGAAACACGATCGATACACAAAACGGGCAACAAAAGACTCGCCTACCGGGGTAATAACGACAAGCGGCTGATCTAACGGAGAAGACTCTCGGCCCAACCTCGGTGCAAAGTACGTGGATACATAGGAATGTGTGGAGCCTGGATCAAATAATACCCGTGCATCAAAAGAACATACTGGCAGAGTACCTGTCACGACGGCATTGGATGCCTGTGCATCCTGAGGAGTCAATGCGAACACTCGGGCCTGTCACCACTAATAGCTGGCAGTGCTCTGCCTCTACCTCGGCCTCTGCCTCTGCCTCTGTCGCCTCGTCCTCTCTGAACCGGACCGCCACGCCCACGGCCTCTAGAAACATCTGGCTGGCGTGAAGCATCATCAGGAGTAGGAAGTAAAGCTCTCTGCGAAGGTGGTGAAGGTGGTAAAGTCACATGCGGGACTGTCGCCGCACCCGGACGTCCCATGGTACAGTCTCTGACACGGTGGTACTGACTCCCGCACCGAAAACATCCTGGAGACGACTGCTGGGTCTGTGGATATGAACCAAATAACTGACCTCGTCTCAATCCTCTGCCTCCGCCATCTCCCGGAAATAATCTATCACGATGTCTGCCCATCTGCCGCTGAGCTGGCATATCAGTACGGATCCTCTTCGGCCCAGAAACGACCGGAGTCTCAGAAATACGCTCCTCCAAAAGTAAGGCTGCATCCATCGCGGCAGCGTATGTATCAAAGTGCTGGGTGCCGATGGCAAGGAATAGCTGTGTATCAAGCCCTCGTACAAACCTCTTTATTCTCTTCTCTTCTGTGTCGACTAGGTACGGAGCATATCGAGACAACTGGGTAAACTGTATATCATACTCCGACACTGTCATCCCAGGAGTCTTGCGCAAAGACTCAAAACTACGGGCTCGAGCATCTCGGACACTCTCCGGAAGAAAACGGGCAAGAAATGCAGCTGTAAACTCATCCCAGGTCATAGAAGGTAGACCTGCAGCTCGGCCTCTCTCTACTGAGTCGTACCATGTCTGGGCAAGACCCTCCAGACGAAAACTCGCAAACTCCACCAATCTATCATCAGAACACCTCAACGAACGGCAAATCCGAGCCATCCTATCAAGAAATGCCTGTGGGTCCTCTGTCGCATCTGTACCGGTAAAAGCTGGAGGTCTCAATCTCATGAACTCCTATAGTGAAACAGGGATGGTCTCCGCAGTAGCAGCAGGAGTGACCATCTGTGCAGCAGGTACGATCGTGGTCTGTGCGGTGGAAGGAACGTCCTCGGATCTCTGTGCCCGGCTGGACTCAACTAAAGATCCCATCATCTGCCGCAACTCTTGCATGCCGGCCTCTATTCTGGCAATACGGTCTGGATAAGGCGGATCAGTATGACCCTGAGGGGTAGGTGTATCATCCCGCTCGATCCTCGCCTCAGACGGGCCCGCCCGAATCTCATCCCTAGCGGCAGCCCGCTGAGCTCTCGTAGTCTTTGGCGGCATCGAAGCTGGAATAAGAAACATGACTGATAAGATCATTGCAATTGAATCAAGGAATGCAAGGAATCGAGAAAGGAAATACGAGCAATTATGTCCTAAGGTCACTTAGGCGGAGTACCGTATCGTAAGTATGCCGCGGATCATACCCACGGTACGCCACTCTGCTTAAGTCACCTACTCCATCTACCAAGGTCATCCTACACTCAGAAAGGTAAAACCTACGCTCTGATACCAACTTTGTCACGACCCGAAAGTACGGAACGTGACTGGCACTTAGATTACGAGACGTCTAAAGGCGTACCGTAACCTAAGTCAGCCAAAGCCCAGAAATCTAACCCAAAATCAAAAGAGAGTGAAGGAAAACCTTAAATGAAAACGGTTTTTTTAAATCAATTAAGTTGCATAGAATCCAAAAAAAAGAACATCAAAAATTTCCGAAAATTTCGGCAGAGTCTCCCCTGTATTTTCTATCCCCCAAAATGGGTACAACAAGATAATAAACCTGTAATCATAGAAATGGCATCCCCAAGCGGGAGCTAGCTCTTCGCCCAAGGCGGATCACAACCACATGCAATGTAATAGCAAATATCAAGAAAAGAGCATGAAAGAAACGCAAAATATCCGAAAACACAACGCCGGCTCAAGTGAGCTCGACCCAAAAGAAACCACAAATATACATATCTCTCAGTCTCATCACTAGGTCGCATATACAATATAAGTGGTAGATGGAGAATACTAGATACAATGATAAAGCAAAAGAAATAAAGTATACTCGCAACCCACCTACGGGCGATGTCACGAGTCTGAGCAAAAGAAGCTGAGGATAAGATAGCCCGCCGCTATAAGACTGACGGGTCCGACCTGCAAGACACTGTGGCACAACGGGGGTGAGTTGCCAGCTCGTGAGTAAATATAACATCTAATAAGGCAATCGTAAGAATGCACGCAATGCACCACAACATGCATGTCCATATGTGCTATAATATCTCTAGTATGCATGCACAGGTATGCAATGTCATTATTAAGTCTTTAAGTGTTTTAAATGCTAAGGTTATTGAATTCTTCACTTTAAAACATTAATATCTGTATAATAGCTAAATATCATCAAGAAATCATCTGAAAACCCGTGTCAAGCATCGACACCAAAAAGGAATCATATCTGTCTCAATATCGGGCTCCGTCAATCCGGATCGGCCCATATCATAAATCTCACGACAACGGTCGGTATCCTCCGGATATCCGCCGCGCCAGATATCACCGGTAGGTAGTCTTCCCCTGCCAGGCTCATCGTCTACAACTCGATCTTCTTGCCCCGGGGTACCATACCGGGCCCACCATGTACCCGAGACGGTTCATCCACTCCTCGAATCGGGTCTCGAAATCTAACAGAAAACATGAAAACTCATGGTGGACGACACATACATCACGAGAAAACCGCAACTTTTGTTTTGAAAATGATAAATATAAGGTTTTGTTAAATTCTTGCGGTTTTCCCCAAAAAATCCAGAAATCGCAGCAATACTGAAATCCTCAAGAAATCATAATGTCCACATGTTATATATATGATAAATGTCTATGATATCAATGTGTATGATGTGAATTTTGGCTAAAGTTCTATGTAATTATGATGATGATGCGAGATATATGCATGCGATGCAGTTTCATATATCAAGTATGAATGCATGTGACGATATTAAGATAAACAGGTTCTATCGTGCACGTGGCATGTCAATTACCAGAGGCGTGTGTGTCACATGAATAGTGCGCGTGCAACAGATGCCAATGGTAAGGTGTTCGTGTCCTACGAAATGATATCGCATAGGTAGAGATGAATGTCCATGCAATTTAACATACTGTTCGCTATAAGGGTATGCAGTGTACATGAATGGATAAGCTAACTAACAATATAATCTTGCAAAAAGTAGGGTAATCCTAACTAGGGGGGCGCATCGCGCCATCCAGACGATTCCCCCCATAGATGAATACATCTACTCACCTGAAATCCCCGCTAATCCGATCCGGCCACCGCCTTGCCTTTTCGCGCCGTGTCTGATGTTTCCCCGATCGATCCTATATTTGCACAATACCAAGCATAAGGTTACAAAACCTAACACAATGCAAGTCACAACAAACAATTATCAATGCTCTCGAATTAATTATAACATACACTCGGTGCGCGGGAAAACGCACGAAAATCGCAATCCTTTAACTAAAATCGTCATTTCGGGGAAATCGACAAAACTACAACCCGACTAGACGAAACCCCGCGTTCGCGCATTCTAATAATCCTATACGAAGCTAATAATATCGCTAACATAACGCATTTCGGTCGCATTCTAATTTCTACAAAAATCTAGTAAGCGAATTTCTAGCCGATTTGATACAAACATCGTAATTTGTCGATTTAGCAAGCATATAATTACACCATTAACCATTCTAATCAATTAGATAACCATCCCTAACATAATCCAACCATTATGCTACAAACCCTAATTTTTAAAAATCAAAACCTTCTCTTGATTTTTCATGAACAAAGATTTACACTAAATTAATACTTAAAAATTAGATTTTAGCACAAATAAACTACAAGTTAGCAAACTAGTTTAGAATTTTTACCTCACCAATTGAATCCTAGCATGATCAAGTCACCAAGAAGACTCCTTTCATCATGTTTTTGAACCAATTTGGGTTGAGAGAGAAAGGATTAGGGTTTTGGTTTGAATGGAGAAAGAAATTTGTGAATTTTTATGAATTTTTTGCAAGAAAATGAAGCAAAATGAAGTGGGAAAATGGGGATTCAGCAGCTGTAGGGGTCGGCCAGCAGTAGGAGGAGGGAGATGAGGGAATTTTGGAGAAGTTTCTAGCTCATTACAACATCATATGATATCATTTCATGCTTTCATATCAACCTTTTTACAAAAAAACCCTTTTTTCATCATTTTTTTCATAATTTTCTCACCAAAAAGCTAAAAGTTTGCAAGCCATGTTATAATTTTATTAACACCTTATTTTAGCTTATAAAGACTCCTAATTATGAAATTTACCCAATTAAATTTGTATTTATCACTAATTTAATGTATTTAAAAAGGCTTAAAATAATAAAAAAATAATTAATTACGAATTTTTTTTTATTTAACTAGATAATTATAAGTGACATTTTAGTGACAAAATTATAGTAATATCTTATTTAAATTTTGTATAATTAGGTCTACAATGAAAAATATCAATTTTGACTTTTTACGGAAAAAGCCGAAAAATTAGCCGATTACCGAAAAACTGCCTAAATGATTTTCGAAGGGTTACAGTACGCTATGTGATTGCGACGGACTTTTGATCACATCAAAATTATGTGGCAATCGATCAATTGAGACTGAACTGCTAGATTTATAACATTTAAATTAGTTATCTCACAACTACATGTGGATTCCAAATATTGTATCACCTTCCAGATAAATAGACAATGTTAAACTTTCCGATCGAATAATCAAACACCCAATATTTCCCAAATAGTTCTTAACACTTGAGGGGAGTTTAAAAACATCAATCACATGCCACAGTACCAATGGTCCAGACGTAGAAGGGTCAAGCCAACGCCTCACATGTGGCAACGCCGTACTGCCCTAAACCCTAAGGTTCAAAAGGCAGTTCAAGACGGTCACATAATCGAGTTAAGGTTTGTTGTCTTCTAGAGGGTCCATTGTAAGTGCACGGCGGCGCCCCGGCCGTCAATCCGACGGCCAAATGCGGAAGCGGTGATAAACTTAAATTTTACTTGAACTGGCAAACCGCCGCGCACTAATACCCGGATCAAACCATTAATTAGTCCTAGCTAACTACAAGATGGGGAAGAGAGATATACCGACTGATCCAAGTCCTCTGGTCTTCTCGTCGTCGTCCCGATCTCCTGCGGAAGCTCCGGTCTTCACCTCGTCGCCGGAAGTGCACCACATCGCCTACTTCTTTTACGGGCTCCCACCACAATGCCGAGGCAACTCGGGCACGAAGCTGGCTAGTCGACGTGCCCAAGATTTGCTGTAGAATGTAGTGTACAAGTCTCATTTGGGGTTGTGGAATTGCCTTTTTGAGATGGTGGAGGAATTGATTTTTGAGATGAACTAGAGAGCTTTTCTTAGCACCATGAGAATCAAAAATTGCCACACCAAAATGAAAAATCCCCCACTCCAATAGTGGCCGGCCCAAGCAAATGTGAAGGGTGAGAATGGAGAGAAAGTCAAGGGAGTGGGTGAGCTATCATGCAAGCATGGATAAAGAGTGATGATTAAAACAAAATCATCACAAACATAAACAAACACTCCAAAACGACCATGATGACTCCAAATGGTCAAGCCATCATGAAGAGGTCAAGAAGTCAAGGTCAAAGGAGCAACCATGATGATTCAACCAATATGCAAAGAACCCCTCCATAAATACTTATTTGCAACAATGCAAATAAGCCCTCCGCCACCAATCTTCGGCCAATGAACGATACAAAGGAAATTGGCCGAAACGGAAAGCAAACTGGCAACTCCAGAAAACTGGTCCCGTAATAAATTACAGGAAACCCCGATACTGTGCATACACACCCGCATTTGTATTCCGACCGAAATACAAATGCAATGAGACAAAAACTACACTGTACTATACTAGGATCCGGCTTAAACCAAAACCGGCCAGTAATATCCGTTCGATCCTGATCTGTGCAATACCGCACGTATCTGATCGAACCCTGCCATATATCCATACGGCCTGTAGTACAAACTGTCCGATCCTGATACGTGCAATACCGTACGTATCTGATCGGACCTTGCCATATCTCCATACGGCCTCTACAACCTTTCGCCCGAAAGCTTGAGTAACTGAATGTGGGGGACTCTAAAGACTCGTCAACACCTTGGTTGTGGATTTAACCACTAGCACGTCAGAGGTATAAGCCAATACGTAACGGGCTACCAGGTATTGACTAAAAGGGACGTCTGTGAGCGAACTCAGCCTGACAACCCTACTGAGCCTGTCAGTGACAATATCCGTACAGTCCGGTCCGTTCGTCTATGAGCATCGCATGGCGGCCTAGGGGGTTGGTAAAAGTCAGACCCCCAAAAGCGGTACAAGTCGTGTCGGAGTGTAGCCCAGAACACCCTGAGATACTACTGGAATACCTACCAGTAAATCTCCTTGCCTCGGCCGAGGGCTTTGTGTAATGGCTCTCCTAGACACAGCGCGACCTCACCCCCAATACCGGGAGAGACGAACCCCTGAAGATACGCTCACTGCCTCCATGTGGCTCGGGACTGTACCCAACTAAAACCTGTTTGCACGACTCCTTTGAGCCGTGGTAGGGTAGTAATCAAAGTACAGTGGGAACTCACACAAGACAAATGACGATCCCCAGGTCGATGAACTAACCTGTACACATGTCACCTGGGAACTGCCATCTGACGTCTGGTATATGACCAACTGGCATGTTCCCGGCGAGTCCTGTCCGGTGTACTCATAACCCAATGAGCACCTGTATACATCTTAGGTGATCCAACTGACACCAGTGGCTTGGGAGACCGGCCACCGCCCCTCGTCGGGGTCTCGACTGTATACACTAGTCTACTCTGGAGTATCGATGCCCTGTCTCGAAACTCTCACGACTAGGGACCATTTAAGGATATGCTTATAGACCCCCAGCTCCCACTTATATGATCGCCCTCATACTGCTGGTGGTCAAGCAAGAATCCTAGGGGCTCTATCAACGTGTAATAGCGACGTGTCAGGTCACCTAAGCAGTACACGATGATAAAGGTAAACCTGATAGCATACTATCATCTCGAGTAAGATTGTCCTATCGGGATAGGTCCTTCATCAATCATTGCAATCACGTACCTGTGACCTAATAATTGACTCTGAGGGCACTATCTCCAACAATCTCCCACTTGCACTCAAGGATAATTATTGCGATGTCGCATACTCACAGCCCGTGTGATACCGAACACCCAACTCCTCTACTAGTCAGTCTCACAAAGCTCGTTTGCGAAACTATTGCGTTCGAGGAACAGCCTCAGTGAGTGGATCCGCTTTGTTGTTTCTTTCTATGTCTCTCTATATCTCAAGTTCACGGAGAAAGCCATCTCCCGAAAAGAGCAATACCTGTCTTAGAATGTGTCTGGATGTCTGATGGGACGTAGCTCATAAATGAACTCCAAATCCACATTTCTTAGACTGTATCGTCAACTGAACTTAATCAGTATCCTGCGCCATGCCACCCTCAGTATTGCCTTGGACCACCTGTCCAAAATACTGCCCCTCATCAGAAGGAAAAACTATAACTCTGACAACCCCCTTGTCGTCCATGTCACCTTGGAAGCCTGGAATGATAACTGTCTCCCGAATGAGGCTATCGTTATCATATCCCTAGAACATCCACTTATGTTCTAAAACTGCTTCCGACTGTTTCTCTAGGATTGTATCAAATGTCAACTTATTGCATCTAGTGCAAGAACAACATTTGGTGTGGTACTTGATATCTCATGATTGAATCAATTGCCTAAGCAAGTGATCTGCCAATCATGCACATCCCTCTCTACTTTAGTCTGTAAGACACCTTTAGAGAGGGCGACTCCATTACCTGCAGGTACACTACCGTGCTAGGAGTCGTCCATTCTAAATACTCTTAGAATGCTGTCCAAGTACCCTGATTAGGAAACCAGCCAAATCTAGATCTAAAACCACAGATCCAGTAACCAGTATGTCTGATATAATGTCCAAGTCCCATGTGGAGAAAACACTGTGTGACGACCAAAGTATAACCGACCGTAGTATAGGAATTTCACTTCCTACTCTGTGTATGTCATCCAAATACCAGGACATCACACCTTACTACCTTCTTAACAGATCCATCCCCTATTCTGATGAAGTCAAACCTATGACTGTCACATCAGAAATAGATGATCTATCTCCGCTACTTTGCTTTAGTCTATAAATAGACGTAAGCCACCTGTCCACCAATACTTCTGCTGCTCCCACTGACTATGACAACCCTCTGGCAGAGTCATATACACGTACACTTCTAAAACTAGTTTAGAACGACGCTATACTCATCCTCTTGCCAGGTCTCATAGTCTGGAACAACAGCAATGGCAAGTGTGGGCAAACAAGAACTTCCTTGTCACCGTCCTTGAGGCTACCGGAGTACCTCTCGGGTGCCTGAAGTTACCCACCTTATCTGCGGAGTGGCCAATGGAATGTCAAACCAGATTGAATCTTTAGGTTCCTATAAAATCTTCATTAATCGTCTGTGGTTCTGGAATCACTTCCAGTTCTACCATACTCCCACTACTGTTTTCTGAAAAAAAATCCATTTTTAATAAAACTGTGGCGAGTCTAGAACAATTTTTCTATTGTTCATCCAGATGGTAGAAAATCAACCCTCGTCATAGCCTGGGTCAACCTACAAACAGCCATTACAGAAACGTGCCTTGAGTTATCCAAAGTCTGGTTTTAATCATAAGCCAGACAACTCCCCGTAACTTAACATCGTTAAGATACGAACCTTTCTATATCCAATACAGAACCAGAGGCACTGATTTAATTGAACCAGATTCAAATCATGCAGCTATCTCCAGTGCATGTCAACTAAATGGAGAGAGGCCGATCAGCGTTACTCAACTTAGGAATACTTCCAATTATGAGTAACCTGAAAGAGAAGCAAGTTCTCTTAACCATTACTATCAACTGAATACCATTCACAAGTATCTACATCTTCGATCTCCTTGAAGAATCCCGATACTTGCAACACCTGGTTCTCTACTTTATTCAAATACCTATAACTTCTCAAAATTCGGACCCTGTGTTTCCACGAAACACCTGTCTAAAAACTAGAGAAGTCATAAGTAAACCGAATATAGTACGAGGACCATCCCCTCTGTCCTGATGGACGCTGGACAACATACAATACTCTGTATAAGTCCCTTGAGTCTGATAACTCATTCAATGCGTGTCGTAGATTGAAAACTGTACCTATGGTTAAGAAGAATTACACCGCTGTTTAATGCTCCTTACCTAACCATCCACTGATATAGGTAAATGTCATCGACATAATATCAAAAAGGTATATCTCACTCTATAAAAATAGACGTACAGATATATCAATTTGAAATTGGTGCATAACAGCGGATATTCAAAACCAAATATTTGCCGACCGGCAAACAGCCCAGGTGATTTCCTCAAATATCAACGATTACAACGAATCCCGATATAATGAGGATGATCTCCCAATTCCCAATAACTTACTCCCACTCATCATCTGTAAAACCATACAGATGTGAGAATCATACTTGGTAAATACATACCCTGGAGTAAGTATCTAATCGGGAAATCAGTCTTCTTTTAACAGTACACAGTGAGACTGAAATATTGAAATGTTTCGATGGGGTATCCTGGTATTCCTAGTAATGCCTCTTCCAGATTCACGAATGTAACCGTATAATTCTTTACCACCTCTCCAAATCCCTTCATATGTCTTTAGTCATTACCTTCTGCACACCCCTTTAGGCCAAATGGTTTTCTTCCTTCCCTACCGTTCGGCACCAGCCTATGGTTTGGAAGAAGACTATCCAATAAGCATAATGGGTGTACTGTCCTAATCCTAGGAACACTCGCAATGCGAGAGAAGGTGAAGATAAAAGACACCTGAATAAATCTTATTCCTATTTCTCCTGAACCAGAATCCATCCCCGAACTGGAACAAGTTCCTTTCGAGTTCGTATATAACCATACGATGGAGTATCCAATAAACTGTGGATCTTCGTAGTGATACGGAGTGTCCTGGAGAAATACAAAGGTGATTTAGGATTGGCGAAGGAATACTTGGTTTGGTCGTGAATAGCAGTCACAATTTACTTTGCCCTCTTACTAATCCCTTGCTTTGTCTGAACTTAATACCTTCTGCACACCATCGTTATGCTAATTGGTTTTCTTCATTCCCTACCGGTCGGCACCAGCCTAAGGTTTGGAAGAAGACTATCCAATTTGCATAATAGGTGTACCACCCCTAAACCAAGGAGTACGCGCAACCTGAGAGAAGGAAAAAGGAAAAGGCAACTGAATGATCCTATCCGCTTTCTCCAGAACCTGAAACCATCCTCGAATAAATTCTTTCGAGTTCGTATCTAACCATACGATGGTTTTGTCCAATGGAAGTGGACGTTCGTAGTAGTACGGGGTGTCCTGGAGAAAAGGGTAAAAGTAGGAGTGGCAATGAGGTTCGCAACTCTGACAATCCAAAAGCCGGTGTAAAAGAAGGTTCGGTCAACTTGGTCACTGAGTCATAGTCTTAGGGTAGGGTCAATGGTCGCTGCCAAAGAGAGAGAAAAAAGAAACACTCAGCGTGCACTCTAACCTAGATCAGAATGGTTACCAATTTATCTAATCTGGAAACCTCCCACTGTACCTCAAATTCTCCTCCAAACCTGAAAGAAGAATTAGTCGGGGTTACCCGAGGAGTAAACTAACTCATCAGTGGGAATCGAGTGTTGCACCACGGCAGCGCCCCGGCCGTCTATCCGAGGCCAAAATGCGGAATCAAATTTTTTCTTAACTTTAAACTGGCGCTACCGCGGACAATATACCCGGATCGTAACCATTAACCGATACTAGCTAACAAGAGAAAGGGTGAGAGATATACCGAGTGATCCGAGTCCTCCGGTCTTCTCGTCATCGTCCCGATCTCCCGCGGAAACTCCGGTCGTCGCCTCCTTGCCGGAAGGGCACCACATCGTCTGTATCTTTTACGGGCTCCCACCTCAATACCGAGGCAACTCGGGCGCGAAGTTGGCTAGCCGACGCGCCCAAGATTTGCTGTAGAATGTAGTGTGGAATCTCCTTGCCTCATGGGGTTGGTGAAGTTGCCTTGATGGAGGAATCAACAAGATATGAACTTGGGAATTTTTGTGATAATGGAAAAATGATATGAATGAATAATTTTTCCCACACCCTCACCAAAATAAATGAACCACCCTCATCTCCTCTAATGTGGCCGGCCAATATCATGTGGGAATTGGTGGGATGAAACAACTAAGGGAGGTGAGTGTAGGATAAAGAGAATGGTGACCACATCCAAAGTAAACCTCACCATACTTATCACTCCATACCCTTTCTCATCACAATTAAAGCACCATAATGGATGCATTAAAAGAAAAGAAGGAAAAAGAATCTAAAGATGCTATCATAATGAATACATTTGCAAGAAACCCCCTTCCACAAATGTTATTTGCACAATTGCAACTAACCCCCTCCATCGGAAAAGTCCGGCCGGGAAAGAACAAAGGAAAACCGGCCGGAACGGAATGCAAACTGGCAACTCCATAAAACTGGTCCCGTAATAAATTACAGGAAAACCCCGATACTGTGCATACACACCCGCATC
Organism: Agapanthus africanus; assembly: GCA_030015575.1. Classification (NCBI taxonomy): domain Eukaryota; kingdom Viridiplantae; phylum Streptophyta; class Magnoliopsida; order Asparagales; family Amaryllidaceae; genus Agapanthus; species Agapanthus africanus. The sequence continues at coordinate 637,563,271 of JASDDO010000024.1, read as the reverse complement.
TGTATTCCGACCGGATACAAATGCAATGAGACAAAATCTACACTGTACTAAACTAGGATCCGGCTTAAACCAAAACCGGCTAGTAATATCCGTCCGATCCTGATCCGTGCAATACCGCACGTATCCGATCGAACCTTGCCATATATCTATACGGCCACTAGTACTAACCGTCCGATCCTGATCCGTGCAATACCGCACGTATCTGATCGGACCCTGCCATATCTCCATACGGCCTCTACAGCGTTTCGCCCAAAAGCTTGAGTAACTGAATGTGTGGTGGACTCTAAAGACTCGTCAATACAATGGTTGTGGATTTAACCACTAGCACGTTAGAGGTATAAGCCGATACGTGACGGGCTACAAACTATTGACCAAAAGGGACGTCGATGAGCGAACTCATCCTGACACCCCACTGAGCCTGTCAGTGACAATATCCGTACAGTCCGGTCCGTTCGTCTATGAGCATCGCATGGCGGGCCTAGGGGGTTGGTAAAAGTCAGACCCCCAAAAGCGGTACAAGTCGTGTCGGAGTGTAGCCCAGAACACCCTGAGATACTACTGGAATACCTACCAGTAAATCTCCTGCCTCGGCCGAGGGCTTTGTGTAATGGCTCTCCTAGACACAGCGCGACCTCACCCCCAATACCGGGAGAGACGAACCCCTGCAGATCCGCTCACTGCCTCCATGTGGCTCGGGACTGTACCCAACTAAAACCTGTTTGCACGACTCCTTTGAGCCGTGGTAGGGTAGTAATCAAAGTACAGTGGGAACTCACACGAGACAAATGACGATCTCAGGTCGATGAACTAACCTGTACACATGTCACCAGGGAACTGCTTTCTGACGTCAGGTATAAGACCAACTAGCATGTTCCCGGCGAGTCCTGTCCGGTGTACTCATAACCCAATGAGCACCTGTATACATCTTAGGTGTACCAACTGACACCAGTGGCTTGTGAGACCGGCCACCGCCCCTCGTCGGGGTCTCGACTGTATACACTAGTCTACTCTGGAGAATCGATGCCCTGTCTCGAAACTCCCACGACTAGGGACCTTTTAAGGATGTGCTTATAGACTCCAGCTCTCACTTATATGATCGCCCTCATACTGCTGGCAGTCAAGCAAGAATCCTAGGGGCTCTATCAACGTGCAATAGCGACCTGTCAGGTCACCTAAAGCAGTACACGATGATAAAGGTAAACCATATAGCATACTATCATCTCGAGTAAGACTGTTCTACCGGGATAGGTCCTCCCTCAATCATTGCAATCACGTGCCTGTGATCCAATAATTGACTCTGAGGGCACTATCTCCAACAATCTCCCACTTGCACTCAAGGCTAATTATTGCGATGTCGCATACTCACAGCCCGTGTGATACCGAAAACCCAACTCCTCTACTAGTCAGTCGCACAAAGCCTGTTTGCGAAACTATTGCGTTCGAGGAAAAGCCTCAGTGAGTGGATCCGCCTAGATGTTTCTTTCTATGTCTCTCTATATCTCAAGTTCGCGGAGAAAACCATCTCCCGAAATGAGCAATACCTGTCTTGGAATGTCTGGATGTCTGATGGGACCTAGTTGAACTTCAAATCCAAACTTCTTAGACTGTATCGTCAACCGAACTTAATCAGTATCCTGCGCCATGCCTCCCTCAGTATCTGCCTGGATCACCTGTCCAGAATACTGTCCCTCGTCAGAGGGAGAACTATAACTCTGACAGCCACTCTGCCATCCATGTCACCTTGGAAGCCTGGAGTGACAACTGTCTCCTAAAAGAGGCTGTCGTTATCACTTCCCTAGAACATGCACTTATGTCCTAAAACTGCTTCCGATTGTTTCTCCAGGATTGGATTAATATCAACTTATTGCATCTACTGCAAGAACAACATCTGGTGTGGTACTTAACATCTCATGATAGACTCAATTGCCTAAGCAAGTAATCTGTCAATCATGCGTATCCCTCTCCCCTTTAGTCTGTAAGACACCTTTAGAGAGGGTGACTCCATTACCTGCAGGTGTACTACCGTGCCTGGAGTCATCCATTCTAAATACTCATAGAATGCTGTCAAGGTACCCAGATTAGGAAACCACCCAAATCTAGATCTAAAACCATAGATCTAGTAACCAGAATGTCTGATATAATATCCAAGTCCTGTGTGGAGAAACCACTGTGTGACAACCAAAGTATAACCGATCGTAGTATAGGAGTTTCCTTTCCTACTCTGTGTATGTCATCCAAAACCAGGACATCACACCCTACTACCTTTTTAGCAGATCCATCCCCTATTCTGATGACGTCAAAACTATGACTGTCACATCAGAAATAGATGATCTATCTCCGCTATATCTGCTTTAGTCTATAAATAGACATAAGCCTGATGTCCACCAATGCTTCCGCTGCTCCCACTGACTACGAAAACCCTCTGGCAGAGTCATATAGACGTGCACTTCTAAAGCTAGTTTAGAACGACGCTATACTCATCCTCCTGCTGGGTCTCACAGTCTGGAACAACAGCAATGGTAAGTCTGGATAAACAAGAACCTCCCTGCCACCGTCCTTGAGCATACCGAAGTACCTCTCGAGTGCCTGAGGTTACCCACCATATCTGCGGAGTGGCTAATGGAATGTCAATCCAGATTGAATCTTTAGGTTCGTTATCAAATCTTCAGTAATCGTTTGTGGTTCAGGAATTACTTCCAGTTCTACCATACTCCCACTACTGTTTTCAGAAAAAATCCATTTTTATTAAAACTGTGGCGAGTCAAGAACAATATCACTATTGATCTTCCAGATGGTAGAAAGTCAACCCTCGTCATAGTCTGGGTCAACCCACAAACAGCCATTACAGAAACGTGCCTTGAGTTGTCCAGTGTCTGGTTTTAAGCATAAGCCGGACAACTCCCCGTACCTTAACAATGTCAAGATATGAACTGTTCTATATCCAATATAGAAACAGAGGCACTGATTTAATTGAACCAGATTCAAATCATGCAGCTGTCTCCAGTGCATGTCAACTAAATGGAGAGAGGCTGATCAGCGTTACTCAACTTAGGAATGCTTCCAATTATGAGTAACCTGAAAGAGAAGCAATTTCTCTTTATCATTACTATCAACTGAATACCATACACAAGTATCTACATCTTCGATCACTTTGAAGAATCCCGATACTTGCTACACCTGGTTCTCTACTCTATTCAAATACCTATAACTCCTCAAAACTTAGACCCTGTGTTCCTTCGAAACACATGTCTAAGAATTAGAGTAGTTAAAAGTAAACAGAATATAGTATGAGGATCAACCCCTCTGTCCTAATGGACACTGGACAACATACAATACTCTGTATAAGTCCGCTGAGTCTAGCAACTCTTTCACTGTGTGTCGTAGGTTGAAAACTGTACTATGGTTAAGAAGAATTACACCGCTGTTCAATGCTCCTTACCTAACCATCCACTGATATAGGTAAATGTCATAGACATAATTTCAAAAGGTATATCTCACTCTATAAAAATAGACGTACAGATATATCAATTTGAAATTGGTGCATAACAACGGATATTCAAAACCAAATATTTGCCGACCGGCAAACAGCCCAGGTGATCTCCTCAAATATCACCGATTACAACGAATCCCGATATAATGAGGATGATCACCCTATTCCCAATAACTTACTCCCACTCATCATCTGTAAAACCATACAGATGTGAGAATCAAACCTGGTAAATACATACACTGGAGCAAGTGTCTAATCAGGAAATCAGTTTTCTTTTAACAGTACACAGTTGAACTGAAACATTGAAATGTTTCGATAGGGTATCCTGGTATTCCTAGTAATGCCTCTACCATTATCCAGATTCACAACTATAACCGTATAATTCTTTGCCACCTCTCCAAATCCCTTTATATGTCTTTAGTCATTACCTTCTGCACACCCCTTAGGCCAAATGGTTTTCTTCCATCCCTACCGTTCGGCACCAGCCTATGGTTTGGAAGAAGACTATCCAATAAGCATAATGGGTGTACTATCCTAGTCCTAGGAGTACTCGCAATGCGAGAGAAGGTGAAAATAAAAGACAACCGAATAAACCTTATTCCTATTTCTCCTGGACCAGAATCCATCCCCGAACTGGAACAAGTTCCTTTCGAGTTCGTATATAACCATACGATGGAGTATCCAAATAAACTGTGGATCTTCGTAGTGATACGGAGTGTCCTGGAGAAATACAAAGGTGATTTAGGTTTGGCGAAGATATACTCGGTTTGGTCGTGAATAGCAGTCGCAATTTACTTTGCCCTCTTACTAATCCCTTGCTTTGTCTTAACTTAATACCTTCTGTACACCATCGTTATGCTAATTAGTTTTCTTCATTCCCCGCCGTTCGGCACCAGCCTAAGGTTTGGAAGAAGACTATCCAATTTGCATAATAGGTGTACTATCTCCTAAACCAAGGAGTACTCGCAACCTGAGAGAAGGTAAAAGGAAAAGGCAACTGAATAGTCCTATTCGTTTTCTCCAGAACCGGAAACCATCCTCGAATTCCTTCGAGTTCGTATATAACCATACGATGGTTTTGTCCAATGGAAGTGGACGTTCGTAGTAATACGGGGTGTCCTGGAGAAAAGGGTAAAAGTAGGAGTGGCAATGAGGTTTGCAACTCTGACAATCCAAAAGCCAGTGTTAAAGAAGGTTCGGTCAACTTGGTCACTGAGTCATAGTCTAAGGGTCGGGTTAATGGTCGCTGCCAAAGAGAGAGAGAAAAGAAACACTCAGCGTGCACTCTAACCTAGATCAGAATGGTTATCACTTTATCTAATCTGGAAACCTCCCACTGTATCTCAAATTCTCCTCCAAACCTGAAAGAAGAATTAGTCGGGATCACCCGAGGAGTAAACCAACTCATCAGTGGAAATCGGGATCCAACTATCATCGCATGATAACTTGACGGAATCCACTCAAGTCACCACACTACAGAAGGTATGCGCATGCCTGGCAAGTTTCAGTTTCTTTAGAAACTCCCGATGTGATTTTTTTTTACCCCTAGGACCCAAGTGACCTTGACGAATAATCAAAAAATCAAAAGGTCCTAGTCAAGTTCAGCCCGTCATTATCTTGATTGCGTTAAACCCACCCGCACGACCCTTGACGAATAATCAACAAAGTCGTATGACTGTCCTAACCAATCCACATATCCATGCGACAGAATAGCACAACAAAGCTACCGCACACTACGCCTCGGCGAATAGCAACGACAAACGCAGCGCGAATACTAAGCAATACTGATCTGAAATGACGGAGGGCTACGACTGGTTTTTGGCGAAAAACCTTTAACGTAATGAACTTGATATCGTTGAAGGAACTGGATAACTTTTTATAAAAATATAGTGACGAAAACCTTTACTAAAGAGGTCATTCCCGGTGAAGGGATCTCGGCTCTTTCCCCGTAGAATGAGGTGCAGGATATTCCAACTGAATACCACGATGCAAAGCAAAAGTAATCGGCTATAGTGAAGTTAATGCCCTGACGCAAACTTCTGTCCAAGGGGTCACTCCCGGTGAAGGGATCTCGGCCCTTGCCTCGTCGAATGAGGAGCAGGATATTCCAAATGAATACCACGATGCAAAGCAAAAGTAATCGGCTATAGTGAAGTTAATGCCCTGACGCAAACTTCTGTCCAAGGGGTCACTCCCGGTGAAGGGATCTCGGCCCTTGCCTCGTCGACTGAGGAGCAGGATATTCTAAATGAATACCACGATGCAAAACAAAAGTGAACGTCCTTGCAATAACAGCTTTTTGAAAAGTGTTCCAACAACATCAGAATAGGTTTGTTTATCTTGCATTGATCCGAATCAACGCAGTCCCATCAAATGATCACACCACAAAGAACGAAAATATACTGATGTACGTATATGCCATCCGCATTCTCCACTGGGTCCCGTCATTACTCGTTAGGTTAGCTAACTAACGACAGAGCGGGGACTGGACTAGCGCGGATGCAAAACATATACAACATCTACTAATATATATACCAATATATTATATTTCGCTCAAGGCGTGAATAAAATGCAACATCACAGAAATATGCAGCATCACAGAACAATACAGATATCTGGAATCCCCGGGTTTCACAGAGCCGCTGCTGAAACCCGACGTTCCCCTGGTCGTGTGGATAGCCTGTGCAATGAAAACCTAGACCCCTACGGGCGCGGCAAGTCACCCGCCAAAACCTGAAGCGAGGCAGCCCCCTTCAGCAACGTGAATGGACCACCCAGCACTTCACGGAATCCGGTAACTCGGGCACCCCTCCTGGGTCAACCTGTACCCCCTACGAGTGCGGCGAATAGCCTGCCAATCCTGGAGTGAAGCCCCCTCCGTCCCAATGCCATGAGATGCGGGCTTGTTGCCCTCCAGAACCCGGCTATCCGTGCACCCCACCGCGGGGCAATCCTAGTACAGAAAGTAAAATATACATACACCGGGTACATCGACCGCAACCAGGTCGTGCCCCAAAAGAATAATACAAACAGGCAGTGACGGCAGTCAACATGTCGGACGCTCGCCCCGCAATATCAAATGTACATATAAAACAAAACTGTACTAGCATTGCATCCAGGCTATCCCCCACGACCGATCCGCAACAACACAGCATAAACATAGAACATCAACGTGAAAAAGTCACGTTCGCAAATCCGTCTAACCGGGCTATAGCAGTTAGACCGGATTTACCGATCGAGTGACATTCACGGTCGCAGATATAATGTAAATACTGTGAAATAATGTGTTTAAAATATCCAATCGATCAAAAATTAACAAGTGGGCCCCCAAGTAATACTGTAGCACTCACAGAAATTCTGGGCCCAATTTTAATATTCCAAAACCCCTATCTTAGGCCCAAAAGCCCACTGCAAAAAGTTGGCCAAATGAAGCAAACATACTGCGGCGGAACCGCGGCAAACGAGGGGTCATTGCCGCGGTTCCGCGGTCGTACGGAATGATCAAGCTTCCAAATTTTTGTAGTGTTCTTAGGATTCTCCATACATCATTCTGTAATCACCTGAAAAAATTTTCGAGCCCGGAAAAAATCGACAGAAAACTGATGCATGCAAAACGCGGTTTTTGGAATTTTGGTCGATCGGATAAGTAAAACACATTAGAACAAGATAGACAAGGTTAATGGCGTGGCTCTGATACCATGTTGCACCACGGCAGCGCCCCGGCCGTCTATCCGAGGCCAAAATGCGGAATCAAATTTTTTCTTAACTTTAAACTTGCGCTACCGCGGACAATATACCCGGATCGTAACCATTAACCGATACTAGCTAACAAGAGAAAGGGTGAGAGATATACCGAGTGATCCGAGTCCTCCGGTCTTCTCGTCATCGTCCCGATCTCCCGCGGAAACTCCGGTCGTCGCCTCCTTGCCGGAAGGGCACCACATCGTCTGTATCTTTTACGGGCTCCCACCTCAATACCGAGGCAACTCGGGCGCGAAGTTGGCTAGCCGACGCGCCCAAGATTTGCTGTAGAATGTAGTGTAGAATCTCTTTGCCTGATGGGGTTGGTGAAGTTGCCTTGATGGAAGAATCAACAAGATATGAACTTGGGGATTTTTGTGGCAATGGAAAAATGATATGAATGAATAATTTTTCCCACACCCTCACCAAAATAAATGAACCACCCTCATCTCCTCTAATGTGGCCGGCCAATATCATGTGGGAATTGGTGGGATGAAACAACTAAGGGAGGTGAGTGTAGGATAAAGAGAATGGTGACCACATCCAAAGTAAACCTCACCATACTTATCACTCCATACCCTTTCTCATCACAATTAAAGCACCATAATGGATGCATTAAAAGAAAAGAAGGAAAAAGAATCTAAAGATGCTATCATAATGAATACATTTGCAAGAAACCCCCTTCCACAAATGTTATTTGCACAATTGCAAACAACCCCCTCCATCGGAAAAGTCCGGCCGGGAAAGAACAAAGGAAAACCGGCCGGAACGGAATGCAAACTGGCAACTCCAGAAAACTGGTCCCGTAATAAATTACAGGAAAACCCCGATACTGTGCATACACACCCGCATCTGTATTCCGACCGGATACAAATGCAATGAGACAAAATCTACACTGTACTAAACTAGGATCCGGCTTAAACCAAAACCGGCTAGTAATATCCGTCCGATCCTGATCCGTGCAATACCGCACGTATCCGATCGAACCTTGCCATATATCTATACGGCCACTAGTACTAACCGTCCGATCCTGATCCGTGCAATACCGCACGTATCTGATCGGACCCTGCCATATCTCCATACGGCCTCTACAGCGTTTCGCCCGAAAGCTTGAGTAACTGAATGTGTGGTGGACTCTAAAGACTCGTCAATACAATGGTTGTGGATTTAACCACTAGCACGTCAGAGGTATAAGCCGATACGTGACGGGCCACCAACTATTGACCAAAAGGGACGTCGATGAGCGAACTCATCCTGACACCCTACTGAGCCTGTCAGTGACAATATCCGTACAGTCCGGTCCGTTCGTCTATGAGCATCGCATGGCGGGCCTAGGGGGTTGGTAAAAGTCAGACCCCCAAAAGCGGTACAAGTCGTGTCGGAGTGTAGCCCAGAACACCCTGAGATACTACTGGAATACCTACCAGTAAATCTCCTGCCTCGGCCGAGGGCTTTGTGTAATGGCTCTCCTAGACACAGCGCGACCTCACCCTCAATACCGGGAGAGACGAAACCCTGCAGATCCGCTCACTGCCTCCATGTGGCTCGGGACTGTACCCAACTAAAACCTGTTTGCACGACTCCTTTGAGCTGTAGTAGGGTAGTAATCAAAGTACAGTGGGAACTCACATGAGACAAATGACGATCTCAGGTCGATGAACTAACCTGTACACATGTCACCAGGGAACTGCTTTCTGACGTCAGGTATAAGACCAACTAGCATGTTCACGGCGAGTCCTGTCCGGTGTACTCATAACCCAATGAGCACCTGTATACATCTTAGGTGTACCAACTGACACCAGTGGCTTGTGAGACCGGCCACCGCCCCTCGTCGGGGTCTCGACTGTATACACTACTCTACTCTGGAGAATCGATGCTCTGTCTCGAAACTCCCACGACTAGGGACCTTTTAAGGATGTGCTTATAGACTCCAGCTCTCACTTATATGATCGCCCTCATACTGCTGGCAGTCAAGCAAGAATCCTAGGGGCTCTATCAACGTGCAATAGCGACCTGTCAGGTCACCTAAAGCAGTACACGATGATAAAGGTAAACCAGATAGCATACTATCATCTCGAGTAAGACTGTTCTACCGGGATAGGTCCTCCCTCAATCATTGCAATCACGTGCCTGTGATCCAATAATTGACTCTGAAGGCACTATCTCCAACATCGAGATCCAACTCTCATCGCATGATAACGTGACGGAATCCGCTCACGTCATCACACTCCAGAAGGTATGCGCATATCTGGAAAGTTTCAGTTCTTTTGAAACTCCCGATGTGATTTCTGCCCCATGCTCTTATGACCTTGACTTTGGCCAACAAATCATAAGTCACATGTCAAGTTCTACCCGTCATTCTCCAGGTTAATTTGAATCCACCCGTACCTACCCTTGACTTTGGCCAACAAGGCAGTACGACTGTTCCAAACCAACGCATCTATCTATGCTGCATATGAATAACCAACAGCTACCAAACACTGTGCCTTGATTTTGGCCAACAAACACAGCTTGAATACTATTGACTATCCATATGAAACGACGGAGGGCTACGAATGGTTTCTGGCGAAAACCTTTAACGTAATGAACTTGATATCGTTGAAGGAACGGATAGCTTTTTGAAAATATAGTGACGAAAACCATTGCTAAAGAGGTCACTCCCGGTGAAGGGATCTCGGCTCATTCCCCGTAGAATGAGGTGCAGGATATTCCAACTGAATACCACGATGCAAAGCAAAAGTAATCGGCTATAGTGAAGTTATTGCCCTGACGCAAACTTTTGTCCAAGGGGTCACTCCCGGTGAAGGGATCTCGGCCCTTGCCTCGTCGACTGAGGAGCAGGATATTCTAACTGAATACCACGGTGCAAAACAAAAGTGAATGTCCTTGCAATAACAGCTTTTTGAAAAGTGTTCCAACAACATCAGATTAGGTTTGTTTTAACTTGCATTGATCCGAATCAATGCAGTCCCATCAATTGATCACACCACAAAGAACGAAAATATACTGATGTGCGTATATGCCATCCGCATTCGCCACTGGGTCCCGTCATTACCCGTTAGGTTAGCTAACTAACGACAGAGCGGGGACTGGACTAGCGCGGATGCAAAACATATACTACATCTACTAATATATATACCAATATATTATATTCGCTCAAGGCGTGATAAGAAATGCAACATCACAGAGAATGAACAGCATCACAGAAACAATACAGATATCTGGGATCCCCGGGTTTCACAGAGCCACTACTGAAACCCGACGTTCCCCTGGTCGTGTGGATAGCCAGTGCAATGAAATCCTAGACCCCTACAGGCGCGGCAAGTTACCCGCCAAAACCTGAAGCGAGGCAGCCCCCTTCAGCACCGTGAATGGACCACCCAGCACTTCACGGAATCCGGCAACTTGGGCACCCCTCCTGGGTCAACCTGTACCCCCTACGAGTGCGGCGAATGGCCCGCCAATCCTAGAGTGAAGCCCCCTCCGTCTCAATGCCATGAAATGCGGGCTCGTTGCCCTCTAGAACCCGGCTATCCGTGCACCCCTCCGCGGGGCAAACCTAGTACAGAAAGTAAAATATACATACAACGGGTGCAACGACCGCAACCTGGTCGTGCCCAAAAATAATAATACAAACAGGCAGTGACGGCAGTCCACATGTCGGACGCTCGCCCCGCAATATCAAATGTACATAATACAACCACAACTGTACTAGCATTGCATCCAGGCTACCCCCACGACCGATCCGCAACATCACAGCAAAAACAGAACATCAACGTGAAAGTCACGTTCGCAAATCCGTCTAACCGGGCTATAGCAGTTAGACCGGATTTACCGATCAAGTGACATTCACGGTCGCAGATATAATGTAAATACTGTGAAATAATGTGTTTAAAATATCCGATCAATCAAATTTTAACAAGTGGGCCTCCAGGCATTACTGTAGCACATCAAGAAATTCTGGGCCCAATATTAATATTCCAAAACCCCAATTTTAACCCCAGAAAGATACTGTAGAAATTTGGTGCAGGGATCCCAACAGTGTGCGGCTGAACCGCGGCCCAAAGGGGTGTTTGGCCGCGGTTCCGCGCTCCTACTGTGGAGTTGTTGCATCGAATTTTTACAGAACTCTTATAATCTCCAGTACATCAATTTTATACCACCTGAAAAATTTTTCGACACAAAAAATTTTCAACAGAAAACTGATGTGAACAAAAATGTAGATTTTGGAATTTTGGTCGATCGGAAATGCAAAACACATTACACAAAGCTAGACTAAGTTAATGGCGAGGCTCTGATACCACTGTAAGTGCACGGCGGCGCCCCGGCCGTCAATCCGACGGCCAAATGCGGAAGCGGTGATAAACTTAAATTTTACTTGAACTGGCAAACCGCCGCGGACTAATACCCGGATCAAACCATTAATTAGTCCTAGCTAACTACAAGATGGGGAAGAGAGATATACCGACTGATCCAAGTCCTCCGGTCTTCTCGTCGTCGTCCCGATCTCCCGCGGAAGCTCCGGTCTCCACCTCGTCGCCGGAAGTGCACCACATCGCCTACTTCTTTTACGGGCTCCCACCTCAATGCCGAGGCAACTCGGGCACGAAGCTGGCTAGTCGACGTGCCCAAGATTTGCTGTAGAATGTAGTGTACAAGTCTCATTTGGGGTTGTGGAATTGCCTTTTTGAGATGGTGGAGGAATTGATTTTTGAGATGAACTAGAGAGCTTTTCTTAGCACCATGAGAATCAAAAATTGCCACACCAAAATGAAAAATCCCCCACTCCAATAGTGGCCGGCCCAAGCAAATGTGAAGGGTGAGAATGGAGAGAAAGTCAAGGGAGTGGGTGAGCTATCATGCAAGCATGGATAAAGAGTGATGATTAAAACAAAATCATCACAAACATAAACAAACACTCCAAAAAAACCATGATGACTCCAAATGGTCAAGCCATCATGAAGAGGTCAAGAAGTCAAGGTCAAAGGAGCAACCATGATGATTCAACCAATATGCAAAGAACCCCTCCACAAACACTTATTTGCAACTACGCAAATAAGCCATCCGCCACCAATCTTCGGCCAATGAACGATACAAAGGAAATTGGCCGAAACGGAAAGCAAACTGGCAACTCCAGAAAACTGGTCCCGTAATAAATTACAGGAAACCCCGATACTGTGCATACACACCCGCATTTGTATTCCGACCGAAATACAAATGCAATGAGACAAAAACTACACTGTACTATACTAGGATCCGGCTTAAACCAAAACCGGCCAGTAATATCCGTTCGATCCTGATCCGTGCAATACCGCACGTATCTGATCGAACCCTGCCATATATCCATACGGCCTGTAGTACAAACTGTCCGATCCTGATACGTGCAATACCACACGTATCTGATCGGACCTTACCATATCTCCATACGGCCTCTACAACCTTTCGCCCGAAAGCTAGATTAACTGAATGTGGGGGACTCTAAAGACTCGTCAACACCTTGGTTGTGGATTTAACCACTAGCACGTCAGAGGTATAAGCCAATACGTAACGGGCTACCAGGTATTGACTAAAAGGGACGTCTGTGAGCGAACTCAGCCTGACAACCCTACTGAGCCTGTCAGTGACAATATCCGTACAGTCCGGTCCGTTCGTCTATGAGCATCGCATGGCGGGCCTAGGGGGTTGGTAAAAGTCAGACCCCCAAAAGCGGTACAAGTCGTGTCGGAGTGTAGCCCAGAACACCCTGAGATACTACTGGAATACCTACCAGTAAATCTCCTTGCCTCGGCCGAGGGCTTCGTGTAATGGCTCTCCTAGACACAGCGCGACCTCACCCCCAATACCGGAAGAGACGAACCCCTGAAGATACGCTCACTGCCTCCATGTGGCTCGGGACTGTACCCAACTAAAACCTGTTTGCACGACTCCTTTGAGCCGTGGTAGGGTAGTAATCAAAGTACAGTGGGAACTCACACAAGACAAATGACGATCCCCAGGTCGATGAACTAACCTGTACACATGTCACCTGGGAACTGCCATCTGACGTCTGGTATATGACCAACTGGCATGTTCCCGGCGAGTCCTGTCCGGTGTACTCATAACCCAATGAGCGCCTGTATGCATCTTAGGTGATCCAACTGACACCAGTAGCTTGTGAGACCAGCCACCGCCCCTCGTCGGGGTCTCGACTGTATACACTAGTCTACTCTGGAGTATCGATGCCCTGTCTCGAAACTCTCACGACTAGGGACCATTTAAGGATATGCTTATAGACCCCCAGCTCCCACTTATATGATCGCCCTCATACTGCTGGTGGTCAAGCAAGAATCCTAGGGGCTCTATCAACGTGTAATAGCGACGTCTCAGGTCACCTAAGCAGTACACGATGATAAAGGTAAACCAGATAGCATACTATCATCTCGAGTAAGATTGTCCTATCGGGATAGGTCCTTCATCAATCATTGCAATCACGTACCTGTGACCTAATAATTGACTCTGAGGGCACTATCTCCAACATCCATCGCGTTACTTGCATGACTTAGAACGTTCTTAAACTATGGAAAAATCCAACGCTTGGAAATTTTCTGGCAGGGAAAAAAGTGAGTTATTGATATCCGGTCGAACTTTTTAACACGATCTCAAAATTACCAGGACAAACTAAACAAAGTTAAATTATTCAATCGAATCAACGAGTCCCCAATACGACCCTAAGAAAACTCAACACTAGAGTGGAATTAAAAATTCCCAGAAAAAATTGACAAGAAAGGACCTAAGAATAAATATATGAAGTATGAGGGACTAAGTCATAATTTTGGCCGTGGAACCGCCGCCAAACCCTTGGTTTGGCGGCGGTTCCGCGGTCATATAGACGAATAAGTGGGCCGTACTTCACAGTAATTATTAGTTTTTCCTGCTTAATTTTCTGAGCATTTTTAATTCATAAAAACTCACATTTTAAAAAAATATCCAGAGAAGGGTATTCGTCGGGGTTTCCGGGTTCGATCGGACTTTAAACTTCGTCTAGACTTCGCCTAAAGCTCTAGCTTGGCTCTGATACCACTATGGCATTCCTAGGCACTCTAAGAAGCTTCTACAAGGCTTCAACCATGCCCGATTCAAAAATTAGACGTGCCAAACAACCCTAAGCAAGATCGTATACTAGAGATTATGTGAAAACTAGCAAGTTAAACATTTTAACTCTAAGTGAAAGGGAATACAATCTTTGTAGATCCGGTCCATCACTTCTAAAGCTCCGTGTTGACGTCCTTTCTCTGTGATCATCGAGATCCTGGACTCGAGTGATGGTTTCCTCGGAGAAATGAGCGGGCTAGGTCGTTGACTTCGAGGCCGAAGATGATCTACGTCGAGGAGACTCAAGCACAAGCTCCATCATCACTAGGTCAAGAACTTTATGAAGAGAACACCCTAAACTAAATGGCAAGTAGTAGAGGATGATGAAATAGGAAGTGGGTTCACTTTGGATTTGGATTTCTCACTCTATTTCTTCACTTGAAAATTTCTAGCAAACTTTTCTTCTTCTTGAAGAAGAAGAAGAAGAAAGAAAAGAATAATGAGAAAATGAATTATCTAAAAAGAATAATCAAGTGAAGTCTATCATAATGCAACCATGGGTGAGTTTACCTTTGTAGAGACTAAACCATAGTTTGAGGTAATGGTTTGGTTAATGAAAATGTATACAAAACAAAATGAGTGGACTTTGTCAAAGATGCTTAAAAGCTTCATGAAGCTTCAAGCAAAGACAAAGAAAACCACCATTTAGTTTTACCAAAATAATTAAAAACCCAAACCATTATCTTAAATATGGTGTAAGTCATACACACACCGAAGTTTGCATGTATCATCAATCATGATACAAACTAGTGCACAAACATATATCACATATACAACTTGTGCACATCAAGTGAGAAAATCAATCTTAAATGAACCAATACTAGTTATTGTAAAGTAATATATCAAATATATAATTATAAATTAAATCATTAAATCAACACTTGATTTAATGATCCGGTCATATCGCATATAACCGACTAATATATAGTGTATCAATATATCGAATCAACACTTGATTCGGTAACCTGGCTAAATCTCATATAACCGTCCAATGATAGAAATCGCGAGAATAGAATACAGTATCATATACTGGTATTATTCTCGGTCCCGTACATATCTCATATGTGTTGGAGATAGTGCCCTCATAGTCAATTATTGGATCGCAGGTACGTGATTGCAATGATTGCGGAGGACCTATCCCGGTAGGACAGTCTTACTCGAAATGATAGTATGCTATCTGGTTTGCCTTTATCAGTCGTGTACATGTTCAGGTGACTGATTGCATGTTACACTTTGATAGAGCCCTTAGGATCTGGCTTTACTACCAACTGTATGATGGCGATCATATACGTGAGAGTTGGGTAGTTTATATGCATATCCTTAATTGTGGTCCCTAGTTGTGGGAGTTTCGAGACAGGGCATCGATACTCCGGAGTAGACTAGTGTATACAGTCGAGACCCCGACGAGGGGCGGTGGCCGGTCTCACAAGCCACTGGTGTCAGTTGGATCACCTAAGATGTATACAGGTGCTCATTGGGTTATGAGTACACCGGACAGGACTCGCCGGGAATCTGCTAGTTAGTACTATACCTATCGTCAGATAGCAGTTCCCAGGTGACATGTGTACAGGTTAGTTCATCGACCTGAGGTCGTCATTTGTCTCGTGTGAGTTCCCACTGTGCTTTGATTTCTACCCTACCACGGCTCAAAGGAGTCGTGCAAACAGGTAGCTTTTGGGTACAGTCCCGAGCCATATGGAGGCACGTGAGCGGATCGGCTGGGGATTCGTCTCTCCCGGTATTGGGGGTGAGGTCGTGCTGTGTCTAGGAGAGCCATTACACTAAATCCATGGCCATGGTAGGAGATTTACTGGTAGGTACTCCAGTAGTATCTCAGGGTGTTATTGGGCTACACTCCGACACGACTTATACTGCTTCTGGGGGTCTGACGTTACTAGCCCGCTAGGCGGATATGCGATACTCATTGACGAACGGACCGGACTGTATATACATTGTCACTGTTAGACTCAGTAGGGTTTCCGGATGTGTTAGCTCATCGGCCACCCTTGAGTGCGCTCATCGGCCTCCCTTAAGTTCAGTCCGTGGGCAACCGTCACGCATAGCTAGTGCCGCTGACGGTTTGTGGTTAAACCCACTGCCAGGGTACTGAAGAGTCATTAGAGTCCCCCACAGACAGTTTCCCAAGTTTCTGGGGAAACGTTGTAGAGGCCGTATGGTTTTATGGCAGGGTTCGGAAAATGCACGTGCGTTTACGCACGTGTCAGTTTTCGGGCAGATGATACTGGTCGGCTTTGGTTTAAGCCGAATCCGAGTATTATATTGAGTATGTATAATATCTTTGTCTCAGTAGCATTTGTATTCGGTCGTAATACAAATGCGGGTATATTTATACAGTTTCGGGGTTATCCTGAAAGTCGTTTCGGGATCACTTTTGGAAGTTGCCAGTTTCCAGTTTTCTATCAGCCGTCTTTTAACATTCGGTTAAAGACGGATTTATCTTTTCTTCAGATAAGAGTGAGTCATCATTCTAGAAGCTTCTAGAAGTGATGATGAGGCATGGTGAGTCATTAGTGCATTAATGGTGTCATTAATGCTTTTGGTGACTAGGTTATGAACGGTTCATTGTATTTGTGACTCATTGTTTTTCTTTAATGTAAAAGATAAGTATCATTTGTTATGGTCACCACTTGGACTTTCCTACACTCACCTCCCTCCTTTGATATAAAGTGGCCGGCCATCATATTTGAGAGAGAGAGATTGATTTTCATTTTTGGGAGAGATAGACTATGGTTTTGTGTGCATGGAAATTTCATTGCTTCTTTCATTTCCATCACCCGATTAAAATGGAACTTCATTAACCGATCGTCCACGGACTTGGACGAAGTGAGACAAAGTCATCTACTCATTCTCTACATCAATCTTAGTCGTCTCTTTTAGCAAACTTGACGATCGAGTTGCCTCGAGTCAGAGGCGGGAGCCCGTTTAAAGAATCAGTGATGTGGTGCCACCTCGACGAGGATATCGGAGTTCGACGAGATCGGAGCAGCCGCAACGGATCGTGGGATGATGGTTGAAGAACGAAGGACTCGGATCGTTCGGTACAATCTTTCTACACTCTTTACTGTTTGTTAGTTTAGCAATAATGGAAGATCCGGGTTAAAGTATACGATAGCACCAGTTTAAAAGTTTTTATTCCGCATTTGGCGTCTGTAGACTGCCGGGGCGCTAGCGTAGACTTACAGTGGTATCAGAGCCTCACCATTTTGCTATACTAACTTGTTCTAACGCGTTTAAAACATCGATCCGACCGGAAATCAAAAAATCACAAAATCCTTACTTTACAGTTTCTGTTGATTTTAAACGGTGTCAAAATTGATTTCTGTATGTCTTAAAAATCAGAGCAGGCGTTTTTAAGAGATACGACAAAATTTAGGGTTGTGATCCCTCCAAGCTGCCGCGGAAGGGCGGCCAAACCCATGGTTTGGCCGCGCAACCGCGGCCGTGTGGGGAGCACGTGCTCCCAAATTTTGTCAGTATGTTCTCTGGTGGATTTTGGGGTTTTTGGTTGATATAGTTTTGCCCCAGGTTTTGTTACTGTTCACCAGTAAGCAGTGGGGCCCACTTTTTGATATTTGGTCTTTGGTCGATCGAAATTTAAACACGTTAGTTTACAGTGCTTACATTATATCTCCGACCGGGAATGTCATTTGATCGGTAAACCGCGTCTGATTGCTATAGTTCTTTTAGACGGGTTTGCGAACGTGACATTCGCGTTGATGTTCTGTGTTGTGCTGTGATGTTGCGGATTTGTCGTGGTGGATAGCAGTGTGCAATGGTAGTACAGTTTGTGTTTATTTGTACATTTGATATTGCGGGACGAGCGTTCAACTTGTGGACTGCCGTCACTGCCTGTTGTATAATATTCTTTTGGGACACGACCAGGTTGCGGTCGATGTACCTATTGTACTATTTTTCATTACTGTACTAGGTTTTACCCCGAGACGGAGTGCACGGATAGCCGGGTTCTGGAGGGCAACGGGTCCGCATCTCATGGCTTTGGGAGGCAGAGGGGCCCCACTCTAAAATTGGCAGACTATTCGCCGCACTCGTAGGGGGTACAGGTTGACCCAAGGAGGGGTGCTCAAGCTACCGGATTCCGTGAAGTGCCGGGTGGTCCATTCACTATGCTGTAGGGGGCTGCCTCGCTTCTGGTTTTGGCGGGTAACTTGCCGCACCCGTAGGGGTCTAGGTTTCATTGCACAGGCTATCCACACGACAGGGGAACGTCGAGTTTCAGCAGCGGCTCTGTGAAACTCGGGGATCCCAGATATCTGTATTGTTCTGTGATGCTTATTACTTTTCTGTAATGTTGCATATTATCACGCCTGGAGCGATTATTGTATATTGGTTTATATACTATTAGATGTTGTATATGTTTTACACCCGCGCTAGTCCAGTCCCCGCTCTGTCGTTAGTTAAGTAACCTAACGGGTGATGACGGGACCCAGTGACGAATGCGGATGGCATATACGTACATTTTATTTTCGTTCTTTTCTGGTGTGATTAATGATGGGACTGCGTTGATTCTGATCAATGCAAAGTAAAACAAACCTGTTTGAGTTGTTGGAACAATTTTAAAAAGTGTTATTGCAAAGACGTTTCCTTTTGTTATGCATAGCGGTATTCAGTGGAATATCCTGCACCTCATTCGACGGGGCAAGGGCCGATATCCCTTCACCGGGACTGACCCCTTGGGCAGAAGTTTGCGTCAGGGTAATAACTTCACTATAGCCGATTACATGTTTCTTTGCATAGCGGTATTCAGTGGAATATCCTGCACCTCATTCCACGAGGAAAGAGCCGAGATCCCTTCACCGGGAGTGACCTCTTTAGCACAGGTTTTCGCCACTATATTTTAAAAAGCTATCAGGTTCCTTCAGCGATATCAAGTTCACTACGCTAAAGGTTTTTCGCCAAAAACCAGCCGTAGCCCTCCGTCACTTCTTTTGGGTATTCAGTAGTATTCAAGCTATGTATTTTGACCTAACGCCAAGGCATAGTGTTTGGTAGCTGCTGGGTATTCAATTGTTGCATAGATAGATGAGTTGGTTTGGGACAGCCGTTCTGCCATTTTGACCTAACGCCAAGGGCATGTGCGGGTGGGTTCAAATTAACAAGATAGTGATGGGTAGAACTTGGCATGTGACTTATGACATTTTGACCGAACACCAAGGTTATAAGAGCATGGGGCAAATATCGTATCGGGAGTTTCTAAAGAAACTGAAACTTGCCAAGTATGCGCATACCTTCTGGAGTATGAGTAACGTGGATGCATTCCATCACGTTATCATGCGATGAGAGTTGGATCCCGATTCCCACTGATGAGTTGGTTTACTCTTCGGGTGATCCCGATTGATTCTTCTTTAGGTTTGGAGGAGAATTTGACAGGACAGTGGGAGGTTTCCGGATTAGATAAAGTTATGACCATTCTGATCTAGGTTAGAATGCACGCAGAGTGTTTCTTTTCTCTCTCTCTCTTTGGCAGCGACCTTTGACCGACCCTAGACTATGACTCAGTGACCAGGCTGACCGAACCTTCTTAAAATACTGGCTTTTGGATTGTCTATGTTGCATAAGTCATTGCCACTCCTTCTTTTACCCTTTGCATTTCTCAGAACACCCGTTTTACTACGGATATCCACTTCCATTGGATAGATCCATCGTATGGTTATATACGAACTCGAAGGGATTTCTTCGAGGATGGATCTAGGTTCAGGAGAAATAGAATTGGTTTATTCAGTTGTCTTTTATTATCACCTTCTCTCAGGTTGCGAGAGCTCCTTGGTTTAGGAGAGTACACCTATTACGCTTATTGGATAGTCTTATTCCAAACCATAGGCAGGTGCCAAAAGGTAGGGAATGAAGAAAACCAATTAGCCTAAGTAGGGTGTGCAGAAGGCAATAACTAAAGACAAAATAAAGGGATTAGAAAGAGGGCAAAGTAAATTGCGACTGATATCATTCACGACCAAAACCGCGTACTTCATCACCACTCCTATTTCACTTTTAAAAGAATAAGGTATTATTCAGTTGTCTTTTATCATCACCTTCTCTCGAGATGCGAGTACTCCTTGGTTTAGGAGGGTACACCTATTATGCTTACTGGATAGTCTTCTTCCAAACCATAGGCTGGTGCCGAACGGTAGGGAAGGAAGAAAACCATTTAGCCTAACGATGGTGTACAGAAGGTAACGACTAAAGACAAATAAAGTGATTTTGGAGAGATGGCAACAAAATATACGGTTGAAGTCATGAATTGGTTTATGGAAGAGGCATTGCTATGAATACCAGGATACCCCTACGAAACATTTTCATGTTTCAGTGCATTGTTAAGGAAAACTGTTTTCCCGATTAGACACTTACTCCAAGGGTATGTATTTACCAGGTTTCATTCTCATATCTGTATGGTTTTACAGATGATGAGTGGGAGTAAGATATTGGGAATTAGGTGATCATCCTCATTATATCGGAATTCGTTGTAATTGGTGATATTTGAGGAAATCGCCAGGGTACAGTTTTCCACCTACAACGCACAGGTTATGAGTTGTTCAACTCAGCGGACTTATACAGAGTATTGTATGTTGTCCAGTGTCCATCAGGACAAAGGGGTAGGTCCTCGTACTATGTTCTGTTTACTTATAACTTCTCTAGTATTTAGACAAGTGTTTCGAAGAAATACAAGGTCTAAGTTTTGAGAAGTTGTGGGTATAAGAATAAAGTAGAGAACCAGATGTCACAAGTATCGGGATTCTTCAAAGAGATCGAAGATGTAGATTCTTGTGATTGGTATTCAGATAATAGTGATGGTTTTGAGAAACGAGTTTTCTCTTTCAGGTTACTCATAATTGGATGGATTCCTAAGTTGAGTAATGCTGATTAGCCTTTTTCCATTAAGTTGATATGCACTGGAGACAGCTGCATGATTTGAATATGGTTCCAATTAAATCAGTGCCAAAGTTTCTGTATTGGATATAGAATGGATTGTACCTTAAAAGAAATTAAGGTATGGGGAGTTGTCCAGCTTATGCTTAAAACCAGACTCTGGATAACTCAGGGCACGGTTCTGTAGTGGCAGTTTGTGGGTTGACCCTGGCTATGTCGAGGGTTGATATTCTACCATTTGGAAGATCAATATTGATATTGTTCTTGACTCGCCACAGTTTTAGTAAAATGGATCTTTTTCAGAAAACAGAAGTGGGAGTATGGTAGAACTGGAAGTGATTCCAGAACCGCGAACGATTACGGAAAATTTAATAGGACATATATATTCAATCAGGTTTGACATTCCAATAGCCACTCCGCAGATATGGTAGGTAACCTCAGACACCCGAGAGGTACTTCGGTAGCCTCAAGGACGATGACAGGGAGGTTCTTATCTACCCAGACTTGACACTACTGTTGTTCCAGACTATGAGACCAGGCAGGAGGATAAGTATAGCGTCGTTCTAAACTGGCTTTAGAAGTGTACGTGTATATTATTCTGCCAGAGGGTTGTCGTAGTCAGTGGGAGCAGCGGAAGCATGGTGGGCAAGTAGCTTATGTCTATTTATAGACTAGAGCAGTTATAGCGGAAATAGATCATCTAATTTTGATGTGACAGTCATAGGTTTGACTTCAATCAGAATAGGGGATGGATCTGTTAAGAAGGTAGTAGGGTGTGATGTCATGGTATTTGGATGACATACACAGAGTAGGAAGTAAAATTCCTATACTACGATCGGTTGTACTCTGATCGTCACACAGTTGTTTCTCCAGACAGGACATGGATATAATATTTGACATTCTGGTTTCTGGATCTATGGTTTTAGATCTGGATTTGGGTAGTTTCCCAATGTGGGTACTTTGACAGATATTCTAATGGTTTTTAGAATAGTTGACTCCTAGCATGGTATTATACCTGCAGGTGATGGAGTCACCCTCTCTAAAGGTGTCGTATAGACTAAAGGGGAGAGGGATATGCATGATTGGCAGATCACTTGCTTAGGCAATTGAATCAATCATGAGATGTCAAGTACCGCACCAAATGTTGTTTTTGCACAAGATGCAATAAGTTTGTATTAATCCAATCCTGGAGAAACATAAGGAAGCAGTTTTAGAACATTAGTACATGTTCTACGGATTTGATAACGACAGCCTCTTTCGGGAGACGGTTATCATTCCAGGCTTCAAAGGTGACATGGATGACAGAGTGATTGTCAGAGTTTTAGTTTTCCCTCTGACGAGGGACAGTATTATGGACAGGTGGTTCCAGAGGATACTGTGGGTGGCATGGTGCCGGATACTGATTAGGTTCAGTGATCCATACAGTCTAAGAAGTTTGGATATGGAGTTCATTTATGAACTAAGGTCCCATCAGATATCCAGACATATTCTAAGACAGGTACTACTCAATTCGGGAGATGGCTTTCTCCGCGAACTTGAGATTAAGAGAGATGTAGAAAGATACTTCTAGGCGGATCCACTCACTGAGGCTATTTCTCGAACACAATAGTTTTACAAACGGGCTTTGTGAAACTGATTAGTAGAGGAGTTGGATGTTCGGTTTCACACGGGCTGTGAGCAGTCGACGTTGCAATAATTAGCCTTGAGTACAAGTGGGAGATTGTTGGAGATAGTGCCCTCATAGTCAATTATTGGATCGCAGGTACGTGATTGCAATGATTGCGGAGGACCTATCCCGGTAGGACAGTCTTACTCGAAATGATAGTATGCTATCTGGTTTGCCTTTATCAGTCGTGTACATGTTCAGGTGACTGATTGCATGTTACACTTTGATAGAGCCCTTAGGATCTGGCTTTACTACCAACTGTATGATGGCGATCATATACGTGAGAGTTGGGTAGTTTATATGCATATCCTTAATTGTGGTCCCTAGTCGTGGGAGTTTCGAGACAGGGCATCGATACTCCGGAGTAGACTAGTGTATACAGTCGAGACCCCGACGAGGGGCGGTGGCCGGTCTCACAAGCCACTGGTGTCAGTTGGATCACCTAAGATGTATACAGGTGCTCATTGGGTTATGAGTACACCGGACAGGACTCGCCGGGAATCTGCTAGTTAGTACTATACCTATCGTCAGATAGCAGTTCCCAGGTGACATGTGTACAGGTTAGTTCATCGACCTGAGGTCGTCATTTGTCTCGTGTGAGTTCCCACTGTGCTTTGATTTCTACCCTACCACGGCTCAAAGGAGTCGTGCAAACAGGTAGCTTTTGGGTACAGTCCCGAGCCATATGGAGGCACGTGAGCGGATCGGCAGGGGATTCGTCTCTCCCGGTATTGGGGGTGAGGTCGTGCTGTGTCTAGGAGAGCCATTACACTAAATCCATGGCCATGGTAGGAGATTTACTGGTAGGTACTCCAGTAGTATCTCAGGGTGTTATTGGGCTACACTCCGACACGACTTATACTGCTTCTGGGGGTCTGACGTTACTAGCCCGCTAGGCGGATATGCGATACTCATTGACGAACGGACCGGACTGTATATACATTGTCACTGTTAGACTCAGTAAGGTTTCCGGATGTGTTAGCTCATCGGCCACCCTTGAGTGCGCTCATCGGCCTCCCTTAAGTTCAGTCCGTGGGCAACCGTCACGCATAGCTAGTGCCGCTGACGGTTTGTGGTTAAACCCACTGCCAGGGTACTGAAGAGTCATTAGAGTCCCCCACAGACAGTTTCCCAAGTTTCGGGCGAAACGTTGTAGAGGCCGTATGGTTTTATGGCAGGGTTCGGAAAATGCACGTGCGTTTACGCACGTGTCAGTTTTCGGGCAGATGATACTGGTCGGCTTTGGTTTAAGCCGGATCCGAGTATTATATTGAGTAGGTATAATATCTTTGTCTCAGTAGCATTTGTATTCGGTCGTAATACAAATGCGGGTATATTTATACAGTTTCGGGGTTATCCTGAAAGTCGTTTCGGGATCACTTTTGGAAGTTGCCAGTTTCCAGTTTTCTATCAGCCGTCTTTTAACATTCGGTTAAAGACGGATTTATCTTTTCTTCAGATAAGAGTGAGTCATCATTCTAGAAGCTTCTAGAAGTGATGATGAGGCATGGTGAGTCATTAGTGCATTAATGGTGTCATTAATGCTTTTGGTGACTAGGTTATGAAAGGTTCATTGTATTTGTGACTCATTGTTTTTCTTTAATGTAAAAGATAAGTATCATTTGTTATGGTCACCACTTGGACTTTCCTACACTCACCTCCCTCCTTTGATATAAAGTGGCCGGCCATCATATTTGAGAGAGAGAGATTGATTTTCATTTTTGGGAGAGATAGACTATGGTTTTGTGTGCATGGAAATTTCATTGCTTCTTTCATTTCCATCACCCGATTAAAATGGCAACTTCATTAACCGATCGTCCACGGACTTGGACGAAGTGAGACAAAGTCATCTACTCATTCTCTACATCAATCTTGGTCGTCTCTTTTAGCAAACTTGACGATCGAGTTGCCTCGAGTCAGAGGCGGGAGCCTGTTTAAAGAATCAGTGATGTGGTGCCACCTCGACGAGGATATCGGAGTTCGACGAGATCGGAGCAGCCGCAACGGATCGTGGGATGATGGTTGAAGAACGAAGGACTCGGATCGTTCGGTACAATCTTTCTACACTCTTTACTGTTTGTTAGTTTAGCAATAATGGAAGATCCGGGTTAAAGTATACGATAGAGCCAGTTTAAAAGTTTTTATTCCGCATTTGGCGTCTGTAGACTGCCGGGGCGCTAGCGTAGACTTACAATATGCGCTCCTATTTCGTTTCGCTTGAGCGAGGAAACCTCTGTGTAGGACTCTAAAGACTCGTCAATACGCCGGCAGTAGGTGGTGATCATATCAATCACCCACAAGCCGCAAGCGGTCTGCTAAACGTAACAGCCACCCGGGTATTGAGCGATCAGAAGATCAACAAGCAAGCCTGCTCACCCTCCTACGAATCCAATCAGTGACACATACCGCACAGTCCGATTTGTTCGTCTAATATGTCGCATATCTCGCCAAGGGGTGGTAAACGTCAGACCCTAGTAGCTTGATATGTCTTGCCGCTGTAAGGTCTATAACAAGCATGAAACTACTGATAACACTTACCAGTAAATCACTGCAACCCTGGCCAGGGATTTCAAGTTACGGCCAGTCGAGCATAGCGCGATATCAACCCCCAATACCGGGAGAGACGAATCCCCTCCTATCGCTCATTGCCTCTATGTGAATCGGGACTGTACCCAAAAACCACCTATTTGCATGACTTAGTAGAGCCGTGGTAGGGTGGAAATCAAAGCACAGTGGGAGACACACAAGACTCTATGACGATCTCGGGTCAACAGACTAAGCTGTACCAGTGTCACCAGAGAACTGCCATCTGACGTGAGATATAATACCATCTGGGTGTTCTCGGCGAGTCCGTTCAGTGTACCCAGTCTCCACTGAGCACCCGCATACCGTCTCTAATGTCAAACACCAATTGATATGGGATCATCCATCGCCCATCACATGGGTCGAGAAGATATACGCTAGTCTACTTTGGAATATCGATGCACCATCTCGATATTCCCACGACTAGGAACATTGAAAGATGTACTCATTGACTACCCAGGTCCCACTAGTATGATCTACATCATAGTCCTGAAAGTCGAGTACACATCCTAAGGGCTTTATCAACAGGTAACAGAGAGACAATAAGTATACATGTTAAGAAAAAGAGCAACCAGATAGCGCACTATCATGTCGAGCAAGAAAGTCATCCCTATATATGTCCCAGCATCCACTACAATAAACATCTCATGTACAACAATGGCCTCTAGGGCATACATATAACTAACAGGAACAACTGGGTAACAGGGGTGACAACCTCCTGTCGCTGCGCTCGAATGGCCTCAACCAAAGAACTCATCGTTTAGCGCAAGTCCTGCACCTCTGCCACAAGCCTATCAATATGATCTATCGAAAGCGGATCCATATGGTCCGATGCAACGAGCGTGCCATCTGTAAGTCCACGGTAGCGCCCCGACCGTCTAACAGACGCCAAATGCGGAACAAAAACTTTTTACAAACTGGGGCTATCGCGTACTATAATTCGGATCTGCCATTAAAGCTAAACTAACAAACTACAAAGTGGGTAGAAATGTCATACCGAACGATCCGAGTCCTTCGGTCTTCAACCATCATCCCACGCTTTGTTGCGGCTGCTCCGATCTCCTGAATCTCCAGTCTTATCATTCAGGTGGCACCATGTCGACGGATCTTTAAACGGGCTCCCGCCTCTGAACCGAGGCAGCTCGATCATCAAGTTTGCTAAGAGAGATGACCAAGATTGATGTAGAGAATCAGCAGAACACTTTGTCTCGTTACGTCCAAGGCTATGGATGAATGGTTAATGAAGTTGCCTTTTGGATCGGGTGAAATGAGAAATCTAGTTATCTAATTTGCATGATCCAAAACTTGTATCTTTTTCCAAATCAACAACCATCTTCCCAAGAATGAATGGCCGACCACTTACATATAGGAGGGAGGTGAGTGTAAGAGAGAGGAGGGGGTGACCACAACATTAAAGAAAGAATGAGTCATCTTAACCTTGTCACCAAAAACCATTAATGAACTAATGAATCACCATTACCTAGTCATCAACTCATTAAATGCACAATCGATGCATTAATGAGTCACAAGCCACCTCATCATCCTAGTCATCATCTAGATGCTTCTAGAACCTTCCACACTCATCAGGAAAAGATAAATTCGTCTTTAACCGAATATTAAAGACGGGCGATAGAAAACTGGAAATTGACAACTTCCAAAAGCGATCCTGAAACGAATTTCAGGATAACCTCGTAACAGTATAAACATACCCGCATTTGTATTACGACCGAATACAAATGCAACTGAGACAAAGATATTATATCTACACAGTATAATACTCGGATCCGGCGTAAACCAAAGCCCACTAGTATTATCTGTCGGAAAATGACAAGTGCGTAAACGCACGTGCATTTTCCGAACCCTGCCATAAAACCATACGGCCTCTACAACGTTTTGCCCGAACATGGGAAATGGTCTCTGGGCGACTCTAATGACTCATCAACATACTGGCTCTGGGTATAACCACTAGCACTTCAGAGGTACAAGCTGTACGTAACGGTTGCCTCAGTATTGATTGGAAGGGAAGCTGACGAGCGAACTCATCCAGAAACCCTACTGTGCCTAACAGTGACAATATACATGCAGTCCGGTCCGTTCGTCTATGAGTATCGCATATCTGCCGAGGGGGCTGGTAACATCAAACCCCCATTAGCTGTATCTCGTGTCAGAAAGTAGCCCAGAACACCCTGAGATACTACTGGAGTACCTACCAGTAAATCTCCTTCCTCGGCCGAAGGCTTTGTGTAATAGCTCTCCTAAACACAGCGCGATCTCACCCCCAATACCGGGAGAGACGAATCCCTTGCCGATCCGCTCACTTGCCTCCATGTGGCTCGGGACTGTACCCAAAAAAGACCTGTTTGCACGACTCCTTTGAGCCGTGGTAAGGTAGAAATCTAAGAACAGTGGGAACTCACACGAGACAAATGACGACCTCAGGTCGATGAACTTACCTGTACACATGTCACTAGGGAACTGCTATCTGACGCTAGGTATAATACCAACTAGCAGGTTCCCGGCGAGTCCTGTCCGGTATACTCATAACCAAATGAGCACCTGTATACATCTTAGGTTATCCAACTGACACCAGTGGCTTGTGATGCCGGCCACCGCCCCTCGTCGGGGTCTCGACTGTATACACTAGTTTACTCTTGAGTATCGATGCCCTGTCTCAAAACTCCCATGACTAGGGACACTTTAAGGATGTGCTTACAGACCCCAGCTCCCACGTATATGATCGCCATCATATTGCTGGTAGTCAAGAAAGAATCCTATGGGCTCTATCAACATGCAATAGCGAACTAAAGCATGTATGCGATGATAAAGACAAACCAGATAGCATACTATCATCTCGAGCTAGACTGTCATATCGGTATAGGTCCTGCCTCAATCATTGCAATCACGTACCTGCGATCCAATAATTGACTTTGAGGGCACTATATATAACAATCTCCCACTAGCACTTAAGGCTAATTATTGCGATGTCGCATACTCACAGCCTGTGTGATACCGAACATCCAACTCCTCAACTAATCAGTTTCACAAAGCTCGTTTGTAAAACTATTGTATTCGAGAAATAGCCTCAGTGAGTGGATCCGCCCTGATGTTTCTTTTTATGTCTCTCTTAATCTCAAGTTCGCGGAAAAAGCCATCTCCCGAATCGAGTAATACCTGTCTAAGAATATGTCTGGATATCTGATGGGACATAGTTCATAAATGAACTTCAAATCCAAACTTTATAGACTGTAGTGATCACTGAACCTAATCAGTATCTAGCACCATGCCTCCCACAGTATCCTCTTGGACCACCTGTCCATAATACTATCCCTCATCAGAGGGAAAAATATAACTCTGACAATCACTCTGTCATCCAGGTCACCTGGGAAGCCTGGAATGATAACCTTCTCCTGAAGGAGGCTGCCGTCATCAAATCCGTAGAACATGCACTTATGTTCTAAAACTGCTTCCTTATGTTTTCTTCAGGATTGGATTAATATAAACTTATTGCATCTAGTGCAAAAACAACATCTGGTGTGGTACTTAACATCTCACGATTAGCTCAATTGCCTAAGCAAGTGATCTGGCAATCATGCACATCCCTTTCCCCTTTAGTCTATAAGATACCTTTAGAGAGGGGACTCCATCACCTGCAGGTACACCACCATGCCAGGAGTCATCTATTCTAAAAACCATTAGAATACTGTCAAAGTACCCACATTAGGAAACTACCGAAATCTAGATCTAAAACCATAGATCTAGTTACCAGAATGTCATATATTATATCCATGTCCTTTGTGGAGATACAACTGTGTGACAACCACAGTATAACCAATCGTAGTATAGGAATTTTACTTCCTACTGTGTGTATGTCATCCAAATACCAGGACATCACACCCTACTACCTCCTTAACAGATCCATCTCCTATTCTGATGAAGTTAAACCCATGACTGTCACATCAAAAATAGATGATCTTATCTCCGCTATATCTGCTCAAGCCTATAAATAGACATAAGCTTCTTGCCCACTATGCTTCCGCTGCTCCGACTGATTATGAGAACCCTCTGGAAGAATAATATATACGTCCACTTCTAAAGCTAGTTTAGAATGACGCTATACTTATCCTCCTGCCGGGTCTCAAAGTCTGGAACAACAGTAGTGTCAAGTCTGGGTAAATGTCACGTCTCGAAAGTACGGAATATGACCGGCACTTAAACTACGAACGCCTCGAGGCGTACGTAATCTAAGTAAGCCGAAAACCCAGAAATCCAAACCAAGAAAAGTAGTAGAGTGAAGGAAAACCAATTTAAATAAGTAGTTTTAATAGCATAAGCCGAATTATGCGGGTTTCTAAAAACATCAAAAATTTCCTGAAAATTTCGGCAGAGTCTCCTTTGTAAATACTGGCCCCCAAACGGGATACAACATGAATAGTATACGAAAACAATAAAAGGCATACCCAAGCTGGAGCTAGCTCTTCGTTAATCGACGGTCACAACCACACAAGCAATATAATATACAACGCCAACGGCGAGGATCAAAATTCAAAAGAAACTCAAAACCATAAGAAAACCACAGAAATATAACGCGCGACTCTAAGGTCGAATGAATAACATCACTGGTCTCTATCTCAAATAAATACATGTTTGGTTGATGGAACTTCTAGATACAACAGAATAATGATATACAAGATATAATGATGGGTGCGATACAAATAAACCCACCTACTAGCAAGTCACCCGGAAATGGAAAGAGTGCCAGC
The DNA here is from genome assembly GCA_030015575.1 of Agapanthus africanus. Classification (NCBI taxonomy): domain Eukaryota; kingdom Viridiplantae; phylum Streptophyta; class Magnoliopsida; order Asparagales; family Amaryllidaceae; genus Agapanthus; species Agapanthus africanus. Next base: position 637,532,997 of record JASDDO010000024.1, on the reverse strand, counting down.
AAGCCGTAATGAAACCTGCACGGCGAAACCTGCAAGAACTGTGGCACAACGGGGGTGAGTTGCCAACTCGTGAGTAGAAAAACATCTACGCACAGAAATCGCATAAATAACGCAATCCTAGGTCAATGATCATAATATATCCTCAAATATGTATATAACATGCAGCCTATAACAATGGCTAGGGTAAATATCTAACCTGAGTGTAATCTCATGTGCCTGTGTCAGTGCCTCAGGTAGCAATATATCATATGAATGAGGTATGAATGCATGAAAAAAGAATACATGTAAATGAAGAAACTTTTTTCATAATTTAGTGAGATTTCCTTGTATTTTTAAAATGAGGTATCATAATGAAATCAGCATGAAACAGTGCCTAGCATCAGCACAAAACGAAATCCCAAAATCTCGATATCTCTGTATCACAGTCTCTGTACCTCAATATCTCGAAATCTCAATGTCTCAATCACAATATCTAGGGCGTCTTCAGTCCAGAACGGCCCCTACCATCCATCTCAAGACCACGACGGTATCCTCCGGATATCCGACGCGTCGGGTAAAATCACCGGTAGATAGTGCTCCCCTGCCAGGGTCACATCATCATCATCACGCGCTTCTTACCTCGGGGTACCTTACCGGGTCCACCATGTACCCGAAACGGTTCATCCGCCTCCTCGAATCGGGTCTCGAAATCCATCAGCAAACTCATGGTGGACGACTCATACAGCATGGGAAAAACCGCACTTTTTATTTAAAAAGTGCGAAATCAGTTTATATAAGTTTTGCGGTTTCCCCCCCCCCCCAAATCCAGAAAATTTCATGGAAATCCGAATCCAAATCATCAATAGCATGTAAAACCATGAATATAGGCATAACAATGAATAACAGTATGCATGAAGTGACAAGTAATAACTATAATGTTAAGCTGGCATATAAGGTAGGTACACTAATATCATGTCAAATTACTAACAAACAAGCTAAGTCAAGCAATAATATTTTCTATGGTGTACGTGACATGGCAATTACCGATGAAGATGTGTGTGAGCCGGCAAGTAAGTGTACGTGGTACATACGCATCATCGGTAATGGTGCTGGTGTCCTAACAATATGATATCGACATTGCAATAAGAAATTATAACATAAGTATGCGATGCGAAGCGAACCACAATAATAAGCGGGAGCTGAATACTAGACGCAACTGTATCTAACCTGCATTAATCTAATATAAGTCCTACAAATGGTGCCTTTTGAAATAACACGAATCATGGGGTTTTGAAAATAGGGGCTACGGTGTTTTTATGAAAAGATACGTCTTTTGAAATATCCGTAGGATCCCTTGGGCTGTCTTTTAAAATACCCACGATTCGCTAGTTTTTGAAATAGGTAAGAATCAAATCTAATCTGACAACTAAACTAAATTAAGGGCTAAGCTAACAAGCTAGACTACCGGTAAGGAAACCGCCTAACATCTGAGTCTATACATATACTAACCTGTATATATATTAGTCGGTGATCCCGCCTCAATAATATCATATCCGATACCATATCTATAATCAGACATCTCAAGTCAAGAGTGCGGATCAATCATCAATATATAGCTCGTACGTAAATCCGTCGTACGGCATCCCAAATCGGGGTACGGGTCAATATCACATTCATCATACTATTCATCTGGTATCCTCTTTATCAAATATCATGATCGGGGTACTGATCTACGTCTAGTACAATACTGATTCCGCCTATGTATGCATGCACGTGTGTGAAACACTATGTCAAGGACCCGGTACAACGTCATGTCGTATCTCAAATACGAACCGTGCTATATCACCGATCTCACGGCCTCAATCAAATCTCATCGACTCATCTTAAATCCCAAGTACTATCCTCAAATCCGTATGTGAACACATAGTCCCATACCCATGTGAACACATAACAATAAAGAATCCCATGAGCACATATAAATAGGAATGTATGCAAGTATGTGTGTATGTGTAGTGCAACACTACCCTAGGGTTCGCAATACTAAAATAATCCAACACATCAATATCCATCCTAAACATCGTTATTAATCCCAAATAACATATAATAATTGTTGGTGTGTATACGCATCCGTATACACCACCACGGACTGCGGGGGTGCTATACGCCATCCACCCGACTTCTCCCCGTAGATATAAATCTACTCACCTGGTCCTCGCTAGCCGGTGCCGACGTCGCCACGCGCTTGCTTGTCGTCTCGAAGCCCACATGGGATACCTACATATCATAACACACCGTATCGCATTAAAATCTGACTCATGACCAAAACGACTCACGAATCCCACATAGGTCAAAACCTATGGTTGCTTTCACACATCAAACCAAAAACCCTCGACGTCGGCGTACAAACGCCAAACCATCGAGAAAAACCCAAATACACTCATTTGCACATTCACGAACACTAATTTTAATATAAACTAGGTTAAAACTCACAAAAACCCCAAATTCACTTTAAAAGTCAATTTTCCGAAAATCTAGCAAGCACAATTCGCCGTTTTTGTACAAAACATGATGTTTTAACAATTCTAGTGACCAAGATGATAACTTAATATCTTAATTATGCCATAGAAACCATTACGTAAATTTTAAACCCACAATTTAATTCGATTTCAAAAACCTAGTTTGCAATATTAACCAATTTTAACAATTTTATAGCAAAAATGCACAAACTACAATCTAACATGGATTTCCATGAACTAACGGCATTAAACCACTCAATATAATATTAATAATGCTATGAAACAATAATTACATTTTAATCTAAGACATTCAATAATTTTCCAAAAATCTAGTAAGCAAAATAGCTTAAATATTACAATTTCAACTTAACAATTTACAACTAACAATTTGATTATGTTTCACATTCTACAAAAAGAAGAATTCCACTTGCAACCATAATCATACAACAAAACCCTAACTATAATCCAAAACCATCCACTTGAATTTCTAAACTTGAATTCAAAACCCTTTTATTTATATTTTCTTTTAAACACCTAAACAAGTTTGCTTTAAACATACAACTAACAATTAACAAATATGGAAGGATTTTTATACCTCATGATCAAGAGATCAACATGAAGATCATAGCCTCTAAAATGCCAAAATTCCTCCAAGATCCATGCTAGCTTGGGCAAAGAAATAATGGGTAGGAGTTAGATTTTGATTTTGTGGGATTTTTCGGTGGATTTTTGATGCATTTTGTGAGGGTTTTGATGAGGAATTGAGAGGGGAAATTAGGGCTGCTGTAGAAGGAGGCTCGGCCAGGTGAGGTGGGGAAGTGTGGGAGTGTGTGAGGTGGGGAAAAGTCAAGTGGGAAAGGTCCAAGTCCACCAAGGTCAAAGTCTAAACTCCTTTACCAATTTCTTTCTTTCTTATGTTTTCTTTTCTTTGTTTTAGTGAGATGAGAAGCCCAAGATGTTGGGCTGTCAAGAGGGGGCTCGGCCATGAGGTAAAAATGTGGTGTGTGTGAGTGCAAGTGGGAAAAACAAGAAGATAAATATTATACCCCCATTTCCATTACACTAATTTCACCGAAAAAAGCATTTTTCTTCGATATTTTCTAAACCGTTTTGGCAAACGATTTCAATTCAAAAACCACATGATAAAATTTTATTTAATGTTTTATGATGCATAAAATTTGTTTCAACTCATTCCAGTCTGTAATTTTTCGTAATTAAATGTATTAGTGACGGCTTAAAATAATATTAAAATAATTAATTTCGGAAAAATTTTCAGAAAATTTGAAATTTCACCAGTGGCTCAATAAACACCAAATACTAGAAATTACATAGCTAGAATATTTATATTTAGTTTTATAATAAAGATATTTGCATTTTGACTTTTTACAGAAAACCCCCTTATTTTACCGTTTTTTCGAAATTTCACCGAAACGATTTTCAAAACGTTACAATCTTCCCCCCTTAAAGAAATTCGGTCCCCGAATTTAAATTAAAACTTTCCCTAAATACTAAAATATTTCAGCCGAAACCATCAAATCGCCGGGGCTCCGAAATCATAAATACATAAACACATCATAGCGCAATGCATGCACATGAGTAATGAGTAGATAACTCGAAATCAAAACTCCGTCAAGCATCCCGCAATCATCGGAGTCAAGGTGAAGACACGAATGCCAAATCTCAAGCAAGACCGATATGCTATAAATCGAAACTATACATGCAAATATCAGGAGGAAATGCATGCCAAATCCTTTAAGTTGCTGTGCAATGCACATAACACTGCACAGTGGCGGACGCCTATCAAAAGAAAATAACTATATACATATATACCTTTGTTTGAAATGTACGTTCTGCCGTTTTGGGAAACAATTTAGAAGGGTTTTCCTTGTTTTAAACGTTTCGCGTCATATCAGACACGTAGGTAAATACTGAGACTATAGCTCGCTTTTTGGAATTCCCTTCAATAGCTATCAATGCATGCAAAATATTTTCAGGTACTGTCCTCTGACTAGTCCTGCTCAATACGAAACGCATAGCAATATCATAAAAACGTACTGCTCTATAAGAAAAAATCAATCGCAAAATATGTGTATGAATACTACGTGCGTCTGGTGCGCACGGAAATCAAAATCCATATATGTGCCATACATATGCACAGAAACAACATCTAAGTGCATCGGGTATGCACGAAACATCAATCGTAGGCAACATGTGTGCCTGACAGCAAAATCAGGTACATCTGACATGAATGAAAAATCTCGATTTAGTGCATCTGGTGTGCACCAAAATCACATCTCAAAACATGCGCTCAACATGCGCGAAAATCCAAGGCAGGTGCATCCATCATGCACGAAATCATGAAATCCAATATCAAGCGCCGAACATGCGCAAAATCAAATCAGGTGCACAAGGTGCACGAAACAAATATCGAGTATCACAATCGAAATCGAAGTCCAGTGCATCTAAGTGGACAAAATGCGTATCACTGCGCTGCAAGCATATGTGAATCATACCGAGTGCAAAACCCAAATCGTGTGCGCAAATCAAATGTCTAAAACCGTAAAATCACAAACATATGAAACCAAAGCACGAAAATGATATCAAGTGCAACACGGTGCAAGGATCGTAAATCCTCAATCATCAAAATCAAATCATGCGAATAAATCACCCAAAACATCGAAATCAATAATGGCGGAATAGTACTGCTCAAGCGCATCCTCAAAGAATCTCGGCCAACTGACGCGGTCACTAGTGGGATGTCTCGTCGACAATTCCGAACTCTGGCCTGCCCGTGTGCATAACATGACCACTACTAGGTCCAAGTCTTCTCGTAATTTATTCCAGAAAGGTCCTATCGAGATCTCTTCCAAATCTCGTCTCTGCCGAACTGTCCGGAAGTCATCGTCCCTTACTAGATCTGTTCTCGTTCCGGAACGGCTGCATACTCATCGCGACTCCTTCTGGAAGGTATATCCAAGTACAATGCCTTGGCATGCGTATCGCATCTCAGATGTCGGCGGAGGGGAACGTCATCATAACCAGATCTTGTATGAATCTCTTACTCCATTTTTCTCTAATGTCAACCGCTTTGGACTCATCTCGTCGTGGCTGCATGGACTGAGCTCCAACGGCTATCCTTGTATCGGGAGTCTCCTAAGAATGCATCTCACCACCTAGCATCCGAATTAAGTCGAGCCATCCGATCGAGTCGTCAAAACCTCATAATCCCCCAAGAGCTCAACATCTTGGGCACAGTTTAATAGTATCGAGTACATACCACAGCATCGGTGGTCCAGCCGTAGAAGGGCAAACCCAAGCCTCACTAATGGCGCCGTAGAACTGCCGCAAACCCGAAGTTTCAAATGCTTTCACACGGTCATTATGTCGAGTTAGGGTTTCATTCTTCTAGAGGGACCACAGAATTGCCTGCATGTCTTTCCGACTACTTTAAACTTGGAATAATAGGTTTCTGGCATTCGAACGTCTCTGTCGACTCTCAACGTCTCCGTGTGAAGTTGTCTCTAGCTGGAATCAATCTATCTGATGACCTCGCATCGGGATAGCGAACGATCCACATGTCCTAGTCATTCATCCTCGATGACTAGCGACCTTCTATCATCTCTTAGTACAACTCGTTCAGCACTAACTCCAGCATCTGGGGCAATATCTCGTCGTTTGCAGCAATAACTGGCTCGCTCGTCTGCACGTTGAACAGTGCCTCGACCATCATGAATAAGCAACACACCAACGGTCATCAAAATCTGGCTGGCCTCTATCATTGGCTCAATCCTCCAGTGCAAATCGGCACGTCCGATTAATCTCATAACGAGCTCGTGCTGACCGCAACTCTAGCCGTAGCTCTCCCTGCCCGTAATCGTGGCAGCAAAACCATAACTGGTACTGATAAGGCTAGATCAGGAATGAATATAATACTGAACAAAGAAATGTACATCCTAAGGCTTCTTAAGCGGAGTAGCGTATCGTAAGTATGCCGCGGAACATACCCACGGTACGTCACTCTACTTTAGTCACCTATTCCATCAACCTAGGGTCATCCTACGCTCCGAAGGTAAAACCTAACGCTCTGATACCAACTTTGTCACGTCCCGAAAGTATGGAATATGACCGGCACTTAAACTACGAACGCCTCGAGGCGTACGTAATATAAGTAAGCCAAAAACCCAGAAATCCAAACCAAGAAAAGTAGTAGAGTGAAGGAAAACCAATTTAAATAAGTAGTTTTAATAGCATAAGCCGAATTATGCGGGTTTCTAAAAACATCAAAAATTTCCTGAAAATTTCGGCAGAGTCTCCTTTGTAAATACTGGCCCCCAAACGGGATACAACATGAATAGTATACGAAAACAATAAAAGGCATCCCCAAGCGGGAGCTAGCTCTTAGTCAATCGACGGTCACAACCACACAAGCAATATAATACACAACGCCAACGGCGAGGATCAAAATTCAAAAGAAAACTCAAAACCACAAGAAAACAACAGAAATATAACGCGCGACTCTAAAGTCGAAAGAATAACATCACTGGTATCTATCTCAAATAAATACATGTTTGGTTGATAGAACTTCTAGATACAACAGAATAATGATATACAAGATATAATTATGGGTGCGATACAAATAAACCCACCTACTAGCAAGTCACCCGGAAATGGAAAGAGTGCCAGCAAGCCGTAATGAAACCTGTACGGCGAAACCTGCAAGAACTGTGGCACAACGGGGGTGAGTTGCCAACTCGTGAGTAGAAAAATATCTACGCACAGAAATCGCATAAATAACGCAATCCTAGGTCAATGATCATAATATATCCTCAAATATGTATATAACATGCAGCCTATAACAATGGCTAGGGTAAATATCTAACCTGAGTGTAATCTCATGTGCCTGTGTCAGTGCCTCAGGTAGCAATATATCATATGAATGAGGTATGAATGCATGAAAACAGAATACATGTAAATGAAGAAACCGTTTTCATAATTTAGTGAGATTTCCTTGTATTTTTAAAATGAGCTATCATAATGAAATCAGCATGAAACAGTGCCTAGCATCGGCACAAAACGAAATCCCAAAATCTCGATATCTCTGTATCACAGTCTCTGTACCTCAATATCTCGAAATCTCAATGTCTCAATCACAATATCTAGGGCGCCGTCAGTCCAGACCGGCCCCTACCATCCATCTCAAGACCACGACGGTATCCTCCGGATATCCGACGCGTCGGGTAAAATCACCGGTAGGTAGTGCTCCCCTGCCAGGCTCACATCGTCATCATCACGTGCTTCTTGCCCTGGGGTACCTTACCGGGTCCACCATGTACCCGAAACGGTTCATCCGCCTCCTCGAATCGGGTCTCGAAATCCATCAGCAAACTCATGGTGGACGGCTCATACAGCATGGGAAAAACCGCACTTTTTATTTAAAAAGAGCGAAATCAGTTTATATAAGTTTTGCGGTCCCCCCCCCCCAAATCCAGAAAATTTCATGGAAATCCGAATCCAAATCATCAATAGCATGTAAAACCATGAATATAGGCATAACAATGAATAACAGTATGCATGAAGTGACAAGTAATAACTACAATGTTAAGCTGGCATATAAGGCAGGTACACTAATATCATGTCAAATTACTAACTAACAAGCTAAGTGAAGCAGTAATATTTTCTAAGGTGTACGTGACATGGCAATTACCGATGAAGATGTGTGTGAGCCGGCAAGTAAGTGTATGTGGTACATACGCATCATCGGTAATGCTGCTGGTGTCCTAACAATATAATATCGACATTGCAATAAGAAATTATAACATAAGTATGCGATGCGAAGCGAACCACAATAATAAGAGGGAGCTGAATACTAGACGCAACTGTAACTAACCTGCATTAATCTAATATAAGTCCTACAAATGGTGCCTTTTGAAATAACACGAATCATGGGGTTTTGAAAATAGGGGCTACGGTGTTTTTATGAAAAGATACGTCTTTTAAAATATCCGTAGGATCCCTTGGGCTGTCTTTTAAAATACCCATGATTCGCTAGTTTTTGAAATAGGTAAGAATCGAATCTAATCTGACAACTAAACTAAACTAAAGGGCTAAGCTAACAAGCTGGACTACCGGTAAGGAAACCGCCTAACATCTGAGTCGATACATATACATACCTGTATGTATATATCTTAGTCGGTCATCCCGCCTCAATAATATCATATCCGATACCATATCTATAATCAGACATCCCAAGTCAAAAGTGCGGATCAATCATCAATATATAGCTCGTACGTAAATCCGTCGTACGGCATCCCAAATCGGGGTACGGGTCAATATCACATTCATCATACTATTCATCTGGTATCCTCTTTATCAAATATCATGATTGGGGTACTGATCTACGTCTAGTACAATACTGATACCGCCTAAGTATGCATGCACGTATGTGAAACACTATGTCAAGGACCCGCTACAACGTCATGTCGTATCTAAAATACGAACCCTGCTATATCACCGATCTCACGGCCTCAATCAAATCTCATCGACTCATCTTAAATCCTAAGTACTATCCTCAAATCCGTATGTGAACACATAGTCCCATACCCATGTGAACACATAACAATAAAGAATCCCATGAGCACATATAAATAGGAATGCATGCAAGTATGTATGTGTGTATGTGTAGTGCAACACTACCCTACGGTTCGCAACCCTAAAATAATCCAACACATCAATATCCATCCTAAACATCGTTATTAATCCCAAATAACAAATAATAATTGTTGGTGTGTATACGCATCCGTATACACCACCACGGACTGCGGGGGTGCTATACGCCATCCACCCGACTTCTCCCCGTAGATATAAATCTACTCACCTGGTCCTCGCTAGCCGGTGCCGACGTCGCCACGCGCTTGCTTGTCGTCTCGAAGCCCATATGGGGTACCTACATATCATAACACACCGTATCGCATTAAAATCTGACTCATGACCAAAACGACTCACGAATCCCACATAGGTCAAAACCTATGGTTGCTTTCACACATCAACCCAAAAACCCTCGACGTCGGCGTACAAACGCCAAACCATCGAGAAAAACCCAAATACACTCATTTGCACATTCACGAACACTAATTTTAATATAAACTAGGTTAAAACTCACAAAAACCCCAAATTCACTTTAAAAGTCATTTTTCCGAAAATCTAGCAAGCACAATTCGCCGTTTTTGTACAAAACATGATGTTTTAACAATTCTAGTGACCAAGATGACAACATAATATCTTAATTATGCCATAGAAACCATTACGTAAATTTTAAACCCACAATTTAATTCGATTTCAAAAACCTAGTTTGCAATATTAACCAATTTTAACAATTTTATAGCAAAAATGCACAAACTACAATCTAACTTGGATTTTCATGAACTAACGGCATTAAACCACTCAATATAATATTAATAATGCTATGAAACCATAATTACATTTTAATCTAAGACATTCAATAATTTTCCAAAAATCTAGTAAGCAAAATAGCTTAAATATTACAATTTCAACTTAACAATTTACAACTAACAATTTGATTATGTTTCACATTCCACAAAAAGAAGAATTCCACTTGCAACCATGATCATACAACAAAACCCTAACTATAATCCAAAACCATCCACTTGAATTTCTAAACTTGAATTCAAAACCCATTTATTTATATCTTCTTTTAAACACCTAAACAAGTTTGCTTTAAACATACAACTAACAATTAACAAATACGGAAGAATTTTTGTACCTCATGATCAAGAGATCAACATGAAGATCATAGCCTCTAAAATGCCAAATTTCCTCCAAGATCCATGCTAGCTTGGGCAAAGAAATAATGGGTAGGAGTTAGATTTTGATTTTGTGGGATTTTTCGGTGGATTTTTGATGCATTTTGTGAGGGTTTTGATGAGGAATTGAGAGGGGAAATTGGAAATTGGGGCTGCTGTAGAGGGAGGCTCGGCCAGGTGAGGTGGGGAAGTGTGGGAGTGTGTGAGGAGGGGAAACTTCAAGTGGGAAAGGTCCAAGTCCACCAAGGTCAAAGTCTAAACTCCTTTACCAATTTCTTTCTTTCTTATGTTTTCTTTTCTTTGTTTTAGTGAGATGAGAGGCCCAAGATGTTGGGCTGTCAAGAGGGGGCTCGGCCATGAGGTAAAAATGTGGTGTGTGTGAGTGCAAGTGGGAAAAACAAGAAGATAAATATTATACCCCCATTTCCATACACTAATTTCACCGAAAAAAGCCTTTTTCTTCGATATTTTCTAAACCGTTTTGGCAACCGATTTCATTTCAAAAACCAGATGATAAAATTTTAATTAATGTTTTATGTTGCATAAAATTTGTTTCAACTCATTCCAGTTTGTAATTTTTCCTAATTAAATGTATTAGTGACGGCTTAAAATAATATTAAAATAATTAATTTCGGAAAATTTTTCAGAAAATTTGAAATTTCACCAGTGGCTCAATAAACACCAAATAATAGCAATTACATAGCTAGAATATGTATATTTAGTTTTATAATAAAGATATTTGCATTTTGACTTTTTACAGAAAACCCTCTTATTTTACCGTTTTTTCGAAATTTCACCGAAACGATTTTCAAAACGTTACAGTAAACAAGATCCTCCCTTTCACCGTCCTTGAGACTACCGGAGTACCTCTCGGGTGTCTTAGGTTATCCACCATATCTGCGGAGTGGCTATTGGAATGTCAAACCTGATTGAATATATAGGTCCTATTAAATTTTTCGTAATCGTTTGTGGTTCTGGAATCACTTCCAGTTCTATCATACTCCCACTACTGTTTTCTGAAAAAATCCATTTTACTAAAACTGTGGCGAGTCAAGAACAATATCACTATTGATCTTCCAGATGGTAGAATATCAACCCTCGGCATAGCCCGGGTCAACCCACAAACTGCAATTACAGAAACGTGCCTTGAGTTATCCAGAGTCTGGTTTTAAGCATATGTCGGACAACTCCCTGTATCTTAACATCGTTAAGATATGAACCATTCTATGTACAATATAGAAACATTTGGCACTTATTTAATTGGATCTAGATTCTAATCATGCAGCTGTCTCCAGTGCATATCATCTTAATGAAGAGAGGCTAATCAGCATTACTCAACTTAGGAACATATATCCAATTATGAATAACCTGAAAGAGAAACAAGTTTCTCAAAAGCATTACTATCAACTGAATACCAATCACAAGTATCTACATCTTCGATCTCTTTGAAGAATCCCGATACTTGCGACATCTTGTTCTCAACTTTATTCTTATACCCACAACTTCTCAAGACTTAGACATTGTATTTCTAGGAAACACTTGTCTAAAAACCAGAGAAGTCACAAGTAAATAGAACATAGTACGAGGACCTACCCTTTTGTCCTGACGGACACTGGAAAACATACAATACTCTGTATAAGTCCGCTGAGTTGAATAACTCAAAACCTGTGCATCGTAGGTTGAAAAATGTATCCAGGCGATTTCCTCAAATATCACCAATTACAACGAATTCCGATATATATTGAGGATGATCTCCTAATTCCCAATAACTTACTCCCACTCATCATCTGTAAAACCATACAGATGTGAGAATCATACCTGGTAAATACATACCCTGGAGTAAGTATCTAATCGGGAAATCAGTTTTCCTTTATCAATGCGCAGTGAAACTGAAACATTAAAATGTCTCGCAGGGGTATTCTGGTATTCCTAGTAATGCCTCTTCCATAATCCAATTCATGACTATAACCGTATATCTCTTTGCCATCTCTCCAAATCCATTTATTTGTCTTTAGTCGTTACCTTCTGTACACCATCGTTAGGCTAAATGGTTTTCTTCCTTCCCTACCGTTCGGCACCAGCCTATGGTATGGAAGAAGACTATCCAGTAAGCATAATAGGTGCACCCTCCTAAACCAAGGAGTACTCGCAACTTGAGAGAAGGTGATGATAAAAGACAACTGAATAATACCTTATTCTTTTTCTCCCGAACTGGGGAAAAAGCAACGGTGAAATAGGAGTGGCGATGAAGTACGTGGTTGGTCGTGAATGATAGCAGTCACAATTTAGTTTGCCCTCTTTCTAATCCATTTATTTTGTCTTCAGTTATTACTTTCTATACACCCTACTTAGGCTAATTGGTTTTCTTCATTCCCTACCTTTTGGCACCTACCTATGGTTTGGAATAAGACTATCTAATAAGCATAATAGGTGTACTCTCCTAAACCAAGGAGCACTCGCAACCTAAGAGAAGGTGATAATAAAAGACAACTGAATAAACCAATTCTATTTCTCCTGAACCTGGATCCATCCTCGAAGAAGTCCTTCGAGTTCGTATATAACCATACGATGGATCTATCCAATGCAAGTGGATTTCCGTAGTAATACGGGGTGTTCTGAGAAATACAAAGGGTAAAAGAAGGAGCGGCAATGACTTATGCAACTTTAGACAATCCAAAAGCCAGTATTTTAAGAAGGTTCGGTCAACTCGGTCACTGAGTCATAGTCTAGGGTCGGTCAAAGGTCGCTGCCAAAGAGAGAGAGAAAAGAAACACTCTGCGTGCACTCTAACCTATATCAGAATGGTTATCACTTTATCTAATCATGAAACCTCCCACTGTAATCTCAAATTCTCCTCCAAACCTGAAAGAAGAATTAGTCGGGATCACCCGAAGAGTAAACCAACTCATCAGTGAGAATCGGGATTCAACTATCATCGCATGATAACTTGATGGAAGCCACTCAAGTTATCACACTCCAGAAGGTATGCGCATACTTGGCAAGTTTCAGTTTCTTTAGATACTCCCGATGTGATTTTTGCCTCATGCTCTTATGACCTTGGCTTTGGTCAAAATGTCATAAGTCACATGCCAAGTTCTACCCGTCACTATCCAGGTCAATTTGAACCCACCCGCACATGCCCTTGACTTTGGCCAAAATGGCAGAACGACTGTCCTAAACCAACTCATCTATCTATGCAACAAATGAATACCCAGCAGCTACCAAACACTATGCCTTGACCTTGGCCAAAATACATAGCTTGAATACTACTGAATGCCCAAAAGAAATGACGGAGAGCTACGGCTGGTTTTTAGCGAAAAAGCTTTAACGTAATGAACTTGATCTCGTTGAAGGAACCAGATAGCTTTTTATAAAGATATAGTGGCGAAAACCTTTTGCTAAAGAGGTCACTCCCGGTGAAGGGATCTCGGCTCTTTCCTCGTGGAATGAGGTGCAGGATATTCTAACTGAATACCGCGATGCAAAGCAACTTGTAATCGACTATAGTGAAGTTACTACCCTGACGTAAACTTCGGCCCAAGGGGTCACTCCCGGTGAAGGCATCTGGGCCCTTGCCTCGTGGAATGAGGTGCAGGATATTCCAACTGAATACCGCTATGCAAAACAAAAGGAAACGTCTTTATAATAACACCTTTTAAAATTGTTCCAACAACATTAATTATAGGTTTGTTTTATCCTTTTCATTGATCAGAATCAATGCAGTCCCATCAATCAATCACACCAGAAAAGAACGAAAAATAAAATGTACGTATATGCCATCCGCATTCGCCACAGGGTCCCGTCATCACCCGTTAGGTTACTTAACTAACGATAGAGCGGGGACTGGACTAGCGCGGGTGTAAAACATATACAACATCTAATAGTATATATACCAATATACAATAATCGCTCCAGGCGTGATAATATGCAATATTACAGAAAAGTAATAAGCATCACAGAACAATACAGATAATCTGGGAACCCGGGTTTCACAGAGCCGCTACTGAAACCCGACGTTCCCCTGGTCGTGTGGATAGCCTGTGCAATGAAACCTAGGCCCCTACGGGTGCGGCAAGTTACTCGCCAAAACATGAAGCGAGGCAGCCCCTACAGCAAAGTGAATGGACCACCCGGCACTTCACGGAATCCGGAAACTTGAGCACCCCTCCTTGGGTCAACCTGTACCCCCTACGAGTGCGGCGAATAGTCTGCCAATTCTTGAGTGAGGCCCCTCTGCCTCTCAAAGCCATGAGATACGGACCCGTTGCCCTCCAGAACCCGGCTATCCGTGCACTCCGTCGCGGGGTAAACCTAGTACAGAAATAAAAATATGTACAACGAGTACATCGACCTCAGCCCGGTCGTGCCCCAAAAGAATATTATACAAACTCGAAGTGTCGGCAGTCCACATGTTGGATGCTCGCCCCGCAATATCAATTGTATAAATAAATCCAAACTGCACTACCATTGCACACTGCTATCCACCACGACATATCCGCAACATCACAGCATAACACAGAACATCAACGAGAATGTCATGTTCGCAAATCCGTCTAAAAGGACTATAGCAATTAGACGCAATTTACCGCTCAAATGACATTCCCGGTCGGAGATATAATGTAAATACTGCATACTAACAAGTTTAAAATTTCGATCAACAAAACATCCCGAAGTGGGCCCCATGAACATCTGCCGTACAGTAATAAAATCTGGGCCTAAAAGAATAGTACCAAAAACCACAATTTCCAATGTTAAGCTCTCTGGAAAAACTTGGAGCACTGTTCCTACAAAACGGCGGCGGTTCCACGGTCAAACCCTAGGTTTGACCGCGGATCCGCGGTGCTAATGAGGGATCACGTGCCCTAATTTTCCCAGAATTCTTAGAAAAGCCTGCTCTGTTTTCTGTGATATGTAAAATTATTTTTTAGACCCCTTTTAAAATCGACAGAAACTTTAGACTTGGAATTTGCGGTTTTCGAAAATCCGTTCCATCGATATTTTAAACGCGTTAGCACAAGTTAGTAAAGCTTAATGGTGAGGCTCTGATACCACTCTAAGTCCACGGTAGCACCCCGGCCGTCTAACAGATGCCAAATGCGGAACAAAAACTTTTTACAAACTGGCGCTATCGCGTACTATAACCCGGATCTGCCATTAAAACTAAACTAACAAAATACAAAGTCGGTAGAAATGTTAATACCGAACGATATGAGTCCTTCGGTCTTCAACCATCATCCCACGCTTTGCTGCGGCTGTTCCGATCTTCTGAATCTCCAGTCTTCTCGTTCAGGTGGCACTACGTCGACGGATCTTTAAACGGGCTCCCGCCTTTGAACCGAGGCAACTCGATCATCAAGTTTGCTAAAAGAGATGACCAAGATTGATGTAGAGAATGAGTAGAAAACTTTGTCTCGTTACGTCAAAGGCTATGGACGAACGGTTAATGAAGTTGCCTTTTGGATCGGGTGAAATGAGAAATCTAGTTATCTAATTTCCATGAACCAAAACTTGTATCTTTTTCCAAATCAACTGCCATCTTCCCAAGAATGAAAGGCCGGCCACTTACATATAGGAGGGAGGTGAGTGTAGGAGAGAGGAAGGGGTGACCCCAACATTAAAGAAAGAATGAGTCATTTTAACCTTGTCACCAAAAACCATTAATGAACTAATGAATCACCATTACCTAGTCATCAACTCATTAAATGCACAATCGATGCATTAATGAGTCACAAGCCACCTCATCATCCTAGTCATCATCTAGATGCTTCTCGAACCTTCCACACTCATCAAGAAAGATAAATCCGTCTTTAACCAAATGTTAAAGACGGGCAATAGAAAACTAGAAACTGGCAACTTCCAAAAGCGATCCTGAAACGAATTTCAGGATAACCCCGTAACAGTATAAACATACCCGCATTTGTATTACGACCGAATACAAATGCAACCGAGACAAAGATATTATATCTACACAGTATAATACTCGGATCCGGCTTAAACCAAAGCGCACTAGTATTATCTGTCGGAAAATGACACGTGCGCAAACGCACATGCATTTTCCGAACCCTGCCATAAAACCTTACGGGCTCTACAACGTTTCGCCCGAACATGGGAAACGGCCTGTGGGGGACTCTAATGACTCATCAAAACACTAGCTTTGGGTATAACCACTAGCACGTCAGAGGTACAAGCTGTACGTAACGGTTACCTATGTATTGATTGGAAGGGAAGCTGACGAGCAAACTCATCCAGAAACCCTACTGAGCCTAACAGTGACAATATACATACAGTCCGGTCCGTTCGTCTATGAGTATCGCATATCTGCCTAGGTGGCTGGTAACATCAGACCCCCATTAGCGGTATAAGTCGTGTCAGAGAGTAGCCCAGAACACCCTGAGATACTACTGGAGTACCTACCAGAAAATCTCCTGCCTCAGCCGAGGGCTTTGTGTAATGGCTCTCCGAGACACAGCGCGATCTCACCCCCAATACCGGGAGAGACGAATCCCCTGCCGATCCGCTCACTTGCCTCCATGTGGCTCGGGACTGTACCCAAAAAAGACCTGTTTGCACAACTCCTTTGAGCCGTGGTAGGGCAGAAATCAAAGCACAGTGGGAACTCACAAGAGACAAATGACGACCTCAGGTCGATGAACTAAACTGTACACATGTCAACAAGGAATTGCTATCTGACGCTAGGTATAATACCAACTAGCAGGTTCCCGGCGAGTCCTGTCCGGTGTACTCATAACCCAATGAGCACATGTATACATCTTAGGTGATCAAACTGACACCAGTGGCATGTGAGACCGGCCACCTCCCCTCGTCGGGGTCTCGACTGTATACACTAGTCTACTCTGGTGTATCGATGCCCTGTCTCGAAACTCCCACGAGTAGGAACACTTTAAGGATGTGCTTACAGACCCCAGCTCCCACGTATATGATCGCCATCATATTGCTGGCAGTCAAGCAAGAATCCTATGGGCTCTATCAACATGCAATAGCGAACTAAAGCATGTATACGAGGATAAAGACAAACCAGATAGCATACTATCATCTCGAGCAAGACTGCCATATCGGTATAGGTCCTACCTCAATCATTGCAATCACGTACCTGCGATCTAATAATTGACTCTGAGGGCACTATATCCAACACCATCCTGGTCAGTCCTCGTCCCACGCGAGTCCACTCTGACCTCGACTCTCGCTGCATCACTCAAGTCCACATAGTCATCAGCGGCATAGGCTATAAATGGATGGAGGATTCAATATGAACACAGAAATCGAATCACAAGGATATGTATCATCAAGGAAGGAATTTCAAGCGAATTGTACTTAGGTCACTTTCGGCGGAGTACCGCGTCATGAGTATGCCACGGACATAGACAAACTACGTTACTTTGCTAAGCTACCTACTCCATCATACCAAAGTCATCCTACACTCCGAAAGGTAAAACCTACCGCTCTGATACCAACTTTGCCACGATCCGAAAATGGCACGTGATGGCCCTTAAACTACGCAACGTCTGCAGGCGTAGCGCAATTTAAGTTAGCCGAAAATCCAGCAATCTAAACCATCAAAAGTAGTAAGAAATAATAGCATTTTCAAAACCATTGAAATCTTAACCCAAATTCTTTAAAAGTCCAATTTATTTCCTTTAAAATTTTGGCAGCACCTCCTTTGTAAAACAAGCAACCAAAAATGGGTACAACATAATATAAGTAAAAGCATCCCAAACAGGAGCAAAAATCCACGCCCAACGGCGGAAAACAGCCACCACAACAGATATACGACGCCGTAGCGAAGAAAGAGACGAAATGAATAAAACTGCATAAAAACCTCCAAGTCACAAATAATGTACAATATCGTCCTCACATCACGTCTCTAAGTCATACAATACAATGGTAGATGGAGAGTACAGGATACAATGAATATACAACAAGCAACATCGGATAACCGCAAGACCTATCTAAGCAAAACTGCACACTGTCAGGCGAAGCGGTATCCGCAGCAAAAGATGATACGATGGATGAAAATAGCTCTGCCTCTGACTATCCTGAGGAACACCTATAAAAACACTATGGCACAATGGGGGTGAGTTGCCAACTCGTGAATAGTAGATAACATATGCAGGTAATCGTGAGTATGCACGTACAGCGCGAATCTAACATAAGCATTTAATAGAAATGAATAGTCATATGTAATGCATCAGTCATGAAAGGTACGCTAGAAGGTACTACTAATACATGAAGCAATAATATAACAATCGGTATGTAATAATCATGCAAGGTACGCTATCAGGTATAATAATACATAAAGCAACACATAATAGTATGTAAATGCAACAGTCATGGAAAGTACTCTATCCGGTACAAATAATACATGAAGCAGTGCATAAACAATAAATGTGGAGTATGGAATAAAACATGTCATTCCCACGGAAATCCTAACCTCGTGGTAGGACCAAAATCTAATAAGACAATCCAATTCCCAATTTCCACAATCAGCCCCCAAATTGGCTCTCATATCATGTAAGTCTCGTATATCATGTATGTACAACATCGGTATATCTCACATATCCTGTATATCCACTATCAGTATATCTCACATATCTTGTATGTCCAATATCAATATATCTCACATATCATGTATCTCCTATAGCAATATATCTCACATATCCTGTATGTCCAATATCAATATATCTCACATATAATGTATATCCAATATCAATATATCTCACATATCCTGTATGTCGAATATAAGGTGAATGTACAGTATCGACACCCAAAAACATCATGAAATAAGTGTCTAGCATCGACACAAAAATACATGTTTATACGTCCTCGAACCTTAAGTGCCAAACACCGACACTCTTGATCCCAGTATGGGTAATATACGTCCTCGAATCTTAAGTGCCAAATACCGACACTCTCGCTCCCCGTATCGGTAATATACGTCATCGAATCTTAAGTGCCAAATACCGACACTCTCGATCCCCGTATCGGTAATATACGTCCTCGAATCTTAACCGTCAAACACCGACACTCTCGATCCATGTATCGGTAATATACGTCCTCGAATTTTAAGTGCCAAACACCGACACTCTCGATCCCCGTATCGGTAATATACGTCCTCGAATCTTAAGTGCCAAACACCGACACTCTCGATCCCCGTACCGGTAATATACGTCCTCGAATCTTAAGTGCCAAACACTGATACTCTCGATCCCCGTATCGATATAAAACAAATCTCAAGTGGATCCATCCAATATCAAGTAAAGAAATAGAATACTTGCATAATTCCATGAAACCACCAAGGTCCTCAAATCCAGAAAACATCAAGTAGTGAATACGTACGAATGCATGAATCAATACATATATATTAGCATCTCTTTGCACTAATATTGGTGTAAAGGCATATATAACAGCGTCCCATTCCACTGTTATATATACAGGAGTAAAAATATCAGAGACATCATATGAAATCCTTGAATGTAATATATGCAACATGAAACAATAATATGAGCATATAAAGGAAAACAGCTATTTAACAGCAACAATTTACTAAATATATCACATGGTTCCTGATTTCCCCGAAATCAGATGCAACAACATAGACAGGTGAACATGTAGCTATATGTTCATATCAGAAAACTGCATTCTAATACCGCTCATTCGTTATCTAATTGTTGTATTTATCGGTATTATTAACCAGTGTCTGCTCAGTATTACAGATTACAGGTATTCATGACAAAATACTGGATATACATTCAAAAGCACGGATAAATCACTTGAGAGAAGAGACTGCAACCAGAACCGCGAACCGACCGATACTTCAGGAGTTCCTTTTTGCAACAAGTTTGTGTACACAATTTTTTTTTTAAATGGTCCAACACAACAAGTGTGTACACAAGACTTTTAGGCACATGTGGATATGATTTTATATGCATTCAAGGATATAATATTATATGCATTCAAGGCTAAACATCATGTGTTGATTTTTTCCTTCCAAAAATTGAAATCAAATCAAAGGCAATCAAACAAATCAGCATGAGCCATAATGGAGGCAGCCATGAATCAAGCCACATGTAGGAATGATGTAATGAGCATTTAATGGTGGATAACATGTGTTGAATTGCATATTCAAAATTCCCTCTAAACACTGGGTGCAAATCAGGTCGAAACAGAAGAAATGAACTAGACCAAAGAGACACCGAGGAAAACAAAAGACAACGTACCAAATTCCATACCCAACCACCTTTTTCAGACCGGCCACACTCCTCTAAAAACCGGCCTGCCCGGCCCCACAGGCTCCAGTGGGACCCAGCTTCTCACACACCCTCCATCGCTGCTAGTTGGTCTTGATTTTGTTGTTTATTTGTTTTCTTTCTGAGCCTATAAATACAGAACAGAGGCAAGAGGAAAGGGGTAGCTTTTTCTTTAGTTTTATCTTAAAATTCTTGTAATTTTTCTTTTCATTCTTGAGCTCTTGCCCCTTTGTCTTGACCTTGCAACTTCTCATTTTGAACTTGCAAGCTTAAGGCTTAGGTTCTTGACTTCAAGATCTCTTGTAACAAGTTTGTTCTTCAATAAAAGTTCTTATTTTTATTACTTGTCTTGTCCCATTTTACATGATTTCAATTGTGAAATTCTTTCTTTGCTTTGATCTTGCAACCTCTTAAGTGAGCTTGCAACCTTAAAGCTTGGTATTTGGATTTCACACGTTGCCGGGGATTGAACACTTGGAGATAACACGCTTGAACTCATCGGTTCTCTTTTCATCCTTCTTTCATTGCATTTTTCTTATGTATCTTCTCTTTTATTTTTTTTAATTTGTAAATATGTGTGAGTAATCTTCTCACTTGTTAAGGGTGTAATTTGTTAGATCGCATTCGAAGATTTCTTTTGTCTAAACTTTAAAACCTAAAACTTGCTATTGAAACTCCGTGCAAATCACCCGCAACTCCGCTCATTAGGCATCCTATCCTACCACGATAGTGATGATTCCTAATGATGACCGGATTGCCCGTGATTTGCCGATGGCTAAAATCAAGAGATAACAACGGAAGGACAAGGGACAAGGAAAACGGATTTAGCGAAATGCCGCAAATACGTATTTCAAGTTCCCTAATCCGCGTTGTTACCTATTGCTTTAGTGTCAATACCAAGTTGGGGCTATAAGGAATTGGGAAACATCACCTTCAAACAATCTAACTTATTACTACCCTTAACAAGTTCTTTTTATTCATATCTTTGTTACGACAATTAGTTAACCATCAAATCAAAACACGGTATTAACTCGTTAAAACAAGTGATAAAAACATACCATCTCCCTGTGGACGACCCATATTCATCGCGGCTCGCTACAAGTGACACCATTTTAATTGCGGTAATTTCAAAACTCTTTTTAAACACGACACAATTAGAACGTGAAAATCAAATGGCGCCGTTGCCGGGGAGACGGTAACGCTTTTATACTTGTATTCTCGGGTTAAATTTGTGCATATTTTGTATAAAACTAATTTTCTTACACATTCAAACAAATAACCATTCTTTTTGAAACAAACCACAAACACAACTAAAATTCTTTTTTTTTCTTCTCTGGATTTGAATTCTGCTAACACTTTGAGGTTAAAGAAATAAATCAAGTTATAAAATTGGAATGACATTATTTCACTGAAACAGCACACAAAATTTGAGCCCAATTCCTCACACAAAAACCGGCGACATACCCTAAAAAAATCTAGCTCGCCGGCCTAGGTGTGGCCTTTTCACTTTTGTTTTTTTGTGTTGCCTCCAGTGTTTTGATATAATTCCATTTTTGTTATTTGATTTTATTAATTATTTGTGTTCAGGATTTTGGCTATCCATATCAATTTTTTTGGGCTCAAATATCCGTATTTTTCCGACATATGCAGATTTGACGGATTGTGAGCAGCGATCGTGCAGATAAAGGGGGCATTTTCAAGTGCAAGGGGGTGAACACTCAGTGCCAAAGATCCGGGTAGTTGTACCCGCGCAAGCGAACCATTCGACCACTTGGAGGCAATATCGACATGAGTTTCTGAAACTCGATACTTTTTGGTACGCATTTTTCTAAACTTCCCCTCTCAAACCCGACGCTCCAATATTCTTGTCTTTGCAGGATTCTTAGCAAAAATCGCCGCAAAAAGCTAAAGAAAGAAAAACTAACCGTATTTGTTGCAGCGCCACATTAAAAGTAAAAAACGAATTGATTGATTGCTTGAAAACAAAACTTTGTTGAATTTTGCGCTTTGCATCATTTAATACGGACTTAAGGGGCTCTAACACCAATCCAGATTGGGTGGGGATTTATCACCCTTCCTAAGACCCCAGAAATCACTAATTGCATAAGTGTCACCTCAAGTTTAATAAAAAATATATAGGTGAAGCCAAACTAAGGACTTGTCGCGCTCAATAGGACAAAGGAAGATTGTGGGCATTCAATCGTTTATCTGAACATGACTCTTGTGGTGCCTAGGCTAGACAAGTGAGGAGGTAACTTTAAAAGGCCTGTCTCATGGTGATTCGTGAGCGGATCCCTCCATACCTCACTTGTGCTTACCTGTCCACAACTGGCTATGAAGAGGCGATCTGAGGGTTATCTCACAATTTGTCGCTTTGGAACAGTTAGGTGCAGGTCTAGTAGACTTAGAGGACCCTAGTCTAGGTATTGATTGTGCATTTGTGACTGTGCATTTGTGATTGTGTTTGTTGAATAGTCGCTTCATTTTCCCATTCTTTTGAGACAAACACAAAATTGCCATTTTTATCACCATCACCCAATTTTTCTCCACTTTCATTTTCTTACCCTCACCTTTTACGCTTTGACTACACTAAACTCGTTTAGTGTATGTCCGCTTGGACTAGGGACCCTTTGTTTCCGTTTAGTCCGCGTTTCATTAGTCCCTACGGACTACGCGATCGACTCCAACGTCGAAAATCCCTCCACCCTGTTATCACCCTTAGCTTTGCCGGTCAACTCCGACGTTGACCGAGATTCTGTTCATACACCTTCACCTTCTCTATCACCATATTCTTCTTCTGAGATGTCAGGATTTAATCCAAACATCCCTCCACCAACCCAGGGACTGATTCCACCTAATTTGGGTACGAATAACCCGCAACCTGTTGCAGCGCTACAGCGAATCGCGCTCCAGGATCGTTTCTATATTACCCGCTGTGCACTTCCAACCTGTCTTTCACTTCCGCCAGCCAATGGGGATAATTTCGAAATTAAGGCCCACTTCATCAACATGTTGCCTAAATTTCACGGGTTGGAATCCGAAGATACCTACATCTTCATCAACAAATTCCAGTACGTTTGTGCAATGATGAAAACAACCCAACTGTCCGACGATGCTATACGGCTACGAGTTATCCCGTTCACTTTGTGCGATCTTGCTGAAAAGTGGTTGTATAGCACCGCATCGCACTCCATAAACAGTTGGGACGAGTTTGTTAAAGCGTTTCTTAAAAAGTTCTACCCGAACCAAAAGACCGCTAGAATCCGAAACGAAATAAACCAATTTTCCCAGCTTCCTACCGAACCTTTTTGGAAGTGCTTTGACCGATACAAAGAACTTCTAGTTCAGTGCCCTCATCACGGTATTGAGAAATGACAACTTTGCCAAATTTTATACGAGGGCCTGAATCCAGCAACCAAATAGTTGCTGGAAACCATTTGTCAAGGCCACTTCCTATCCAAATCTGACGAGGAAGCATGGCAATTCTTCGACGATCTTGCGGAACAAACGCTTCAATGGGAGAGCACCAGACCAAGCAATTCTTCTTCTACTACTTCTACTGGTCAGTCTAGGGCAGGTACTCACCAACTTGATGTCACTATTGCGATGAAAGCTGAAATGGCTGCAATAATGAAAAAACTTGAAGCAATAGAGAGCAAATTTTCATCTCCCGCTCCTGCCTCTGTTCTTCCCTTTCGAACCATTCGCGCTTGTTGTTCCGATCCATCTCACCTAACCGAAGAGTGTCCTTACAACCCACCTTCCCAAGGACAGGATCAGGCCAATGCTGCATTTCAGCAGAGACCAAGAAACGATCCATACTCTTCCACGTACAACCATGGATGGAGAAACCACCCTAACTTCGCTTGGAACCAGAATCAAAATCAGTTCCAAGGGCAGAACAACTTTCATAGGGGTCCTCCTCAACAACAAGCACAACAACAATTTCAGCAGCCCTTCCAACCCCAACCTTTTCAAAATCCGACGAACAATTTTGCACCCAACAATTCTTTTCCTCAAAACAACTTTGCTCCGTCAAACAACGATAAAGTTTCCTCGCTAGAACGAAGTCTGGAGGCGTTCGTAAAACAATCAACTCAATCCACCGCCAACATCTAGTCCTCTATTTGGTCTCTGGTGCAACACACCGCTGCTCATGGGCAAAGCATCAAGACCATCGAAGCCCAGATTGCACAGCTGAATGCGGCTCTAAGCGAGCGAGAGAAAGAGAAGCTTCCATCTCAACCACTCCCAAATCCTGGTCACCCACATAATGTACATGTTGCTCTTGAACAACAAAACTATAATGTGAGTGTCGTGACTACTTCGAGATCTGGAAGGATGCTGCACAACAACACCGGCACGCGGATAGCTTATGACACCCCTGCTTCTTCCTCTGCTTCTTCTTCTTCTTCGTCTTCCGAGCCTATTCTCCATTCTCTAAAAGTCTCCTCTCCTTCTTCTACTCCGAACGGACCCACATCTCACTCCACGAAAACTCCAGCTTTGGGATCCGTTCCAACTCCAGAATCTCCTCCACAAGCATTGGACTCAACCAATTTCAAAAACGTTCCATTTCCAAACCGGTTGAGGTCCAACAAACAAAATCCAGAAATGGAGAAGATTCTGGAGTTGTTTAAACAGGTTAACATCAACATTCCACTCTTAGATGCAGTCCAACAAGTCCCATCATATGCAAAAATCTTAAAGGACTTGTGCACTATGAAGAGGAAATCTCAGGTACCCAAGAAAGTTTTCTTAGCTAGTGCCGTGAGTTATGCTTTTACGCAATATTTACCTCAAAAATGAAAGGTCCCTGGCTTTCCTACGATTTCAATAACCATTGGGGATAAGAACATAAACCGCGCACTTTTGGATCTTTGTGCCAGTGTTAACCTACTTCCTTACTCTGTATATTAGCAACTAGGTGTAGGAGAGCTAAAACCCACACATTGTACTCTCCAAATGGCCGACCGATCTATCACCCATCCTAAGGATTAGCTAGAGGATGTGTTAGTAAAGGTTGGGGACTTCATATTCCCCGTTGACTTCATTTTTGTAGACACACAACCTATAGATAACCCCCGGAATCAAATTCCGATGATACTCGGTCGTCCATTCCTTGCAACCTCAAATGCTGTGATCAATTGTCGAAACGGTTCGATGAACCTATCTTTTGTAAACATGACAATTGAACTCAACATTTTTAGGTTAGGGAATCAGCCCTCTGAACCTAATGCTCATATACTGGACATTTGTTCGATCCAGGAGATCACCTCTAAGGACTGTGAATTCGAGGAGTTTTTGTTCGATCACAGCAATCTTGACGCCAATAGTGCGTTCCATTTCGAACCTGCTGCTGCTTCTGCTCCCGACAGTGACTACGAGTGTTTCACGTTCTCGAACGATCTTAGCCAGTCACCACCCGAGTTTGAATCTTTTGAATTTCCGGATGAGTTAGCTGAACCATCCAACTCAGTCGCTTACACTCATTTTGAACCTTTGCTGGAATCCTTTGAGTTCGAGACCTTTTCACCAATCTTGCCATCTATCGTTTCACCTCCAACGCTCGAACTCAAGCTATTTCCGTCTCACCTTAAGTACGCATACTTTGGTGAGAATGAGACCCTTCCTGTTATCATCTTGGCCTCTCTACCTCCAGAGCAGGAGAAAGCCCTTCTTACGGTCTTGCACAACAATCGGCAAGCATTTGGCTGGTCAATGGCGGACATCAAGGGGCTTAGTCCTCTGATTGTTGAACATCATATTCATATGATGGTGTAGGGTTCCTAGGCACACTTATGAGGTTCTACAACTGATCAACCATGCCAAAATCAAAAATTTCCATGTGCCAAAGAACCCTAATGCTAGATCGTTACTAGAGGTAAGGCGAAACTATGCAAGCAAACAACTTTACTAACAAGTGAATGGGAGTACAACCTTTGTAGATCCGATCCTCCACCTCCAAAGCCCCATGACGACGTCCCTTCGCTGCGATCATCGGGATCCCGGACTCTAGCGATGGTTTCGTCGGAGAAATGATCGGGTTAGGTCGTTGACTTCAATGTCCAAGATGATCTACGTCGAGGCAACTCAAACTCAAGCTCCATCTTCACTAGGTCATAAAACTTGTGAAGATAACACACTTTACTACATGGCAAGTGGTAGAGGATGAAGAAATAGGAAGTGGGTTCACTTTGGATTTGGATTTCTCACTTGAAATTTTCTAGCTAGCTTTCTTCACTTGAAGAAGAAGATGAAGAAGAAAGAAAAGAATAAAAAGAATAATATCAAATGAATAATCAAGTGAAGACTTATCATGTTGCAACCATGGGTGAGAAAACTCTTGTAGAGATTAAACCATAGTTTAGGTAAATGGTTAGGTCAAAGGAAAAAACAAAATGGTTACCCTTTTTCAAAGATGCTTGAAGCAACATGAAGCTTCTAGCATAAAAACAAAGAAAGCATCCATTCTATTTTACCAAAATAAATAAATAAATAAAACCCTAACCATTAACTAAACATGGTTTAAAACATACACACCCAAGTTTGCATATATCATCAAACTTGATACAAACTAGTGCACAAACATATATCATATATACAATGTGCGCAATCTAGTGAGAAAAACCAATCTTAAGTGAACCAATACTAGTTAATGTAAAGTAATATATCAAATATATAATTATACATTAAATCATTAAATCAACACTTGATTTAATGATCCGGTAATATTGCATACAACCGACTAATATCAAGTGTATCAATGTATCGAATCAACACTTGATTCGGTAACCCGGCTATATCTTATATAACCGTCCGATGATACAAATCGCGAGAATAGAATTCATGATCACATACTGGTATTATTCTTGGTCCCGCACATATCTCATATGCGCTCCTATTTCGTTTCGCTTGAGCCAGGAAACCTGTGTGTAGGACTCTAAAAACTCGTCAATACACGGGCAGCAGGTGATGATCATATCAAACACCCACAAGCCGCAAGCGGTCTGCCAAACGTAACGGCCACCCGGATATTGAACGATCAGAAGATCAACGAGCAAGCCCGCTCACACTCCTGTGAATCCAACCAGTAACACTTACCGTACAGTCCGGTCTGTTCGTCTGATATGTCGCATATCTCGCCTAGGGGTGGTAAACGTCAGACCCCAGTAGCTTGATAAGTCATGCCGACGTAAGGTCCATAACAAGCGTGAAACTACTGATAACTCTTACCAGTAAATCACTGCAACCCTGGCCAGGGATTTCCAGTTATGGCCAGTCGAGCATAGCACAACATCAACCCCCAATACCGGGAGAGGCGAATCCCTTCCTATCGCTCATTGCCTCCATGTGAATCGGGACAGTACCCAAAAACCACCTGTTTGCATGACTCAGTAGAGCTGTGGTAGGGTGGAAATCAAAGCACAGTGGGAGACACACAAGACTCTATGACGATCTCGGGTCAACAGACTAAGCTGTACCAGTGTCACCAGAGAACTGCCATCTGACGTGAGGTATAATACCATCTGGGTGTTCTCGGCGAGTCCGTTCAGTTTACCTAGTCTCCACTGAGCACCCGCATACCATCTCTGATGTCAAACACCAATGGATATGGGATCATCCATCGCCCATCACATGGGTCGAGAAGATATACGCTAGTCTACTCTGGAATATCGATGCCCCGTCTCGATATTCCCACGACTAGGAACATTGAAGGATGTACTCATGGACTACCCAGGCCCCACTAGTATGATCTACATCATAGTCCTTGAAGTCGAGGACACAACCTAAGGGCTTTATTAACATGTGACAGAGAGACAGAACGTGTACATGTTAAGATAAAGAGCAACCAGATAGCGTACTATCTTGTCGAGCAAGAAAGTCCTACCTATATATGTTCCAGCATCCACTACAATATACATCCTATGTACAGTAATGGCCTCTAAGGCATACATATAACTAACAATCTCCCACTTGCACTAGGGCCATCGGTAGCATTGGTTGGAGTATCTAATACTCAACCATCCCATATAAGTCCCTCTCTGGGAAAAAGCCTTTGTGAGTGGATCCGCCGTGTTATCCTCTGAGTCTACTCTCTTAACCTCGATCACCCTGGAGACCAACTATCTCCATGATCGGGTGATGCTGCCTCAGAATATGTCTGGGTCACTGATGGGACCAGGGTTCCTCGGCCAAAGCCACACTTCCATTGTCACACAATGGTAGGAACCTAGTTCATCTCATGAACCAATATACACCCAAACTGCCTCTTTGGTAGTATCTTTAATAGCGATGTTACCAGCCTTTATCGTCTAGTTTGCCACGGTATCTAGCTTGGAACTCTTCCAACATACCGTCCTTCTACTGAGGGTAAAGACATTGCCTGTGACTGACATTCTGTCGTCCTTATCACCCTGGAACTTTTCCAGTGATTCTCCCTAGGATCGATTGATACCATCTCACTAAACCTAGTGAGAACCCTAACATCCATTTAGATCTATCTCATAGATCCAAATCCAAGGATTTAGGAGGTATCACCTTGATCCTATATGGAGAATATATGTGATAAGAGGAGATTGACCGAGCGTACCATAAGAAACTCTTTTTCCTATCAAGAGTATGTTGTCCACGTACAATACGAGGATGACCACCTTACTCTCTACTACCTTTTTGTATATACAAGGTTCATCTACCATTTTGATGAAGTCAAACTTTTTGACTACCACATCAAAGCAGATGTTCCAACTCCGCGATGCCTTCTTTATTCCGTAAACCAACTTGCACACGTTTCTGCTGCTCCCACTGTTTACGAAGCCCTCTGGCTGTGTACTTATAGATGTTCACTTCTAAATCAATATTTAGAAAAGCAGTCATGACACCCAACCACCAGATATCGTAGTCATGGTGTGTAGCAATGGCAAGTAGGATCCGGATGGACTTAAGCATAGCTACTGGAAAAGGTTTCATCATTATCCACGCCGGGTCGATGACGAAAACCTTTAACAAGTCTAGCTTTGAAAGTCTCAACTTTTCCATCTACACCAAGTAATCTTCTAAAGATATACTTGCTCTTGATGGGGATTTAACCCTTCAGATATAGCAACCAAAGTCCATACTTTGTAGGTGTACATGGATTCCATCTCAGATCGCTAAACATCCAACCATTCTTACAGAGTACCTACTCTCGATGGCCTGCTCGAAACTAGTTGGGTCATCATCTCATGATGCATTCCTCGCTCCCACTGTCATCGAGGAACCGAAGTATCTCTCAGGCGGATGAGGAACCCTACCAGATCGGCGGAGAGGCTGAGGTTCGTCAGGGATTATAGAATCCTTTGGTCATGTCAAATCAGCTGCAGTTTTGTATAGCTCGAACCTTTCCAGTTCTACAGAACTGACCTTGCCTCGATCTTGTCCGGATTTTGCTTTTGACATAGGCCGGACAATCCCAAATCTTAACTTACTTAAGAGATAGGTTCTTCCCATACCATATCTTATATGGAGTGGTAGGCACTGATTTGATTCGAACCAAATTCAATAGGTATGCAGCTTCTCAAGTGCATAACCCCCTAAAAGAAACAGGTAACTCAGTAGTACTCATCATAGAGCGCACCATATCTTATAGGGTGTGATTGCTCCGTCCTGATACACCGTTGTGCTGTGGTATAATCAGAGGAGTAACACCGAGAGAGAATCTCATTCTCCTTTAGAATAGTCCAGGAATTCTATGCACAAGTATTCTCCTCCCTGATCTTATCAAAGGATATAATAATTATACCCGGTTTTTGGTTCTCTACTTCTAACTTATATTCTATGAATATCTCAAAAGCTTCGGACTTATGTTTCAACAGGAACATATGACTGAACCTTGAGAGATCATCAGAGAATGTAATGAAGTACAAAGAGCCGGTCCTGGCGTGTGTAGACAGGGGATCTTACATACATCATCTTGTATCAGTCCCTAGAGTTTACTAACTCTTTCTCTATTTCCAATCAACAGAGCTATGGTCATCTAATATTTGTGACATGACTGGAAAGTTTCACAAGATGTAAATTCAAACTAATTTAAATATGTAAGTCCACGTTGCGACCCCCGGTTCTTACGGGGAGGCGGAAACGGTATAAAAATTAAATTTTTAGCGCATGGGGCAACATGGACTAACAAAGTCGGGATCTTTTCTAAACTAAACTAGCAAACATGCAAAGGAGAGTTAACTACTCGGATAAAAGGTTATACCTAACTTGAACTCCTTCTTCTTGAAACTTTTGTAGGGTTTGATGGTTCTTTCCTTGTTGCCTTCTTCCGTCAAAGATGGATCCACCTGAGGGTTCAACCTTCGGGCTCTTTCTCGAACTTTAAGAGAACTAGAATCTTCGGCTTGCTAAACCTTTGAACCTAGAGTGAGTAGAGAGTGTCTTTGGGGTGTTTTAATCTCAAGGAGAGGGATTCTCAACTCATGAGAAGGATTCTCCTTGAACTAGAGGAGGAAGAAGAACAAGTGAGGAGAGAGAATGGTTATGATAGAATGAGCTTATTCTTTTCATTTTACAACCATATCACAAATGAAAAGAATTATCAATTAACAATAATAATAAAATGAAATAGTTGATGGATGGTTTGGAATGACCATTATCATTACATTCATTAAATGAATTTTGCTAGAATCAAAGAGCATCTTTGCAAAGTAATGATGATGGTCAAACATTCAACCATGGTCAAGAAGTCAACCATGGTCAACAAGTCAACAAAATCCAACCATGACACAATTTCATTTAATTAATATTATTAATTGATATATCATAATTCCATTAGGGTTTGGAAAAAGACGACTGTCAACTGTGCATACGCACCCGTTCCGAAACCCTAATGAAAATCCTCTTCCTCCGCCTCAATCAACTGTGCATACATACCCGCATTCTTGTTCCAAGGAACATGAATACCAAGAGATAAAATCAACCCCTAAACGTATACCAGTATCTGGCTCAAACCAGAGCCTACCAGTAATATCCGTCCGGACTCCAAACGTGCAAAAGTGCGCGGATGAGAACGAACCCTGTCGCAAAGCCATGCGACCTCTACTCTATTTTGCCCTGAGGCGAATACCCTCTGTGTGGGACTCTAAAGACTCGACACTACGCTGGCAGTGGGTTTAACCACAGACCGCAAGCGGCACTAGCTGTGCGTAACGGTCACCAGGTAGATGCCGACAAGAAGGCTGACGAGGTGAACCCCATCTGAACTCCTACTGAGTCTGAATGTGACATTCTCCGTACAGTCCGGTCTGTTCGTCTAATACATCGCATGTCGGGCCTAGGGGGCGGTAAAACGTCAGTCCCCTAATAGCGGTACAAGTCGTGTCGGAGTGAAGCCCAAAACACCCTGAGATAACACTGGAAGCCTACCAGTATATCTCGCTTGCCCTGGCCAGGGACTACTCGTGTAATGGCTCTCCTAGACACAGCGCGATGTCAACCCCCAATACCGGGAGAGACGAATCCTATCTAACCGTCACTGCCTCCAAGTGCTTCGGGACTGCACCCAACTACCACCTGTTTGCACGACTCCTTTGAGCCGTGGTAGGGTAGAAGTCAAAGTACAGTGGGAACACACTTGAGGCGAAGTGCCAGTGTCAAGTCAGCAGACTAAGCTGTACTCATGTCACCTGGGAACTGATAACTGACGATAGGTATAATACCAACCTGGTCAGTTCCCGACGAGTCCTGTCCAGTGTACTCGTAACCTAACGAGCACCCGTATACTATCTCCAGTACGACGTACTGATGGCTGGGGGACAGACCATCTCCCACACTGGGATGAGAAGCGCATACGCTAGTCTACTCCGGAGTATCGATGCCCTGTCTCGATAGTCCTGCGACTAGGGACCTGTATAAGGATGTGCTTATAGATTACCCAGCCCCCACTAGTGTGACTGCCATCACAACGCTGGTAATCAAGCAAAGATCCTAAGGGCTCCACTAATATGTATACGTGATATACAAAAATAAACACATGTACACATTGAAGTAGAAACAAACCAAGTAGCATACTACTATATTGAGCAAGATTGTTTATACAAGGTGAATATCCCAAGCTTCCATTAAGTAATATACAAACTAGTATGATACAGTAATGGCCTCTAGGGCATATACACTAACAATCTCCCACTTGCACTAAGGCCATGTACTGGCGTATCGAAGACCTATCATCTCGATCAGCCGCTCGAACTGAGTCTGGGGTAGGACCTTGGTGAATAGATCTGCAGTGTTTTCTTCTGAAGGAACCCTCCGAACCTCGATCTCCTTGCGATCCACGATCTCCCTGATCAGGTGATACCGCCTCAAGATGTG
This sequence comes from Agapanthus africanus, assembly GCA_030015575.1. NCBI lineage: Eukaryota > Viridiplantae > Streptophyta > Magnoliopsida > Asparagales > Amaryllidaceae > Agapanthus > Agapanthus africanus. The sequence goes on along the minus strand of JASDDO010000024.1, from coordinate 637,500,066 downwards.
CCTGGATCTCTGATGGGACCTGGGTTCCTTCGCTAAAGATATAGCCCCGTTGTTGTCGCAATACAGAGGTATTAGGTCAACAATGGACGGAACCACCTGAAGTTCTTTCAAGAACTTCCTCATCCAGACAGCTTCTTTTGCGGCATCAGATGCAGCGATGTATTCCGCTTCCATCGTCGAGTCTGCAACGGTTTCCTGTTTGGAACTCTTCCAACACACCGCCCCTCCATTGAGGGTAAAGACAAAACCCGACATGGACTTGGAATCACACTTTGGAAGCTGGAGTCAGCAAAGGCCTCGATCTGGAGGTCTTTTCCGCCATACACCAAGAACATCTCCTTAGTCCTTCTCAGGTACTTGAGAATGTTCTTTACCGCTATCCAGTGTTTCTCCCCAGGGTTTGACTGATACCGGCTTACCACACTCAGTGCATAAGCTACATCCGGTCTGGTACACAACATAGCATACATTATAGAGCCTACCGCAGAAGCGCACGGTATAATAGACATGCGATCCCTCTCCAAATCAGTCTTGGGGGACATCTCTTTAGACAGGGTGATTCCGTGACAAGCCGGTAGGTTACCGCGCTTGGAATCTTCCATACTGAATCTTTTCAGTACGGTGTCGATGTACCTGGACTGTGAAAGTCCTAATATCCTGTTGGATCTATCACGATGGATCCGGATCCCCAGGATGTACGAGGCATCACCCAGGTCTTTCATGGAGAACCTTTGTGACAAGAACCCCTTGACAGATTGTAGCATAGGAATGTCATTTCCTATTAAGAGAATGTCATCCACGTATAAAATGAGGAATACTACAGATCTCGCTACAAATCTACTATAGATGCATGGTTCATCTGGATTTTTGATAAAGTCAAATTCCTTGACCGTCTCATCAAAACAGATATTCCAACTCCGCGATGCCTGCTTTAGTCCATAGATGGACTTAAGCAACTTGCACACCTTTCCGCTGCTCCCACTCTGAATGAAACCCTCTGGCTGATCCATATAGACACACTCCTCTAAATTTCCATTTAGAAAAGCGGTTTTTACGTCCATCTGCCAAATCTCATAATCGTGGAAGGCAGCAATGGCAAGAAGGATCCGAATGGATTTCAGCATAGCCACTGGAGAAAAGGTTTCGTCATAGTCCAAGACAGGTCTTTGACGGAAACCCTTTGCTACAAGTCTAGCTTTATAGGTCTCAACCTGTCCATCTACACCAATCTTCCTTTTGAAGATCCACTTGCATCCTACGGGTTTTACCCCGTCTGGAGCAATGTCCAACGTCCATACTTTGTTGGTGTACATGGACTCCATTTCGGTCCGCATTGCATCCAGCCATTTTACCGAGTCAACGCTCTGAACGGCCCGCTGGAAGCTAGTAGGCTCATCATAATCTATGATGCAATCCTCTCTATCCCCGTCTATGAGAAAACCGTAGTATCTCTCGGGCGGATGAGACTGCCTACTACTCCTGCGGAGCGGCGTAGGAATGTCCTGTTCTTTTGAACTTACTGGCTCTTCCAAGCTTTCAGTAATAGCTTGTGGTTCTGGAATTTCTTCCAGTTCTATTGCGTTCCCACTTATCTGGGTTTCCAAAAACTCAGTTTCCAAGAAGCGGGCATGTTGAGAAACAAAAACCTTTTGTTCCTCAGCGGAATAGAACAGATACCCCCTGGAGTTCTTTGGGTATCCCACAAACTTACACTGTACTGAACGTGCCTCGAGCTTGTCCGCATGCTGCTTTTTTACAAAAGCTGGACATCCCCATATCTTAAGGTACTTAAGACAGGGTTTCTTCCCACTCCACATCTGATATGGAGTGGTAGGCACAGTCTTGGTGGGAGCCTTGTTCAAGAGATATGCAGCTGCTTCTAGTGCATAGCCCCAGAAAGATCGCGGTAACTCAGCCTTACTCATCATGGAACGAACCATATCCAATAGGGTTCGATTCCTCCTTTCCGATACACCGTTATGTTGCGGAGTGTATGGAGGAGTACGCTGAGAGAGAATTCCATTCTCTTTTAAATAGTCCAGGAACTCGGCACTCAAGTATTCACCACCTCGATCCGATCTTAGAATCTTAATACTTTTGCCTGTTTGTTTTTCAACTTCATTCTTGTAATCCCGAAATTTCTCAAAGGCCTCGGATTTGTGCTTCATTAAGAAGACATGTCCATACCTAGAGAAATCGTCTGTGAAAGTAATGAAGTATGAATAACCGCTTCGCGCATGTGTAGACATTGGACCACACACGTCACTGTGTATGAGTCCCAAGAGCTCGCTCGCTCTTTCTCCGTGTCCAGTGAAAGGAGTCTTTGTCATCTTTCCCATGAGACAAGATTCACAAGTGGCATAAGACTGATACTCGAACGGATCTAAGTATCCTTCTTTATGTAACTTAGTCAACCGTGTCTCATTGATGTGACCCAGTCTACAATACCATAAGAAAGCCTGATTGATATCTGGAGACTTTCTTTTGTGTGTATTCTGGACATTGAAAATCTGTGGTTGGTTTAATACGTATATACCATTGCTCAATGTACCTGACCCAATCAGAACTTGATTAAGGTGAATGTTTACAACATTACTTACAAACGCAAATTCATAACCTTCTTTAGAAACCATAGATACAGAAATGATATTACAAGTTGCGTTGGGTACAAAAAAGCAATTACGCAAAACCAAAACATGTCCATCTGACATTCCCAGGTGATAGTCCCCCACGGCTTTAGCATCCATGCTAGCTCCGTTCGCAACTCTGAAGGTCATGTCACCTGCCTTCAAAAACCTACGGTTTCTCAACGCCTGCAAAGAATTACAGATATGAGATCCTGATCCGGTATCCAATACCCAGGAAGTAGAGTTTATCGAAAGACAGTTTTCAATAACATACACACCTGAAGCTGAAGCCGCAACCTGCTTCAGTTTTTGTGTCCTGGCTTTCCAAGCCCTGCAATCTTTCTTCCAGTGTCCACTCTTATGACAATAGAAGCATTCTTCCTTTCCCACAAGCTTCCCCGCAATCTTTGTTGCCATTTCTTTTCCCTTCGTACCCACTTTACTAACACCGCCCCTTGGTTTGGCGGGGGCTTTCTTCCTCTTTCCCTTGGCTTTCGCCTTGGACCTAGAAGAAGAAGATCCTCCTACAAACAAAGCGGGTGTTTCCCTACCTTTCTGTAGGGTGCCCTCTGCGCTCCTCAGCATGTTGAGGAGTTCTGAAAGTTCAACTTCCTTTTCTTGTAAGTTGAAGTTCAGTATAAACTGGGCGTAAGTGGATGGAAGGGACTGGAGAATTAAATCCGTATAGAGTTCACTTTCCAACGTGGTCCCAAGTTCCGCGAGCTCCTCAATGTAGCCAATCATCTTAAGCACGTGGTCCGCTACCGATGATCCGACGGCCAACTTTGCCGAAAATAACTTCTTCGACACTTCGTATCTTGCGATACGAGACTGCTCTCCATACAGTTCTTTTGTATGAAGAAATATGGATTCTAAGTCCATATTCTCGTGCCTCCTCTGATGTTCGTTGTCCATAGAGGCAAGCACGAGGCACCTGGCCTTCGCGCAATCAATCTCCCAAGTCTTATGGATTTCCTTATCCGCGACGCTGGAGGTGGGACCTGGGACGGGGGGAGCTTTGGTGGTAAGAAGATACCCCAGCTTGTCGTAAGTGATTGCCATTTTGACATTCCTGAGCCAATCTTTGTAGTTTGGCCCTGTCAGTATGTTTTTATCTAGAAGTAACTTAAGTCCAGTCATTTCGATTTGGTCGCTGCAGGGGGAGAGAGAAGAAACACTTTAGCATGATGCTCTTGCAAGTTTAGAGTGGTTTTTAATTTGTCTAAACAGGATGGCTCCCACTGTCTCTCGAATCCCTCCTCAAACCATAAAGGAAGAATCAGTCGGGAACAATCCCACCGCACAATACTTGCTTAAACGTTCAGCCAGGCCAGTGTCGGTACTTCGAGGGAGGTTTTCCAACGCTTTCGCGAAGTTCCTTAATTTAAGAACCTCTTTTTCCTGGGGGCGTAGCCCCGCTAACACATTTCTAGGCACCTACTAGGTTTATAGCATTGATCGTTTAGTGAGAAATTTCCCGAGGAGTAGCATATACTCACAGTAGGATCGGGATCCAAATATTATCGCGTGACGAAACTGAAGGAATTCTACCAGAATCACCACACACCAAATGGTATGCAAATCTAGCAAGTTTCAGTACTTATGAAACTCCCGATGTGGATTTTTTCCCCATGCTCTTATGACCTTGACGAAGGTCAACAAATCATAAGTCACATGTCAAGTTCTGCCCGTCATTTTCCAGGTTAATTTGAACCCATCCGTATATACCCTTGACGAAGGTCAACAAGGCAATACGACTGTCCCAAACCAACGCATCTATCTATGCTACATATGAACACCCAACAGCTACCAACCTCTATGCCTTGACGAAGGTCAACAAACATAGCTTGAATACTATTGAATATTCATACGAAACGACGGAGGGCAACGAATGGTTTTGGCGAAACCGTGAACGTAGTGAACTTGATATAATCGATGGAACGAGATAGCTTTTAGAAGGAGTGGCTCAAGCTCCGCATTTAAAAGTTAGTTTTGAAAAGAACCGAGTGGTTTTTCGAAAGTGTTCCAACGACTTTAACTTGGTTTATTATCTTGCATTAGTTCTTTTAATGCGTGATATTCTTGCATTAGTTCTTTTAATGCGTCCCATCAATTAATCCTACCATTGCAGAAAACAACCAAAATATGACGTACGCTTATGCCATTCGCATTCGCCACGGTGTCCCGTCATCACCCGTTAGGTTACTTAACTAACGACAGAACGGGGGCTGGGCTAGCGCGGCTGTAAAACATAAGCAACGCCTAAATATAAAGCAATGATAGACATTACAAATCACAGATGAATACATTGGATATACTAGGAATCCGCAATCCGTTCGAGCCTGCAACGAAAAGCGGATTACACGGTCGCGGTGAATAGCCAAAACCACACCCAAGACCCCTACGGGTGCGGCAAACTACCCGCCAAGTACCCGGTAGTTTGTGCACCCCTCCATGGGTCTATCCTAGGAGCAAAAACAGTAAAAAGAATTATACAATGACGGCTACAACCCCGACCGGGTTGTGCGGTCATACAAATAATAATATTACATCAATTTACATATTACAAATGAATGAAAGAAAAACAAAAGCTCATCTCACATCCACCCCAGCTATTCACCCGCGACAGTCCAACACATTCATATACACATTCCAATATCAAACACAGATCACAGAGATGTATAACCCCGACTAATCGACTTATAGCGATTAGCCGACGTTCAATACTTACAAACATCACAGATATAACCAATATAGCCGAAGTGTAGCGAAGTTCGAAAAAAAAACGGATTTATAGGACCCCAAAAGTAAATTTCTTTTCTGGAAAATCTGGGCACATATAACATATTTGAAAAATCCTAAAACCCTACCAGAAGAACACTGCACAAAACACGATCACATGAAGAGCCCAAACGGCGGCGGATCCGCGGCTAAGAGAATAGCTGAGGCCGCGAATCCGCGGCGGTTTGAAGGATTCATGGGATCGTTTTTGGTGGGTGTTCTCACAAAACCCTGTGCCGATTTTAGGAGTAAAACTTTTTACTTTTAGAGCAGAAAAAATTTCAACAGAAACTTAGGGTTTTAGAATTTCCGGTTTTGCGATTTTTCCGTTTCGAACTTCCATACACTTCGCTACCAAGCTAGTTTAAGTTTAGTTAGGCTCTGATACCACTGTAAGTCCACGTTGCGACCCCCGGTTCTTACGGGGAGGCGGAAACGGTATAAAAATCAAATTTTTAGCGCATGGGGCAACATGGACTAACAAAGTCGGGATCTTTTCTAAACTAAACTAGCAAACATGCAAAGGAGAGTTAACTACTCGGATAAAAGGTTATACCTAACTTGAACTCCTTCTTCTTGAAACTTTTGTAGGGTTTGATGGTTCTTTCCTTCTTGCCTTCTTCTGTCAAAGATGGATCCACCTGAGGGTTCAACCTTCGGGCTCTTTCTCGAACTTTGAGAGAACTAGAATCTTCGGCTTGCTAAACCTTTGAACCTAGAGTGAGTAGAGAGTGTCTTTGGGGTGTTTTAATCTCAAGGAGAGGGATTCTCAACTCATGAGAAGAATTCTCCTTGAACTAGAGGAGGAAGAAGAACAGGTGAGGAGAGAGAATGGTTATGATAGAATGAGCTTATTCTTTTCATTTTACAACCATATCACAAATGAAAAGAATTATCAATTAACAATAATAATAAAATGAAATAGTTGATGGATGGTTTGGAATGACCATTATCATTACATTCATTAAATGAATTTTGCTAGAATCAAAGAGCATCTTTGCAAAGTAATGATGATGGTCAAACATTCAACCATGGTCAACAAGTCAACCATGGTCAACAAGTCAAAAAAATCCAACCATGACACAATTTCATTTAATTAATATTATTAATTGATATATCATAATTCCATTAGGGTTTGGAAAAAGACGACTGTCAACTGTGCATACGCACCCGTTCCGAAACCCTAATGAAAATCCTCTTCCTCCGCCTCAATCAACTGTGCATACACACCCGCATTCTTGTTCCGAGGAACATGAATACCAAGAGATAAAATCAACCCCTAAACGTATACCAGTATCTGGCTCAAACCAGAGCCTACCAGTAATATCCGTCCGGACTCCAAACGTGCAAAAGTGCGCGGATGAGAACGAACCCTGTCACAAAGCCATGCGACCTCTACTCTATTTTGCCCTGAGGTGAATACCCTCTGTGTGGGACTCTAAAGACTCGACACTACGCTGGCAGTGGGTTTAACCACAGACCGCAAGCGGCACTAGCTGTGCGTAACGGTCCCCAGGTAAATGCCGACAAGAAGGCTGACGAGGTGAACCCCATCTGAACTTCTACTGAGTCTGAATGTGACATTCTCCGTACAGTCCGGTCTGTTCGTCTAATACATCGCATGTCGGGCCTAGGGGGCGGTAAAACGTCAGTCCCCTAATAGCGGTACAAGTCGTGTCGGAGTGAAGCCCAAAACACCCTGAGATAACACTGGAAGCCTACCAGTATATCTCGCTTGCCCTGGCCAGGGACTACTCGTGTAATGGCTCTCCTAGACACAGCGCGATGTCAACCCCCAATACCGGGAGAGACGAATCCTATCTAACCGTCACTGCCTCCAAGTGCTTCGGGACTGCACCCAACTACCACCTGTTTGCACGACTCCTTTGAGCCGTGGTAGGGTAGAAGTCAAAGTACAGTGGGAACACACTTGAGGCGAAGTGCCAGTGTCAAGTCAGCGGACTAAGCTGTACTCATGTCACCTGGGAACTGATAACTGACGATAGGTATAATACCAACCTGGTCAGTTCCCGACGAGTCCTGTCCAGTGTACTCGTAACCTAACGAGCACCCGTATACTATCTCCAGTACGACGTACTGATGGCTGTGGGACAGACCATCTCCCACACTGGGATAAGAAGCGCATACGCTAGTCTACTCCGGAGTATCGATGCCCTGTCTCGATAGTCCTGCGACTAGGGACCTGTATAAGGATGTGCTTATAGATTACCCAGCCCCCACTAGTGTGACTGCCATCACAACTCCGGTAATCAAGCAAAGATCCTAAGGGCTCCACTAATGTGTACACGTGATATACAAAAATAAACACATGTACACATTGAAGTAGAAACAAACCAAGTAGCATACTACTATATTGAGCAAGATTGTTTATACAAGGTGAATATCCCAAGCTTCCATTAAGTAATATACAAACTAGTATGATACAGTAATGGCCTCTAGGGCATATACACTAACAAAATATACATCTAAATGTAACATCAGCTAGTCGGGTCGCATTGATATGACCTAGTCTACAATGCCTCAAGAAGGAATCGTTCATTTCTGAACTCTTCCTCTTGTGTGTGTTCTGTATACTACTAACTGTAGTTTGATTTAGAACGTCAATGCTTTTAGATAACGTGCCTGAACCGATCAACTTTTGAAATGTTCAAAACAATGTTCAACAAAACAAAATTATATCCTTTTTTAATAAATAAAGAGATTGATATGATTTTGTATATCAGGTTCGGTATCTAATAGCATTTGTTCAGAATCAATGCATTTATAATACAGGGTGACAGTGACCAACAGACTTGGCTGCAACACTTGAACCGTTTTCTGTCTCATGAAATTTATCACCAGTTCTCAGTTCTCTACCTTTCTGTAGCCCATGTAACAGATTACATATTTGGGATCCTGATCCGGTATCAAATACCCAGGATGCAGAGGATACTGAGAAACAGTTGTTTATAATGAACACACCCGAAGGAGATGCATCTCATGCACTTTCTTCATTTGGGCGGCATAGGAATTCTGGTATTCCCCTATTTCCTGCTCGGTCTTATAACAATTATAAGTTGGAGCGGGACCAACGTTCCCTAGCTCAGTATAACAAGCGGGTTCGGTCAATACATCCATATTATTATCATGATTAAGGCGTAATATGGTCGCAACCTGGAGAGAGAGAGAGAGAAGAAAACACTCTGCGTGCGCTCTTGCAAGATTAGATTGGTTATATATTTTATCTAATCAGGATGGCTCCCACTGTTTCTATCAAATCTTCCTTCAAACCTTAAAAGGAAAGACTAGCCGGGATTAATTACACTCTACATGTTCGCCAATCTTTCAGCCAGGCCAGTGCGGGTACTTTGAGGGAGGTTCCCCGTACTTTCGCACGGACCTAATTAAAGTAAACATCGTTTTCCCAGAAGCGTAACCCCGTTGACACCTTTCTAGACACCTACTTGATCGGCTAATTGCAAAGTGCAAAACTCTCCCAGGAGTAACAATTACTCGCAGTGGGTATCAGGATCAAACTATCGTATAAAAGGTAGGCAATCTCATTGCAAATTTCAACACTTGAAACTCCCGATAATGGTTTTTACCCCTAGCACCTATGACCTTGGCTAAGGTCAATAAATCATAAGCACTAGACAAGTTCTACCCGTCATTTCGGGATTAATTAGAACCACCCACATGACCCTTGGCTAAGGTCAACAAAGCCACATGACTGTCCTAACTAATCGCATCATATGCGGTGTAGGAAGACATCACTTAGCTACCGTACACTGTGCCTTGACCATGGTCAACAAACACAGCACGAATACTAAGTACTCTACTTCCTAAAATGACGGAGGGTTGCGGATGGTTTTTAAGAAAACCTTTAACGCTTTGAACTTGATCTCGTTGCGGAATCAAATGGTTTTTAAAATGGAGTGTTTTTTAGGCTTTTCTAGTTTTGCTAAAGGGGTCACTCCCGTTGAAGGGATCGTCGGCCCTTTCCGCATCGAATAAGGTGCAGGATATATCATATATACCGCTGTGCAAAGAAAAAACTATAGAAGCAATCAAAAGACAAACCGAGGGTTGTAGCATCTGCCAGTTATTGCTAAAGGGGTCACTCCCAGTGAAGGGATCTCAGTCCTTTCCTCATCGAATAAGGTGCAGGATGTTCTATAAGGAACACCGCTATGCAAAGCATCAACAAGAGCTACCTAATTTTATTTTTGAAATTCGAATCCACAACATCTTTTAGGTTTATTTTCTTTCATTAATCTCATTAATGAATGTCCCATCATTTAAGTCCACCTAAACATCACCGATAAATATAACGTACGCTTATGCTATCCGCATTCGCCTCGATGTCCCGTCTGCACTGTTAGGTTAGGTAACTAACGCCAGAGTGAGGCAGGGCTAGCGCGGGTGTAAAACATAAGCAACGTCTATATAATATATCATATGTACTATATATAATATCTATCTGAACATATCATATGATCACATCACAGATAACGCAGTAGAAAATATCATATGAAATATTGGATATACTAGGACGTCCGTGTTTTATTTTGAGCTGTATAAAACACGGATTCCACGGTCATGATGAATAGCCAATCCCACACCCCTAGACCCCTACGAGAGCGGCAAGCAACCCAACCAATTCTAGGGTTAGGAGACCCGGACTCGACTCCTCGAAATGGTCTCCCACTGGACCCTAAAACCCGGTTACTTGTGCTCCCCTCCTTGGGTCTATCCTAATGCGGAAAAGTAAATAATATACATCAACGGTGACATCTTCCGCAACCTGGAAGTGCCCCAATAAAAGAGTATTAAATACAAGTTTTTACATGAATGAAAAAGAAAAACACTCATCTCACATAAAAAAACCCCGGCTATTCAAACACGACGATCCAATATAACATATCCAGCAACACATAACATCACATGTCATCAACGTAAGTAAATATGCCCATCCCAATTGTCGTTGACATAAAGTAACGAAACCGACGATATCACATATTACACTTACGGTCACAGAAAAGAAAGTGTAAAACTACAACAGTTGGAATCCGTAACCTTCATAGACATCGCATGCCTAACCAAATGAATTCCTTAGACATCGCATGCCTAACAATTATAAACCCCGCATTTTAGTCTCATTATCGAAAACACTTTTCAATATCTAGTCGGGCAGTTCAACAAGATTCCCGATATATTGATCGAATGCTCGTCGCAAACTTTAATAGACGGCCGCACCCCCGATGCCGTCGATGAAGTGCACCAAGGCGGAACACCGCTGCCGTGAGCACCCGGACGGATGCTTTCGGCGACGGGGTTCTCCTACAGTCACTTGGTCAGGGCTATAGGGTGTGGCTATCCATTAAGTTTATCCGGCGAGTATCCGCGTACGCTACGAGATTGCGACGGACTTTTGATCACATCAAAATTCCGTAGCAACCGATCAAGTGAGACTAAACTGCTATGTTTATAACATCCAAATCTGTTATCTCATAACTACTTGTGGATTCCAAATATTGTATCACATTCCAGATAAATAGAAAATGTTAAACTTTCAGATCGAACAATCAAACACCCAAGTTTTCCCGAAACAGCTCAACACATGAAATAAGTTTAAAAAACATTCACTTCATGCCACAGTACCAACGGTCCAGCCATAGAAGGGTCAAGCCAACGCCTCACATATGGCACGCCGTACTGCCCCTAAGCCTAAGGTTCAAAGGGCAGTTCAAGACGGTCACATAATCGAGTTAAGGTTTGTTGTCTTCTAGAGGGTCCATCGCGTTACTTGCACTACTTAGAACGTTCTTAAACCACGGAAAAATCCAACACTTGGAAATTTCCCGGCAGGGGAAAAAGTGGGTATTTACATCCGGTCGAACTTTTTAACATATTCTAAATTATCCGGAAAAACACATAGACAAAGTTAAACAATCCGATCGAATCATCGAGTCCCCAAAACAACCCAGAAAACTCAACTGTTGAGTATCAATTAAAAATTTCCAGAAGAAACAAGAAACACCTATAGAGATAACTGTGGAAAAAACACTGGTTAATCATAACAGACGGCCACGGAACCGCCGCAACAAGTAGGGTTAGGCCGCGGTTCCACGGCGGTACTGTAGAGATTGGGTGTTGTTTTCTGCAGTTTTTCTTAGAATTTCCTGCTCTATTTTCTGAGAACTTTTAATTAGGAAAAATCCACTGTTTTAAAAAATGTACAGAGAAGGGTGAAATCTAAGGTTTCGGGGTTCGATCGGGTTTCTAACTTCGTCTACACTTCGCCTAAGGCTCTAGCTAGGCTCTGATACCACTGTAGGGTTCCTAGGCACACTCATGAGCTTCTACAACTGATCAACCATGCCAAAATCCAAAATTTCCATGTGCCAAAGAACCCTAATGCTAGATCATTACGAGAGGTAAGGCGAAACTATGCAAGCAAACAACTTTACTAACAACTGAATGGGAATACAACCTTTGTAGATCCAATCCTCCACCTCTAAAGCCCCGTGACGACGTCCCTTCTCTGCGATCATCGGGATCCCGGACTCTAGCGATGGTTTCGTCGGAGAAATGATCGGGCTAGGTCGTTGAATTTGATGCCGAAGATGATCTACGTCGAGGCAACTCAAACTCAAGCTCCATCTTCACTAGGTCATGAAACTTGTGAAGATAACACACTCTACTACATGGCAAGTGGTAGAGAATGAAGAAATAGGAAGTGGGTTCACTTTGGATTTGGATTTCTCACTTGGATTCTTCACTTGAAATTTTCTAGCTAGCTTTCTTCACTTGAAGAAGAAGATGAAGAAGAAAGAAAAGAATAAAAAGAATAATATCAAATGAATAATCAAGTGAAGACTTATCATGTTGCAACCATGGGTGAGTAAACTCTTGTAGAGATTAAACCATAGTTTAGGTAAATGGTTAGGTCAAAGGAAAAAACAAAATGGTTACCCTTTTTCAAAGATGCTTGAAGCAACATGAAGCTTCTAGCATAAAAACAAAGAAAGCAACCATTCTATTTTACCAAAATAAATAAATAAATAAAACCCTAACCATTAACTAAACATGGTTTAAAACATACACACCCAAGTTTGCATGTATCATCAAACATGATACAAACTAGTGCACAAACATATATCATATATACAATGTGCACAATCTAGTGAGAAAAACCAATCTTAAGTGAACCAATACTAGTTAATGTAAAGTAATATATCAAATATATAATTATACATTAAATCATTAAATCAACACTTGATTTAATGATCCGGTCATATTGCATAGAACCGACTAATATCAAGTGTATCAATGTATCGAATCAACACTTGATTCGGTAACCCGGCTATATCTTATGTAACCGTCCGATGATACTGTCACGTCCCGAAAGTATGAAACATGACCGGCACTTAAACTACGAAACGTCTCGAGGCGTACGTAATCCAAGTAAGCCGAAAACCCAGAAATGCAAACCAAGAAAAGTAGTAGAGTGAAGGAAAACCAATTTAAACAAGTAGTTTTAATAGCATAAGCCGAATTATGCAGTTTTAAAAAAAACATCAATATTTCCGGAAAATTTCGGCAGAGTCTCCTTTGTAAATACTGGCTCCCAAACGGGATACAACATGAATAGTATACAAAATCAATAAAAGGCATCCCCAAGCGGGAGCTAGCTCTTCGTCAATTGACGGTCACAACCACACAAGCAATATAATATACAACGCCAACGGCGAGGATCAAAACTCAAAACCATAAGAAAACCACAGAAATAAAACGCGCGACTCTAAGATCAAAAGAATAACATCACTGGTCTCTATCTCTGAAATAAATACATGTTTGGTTGATGGAACTTCTAGATACAACAAAGTAATAATATACAAGTTATATAATGGGGGCTACGATACAAGTAAACCCACCTACTAGCAAATCACCCGAAGGAAACTATGCCCGCAAGCCGTAATGAAACTTGTACGGCAAACCTTCAAGAAACTGGGGCACAACGGGGGTGAGTTGCCAACTCGTGAATAGAAAAATATCTACGCACAGAAATCGCTTAAATAACGCAACCTAGGTCAAAGATCATAATATATCCTCAAATATATGAATAACATGCAGCCTATAACAATGGCTAGGGTAATACCTAACCCGAGTGTGATCTCATGTGCCCGTGTCAGTGCCTCAGGTAGCAATATATCATATGAATGAGGTATGAATGCATGAAAACAGAATACATGTAAATGAAGAAACTGTTTTCATAAATTAGTGAGATTTCCTTTGTATTTTAAAAATGAGGTATCATAAATGAAATCAACATCAACAGTGTCTAGCATGGACAAGAAACATAAATCTCAATATCTCAAAACCTCACGCTCCGGCTATCCGGACTGGCCTGTATCATCAAATCTCAGTACCTCAATATCTCGAAATCTCAATGTCTCAATCTCAATATCTAGGGCGCCGTCAGTCCAGACCGGCCCCTACCATCCATCTCAAGACCACGACGGTATCCTCCGGATATCCGACGTGTCGGGTAAAATCACCGGTAAGTAGTCTCCCCCTGCCAGGCCCATCGTCATCACCACGAGCTTCTTGCCCCGGGGTACCTTACCGGGTCCACCATGTACCTGAAACGGTTCATCCAACTCCTCGAATCGGGTCTCGAAATCCATCAGCAAACTCATGGTGGACGACTCATACATCATGGGAAAAACCGCGCTTTTTATTTAAAAAGAGAAAGAAGAGGTTTGTGTATGTTTTGCGGTTTTCCCCAAATCCAGAAAATCTCATGGAAATCCGAATCCAAAACCTCAATAGCACGTAAAAAGTGAATATATTTATGAGAATCCATGAATGCGGCATAACAATGAATAATAGTATGCATGAAGTAGCAGGTAATAACTACAATGTCTAAACTAACATATAAGGCAAGTACACTAATATCATGTCTAAACTATTAGCTAATAGGCTATGTCAAGCAATAATATTTTCTAAGGTGTACGTGATATGGCAATTACCGATGAAGATGTGTGTGAGCCGGCAAGTAAGTGTACGTGGTACATACGCATCATCGGTAATGGTGCTCGTGTCCTAACCACATGATATCAACAGTAGAATATGAAGCATAATATAAGTATGTGTTGCGGAGCAAACAACAATAATGAGCGGGAGCTGAATACTAGACGCAACGATAACTAATCTGCTTTAACCTAATATAAGTCCTACAATGGTGCCTTTTGAAATAACACGAATCGTGGGGTTTTGAAAATAGGGGCTACGGTGTTTTTAAGAAAAGATACGTTTTTTTTTTTTGAAATATCCGTAGAATCCTTTGACTTGTCTTTTAAAATACGCACGATTCGTAAGCTTTTCAATAGGTAGGAACCGAATCTAATCTAACAACTAACTAAACTAAAGGGCTAAGCTACAAGCTAGACTACAGGTAAGGAAACCGCCTAACATCTGGGTCGATACATATACATACCTGTGTATATATTAGTCGGTGATCCCGCCTCAATAATATCATATCCGATACCATATCTATAATCAGACATCCCAAGTCAAGAGTGCGGATCAATCATCAAGATATAGCTCGTACGTAAATCCGACGTACGGCATCCCCAAATCTGGGTACGGGTCAATATCATATTCCTCACACTATTCCTCTGGTATCCACTTTATCCAAGATCATAGTCTAGGGTACTGACCTATGTCTAGTACAATACTAATATCCTCAATATACTCATGATCTGACTACTGATCGACAATCTCGTACAAACCGATATCGTCAGCACATATCATCATCAAGGGGTATACATCGCCCGATACGGCCTAATATCAATATCCTAGCATATCAAGCCTCATATCACGATCACATGTCGACCATTTTATTTATAACACTATTCACCCGTATCGCCGCCCCAAGATCCGCTATAACACCAGGACGTACCTCAAGTACGAATCCTGCCATATCACCGATATCACAACCACAAACAAATCTCATCGACTCAGCTCAATCCTAAGTATCATCCTCAAATCCGTATGTGAACACATAGTCCCATACCCATGTGAACACATAACTATAAAGAATCCCATGAGCACATATAAATAGGAATGTATGCAAGTATGTATGTGTGTATGTGTAGCGCAACACTACCCTAGGGTTCGCGACACTAAAATAATCCAACAAACCAATATCCATCCTAAATATCGTTATTAATCCCAAATAACGTATAATAATTGTTGGTGTGTATACGCATCCGTATACACCACTACGGACTGCGGGGGTGCTATACGCCATCCACCCGACTTCTCCCCGTAGATATAAATCTACTCACCTGGTCCTCGCTCGCCGGTGCCGACGTCACCACGCGCTTGCTTGCCGTCTCGAAGTCCACATGGGGGTACCTACATATCACAACGCATCGTATCGCATTAAAATCCGACTCATGACCAAAACGACACACGAATCCCACATAGGTCAAAACCTATGGTTGCTTCCACAAATCAACCCAAAAACCGTCGACGTCGGCGTACAAACGCCAGACCATCGAGAAAAACCCAAATACACTCATTTGCACATTCACGAACACTAATTTTAATATAAAATAGGTTAAAACTCACAAAAACCCCAAATTCACTTTAAAAGCCGTTTTTCCGAAAAACTAGCAAGCAAAATTACCCGTTTTATTACAAAACTCGACGTTTAAACAATTCTAGCGGCCATAATACTTATTAAATAACTTAAATAAGTCATATAACCTATAACCACAATTTAATCTCATCAAACTATATACATTCAAAAAAACTAGTTTGCAATTTTTCCCAAATTTCAACCATTTTAGCAAAAATGCACAAACAACAATTTAGCTAGGATTTTCATGAACTAAAGACATTAAACCACACTTAATAATGTTAATGAAGTCATAAAAAAACTAATTATAATTTTAAACCCAATTATTTAACCATTTCCGAAAACCTAGATAGCAAATTAGTGTAATTATCACAATTTTTAAACTAACAATTAACAACTAGCTACTAACTTATTTTAACATGTCATAAGAGCTTAAACACATTACACAACCATACACCAATTTCACAAAACCCTAACTTGCATTCAAGTTCTTCTCTTGAATTTTCATCACACAAACCACAACAACCAATTTAAAACTTATAAACAAAATCATATAAGCAACTAATTAACAAACAACCATGGGGCACAAAAATTTATACCTCACAAATCCATGATCAAACATGAAATCTAGACCTCCAAAATGAAATCCTTGCACCAAGATCCATGCATCTAAGGCTACACTAAAATGGGTAAGAACTAGATTTAGATTTTGGGATTTTTTTGATGGGTATATGATGAATTTTTTGAAGCAAAAGAGATGGAACAATGGGGGGGAGAAAGAGGGCTGTTTGTTCAGGAATTTTCGTCCATAAAGGGAGTGGGGGAGGAGAGAGAGGGAGGTGGAGAAAAAATGGGGAGAAAAAGACAAAGTCTACACCCCCTTTTGACTTTCTTTCATTTCCCTTTTTCTTTTCTTTTCTTTTCTTTTTTGTGTGGAATGGAGTGGGGAAATGGGGAGGGGGGATGTGCTGCTGAATTCAGCCACATGGGCATGGGGGTGAGTGAGTGTGTGGGGGAAAAAGATAAATGTTATACCCCAAACAACCATTTACACTAATTTCACCGAAAAAACCTTTTTCTTCGATATTTTCTAAACCGTTTTGACAAACGATTTCGTTTCAAAAACCACATGATAAAATTTTATTTAAAGTATTATGCTGCACAAAATTTGTTTTAACTCATTCCAATTTGTAATTGTCCCTAATTAAATGTATTAGTGACGGCTTAAAATAATAATAAAATAAATTTTTTTTCAGAAAATTTGAAATTTCACCAGCGGCTCAATAAACACCAAATACTAGCAATTACATATCTAGAATATGTATATTTAATTTTTATAATAAGATATTTGCATTTTGACATTTTACAGAAAACCCCCTTATTTTACCGATTTTCCGAAATTTCACCGAAACGATTTTCAAAACGCTACAATCTTCCCCCTTTAAAAAAATTCGGTACCCGAATTTAAAGTAAAACTCCCCCCAAATACTAAAACGTCTAAACCAAAACCATCAAGTCGTCGGGGCTGCGAAATTGTAAATACATAAAACAAATCGTAACGCAGCGCATGCGTATGAAAAATGAGCATATAACTCAAATCAAAACTCCGTCAAGCATCCCGCAATCATCGGAGTCATGGGGAAGACACCAATGCCAAATCCAAAGCAAAACCAATATGATATAACTCGAAACTATACATGTAAATATCGAATCTATATATGTAAATATCTGAAGGAAATGAATGCCAAATATATTCAGGTACTGTCCTCTGGCTAGTCCTGCCCAGTATGAAAACACATAGCAAATATCACAAAAACATACTGCTCTATAGGTTAAATCAATCCCAAAATACGCATATGAATACTACGTGCGTCTGGTGCGCACGGAAATCAAAATCCATATACGTGCCATACAAGCGCACAGAAACAACATCTAAGTGCATCGGTTGTGCACACAACATCTGTCATAGGCAACGTGTGTGCCTGACAGCAAGGACAGGTGCGTCTGACATGCATGAAGAATCTCGATTTAGTGCATCTGGTGTGCACCAAAATCGTATCTCATAACATGCGCCCAACATGCGCGAAAAACCCCAAATCAGGTGCATCCATCATGCACGAAATCATGAAATCCAATATCAAGCACCGAACATGCGCAAAATCCAATCAAGTGCACAAGGTGCACAAAACAAATATCGAACATCACAATCGAAATCGAAGTCCAGTGCATCTAAGTGCACAAAATGCGTATCACTGCACTGCAAGCATATATGAACTATACCGAGTGCAAAAACCAAATCGTGTGCGTACATGTGCACAAAATCAACTCAACTGTATGAAACCCATAAAATCATAAACATGAGAAACCAAGGCACGAAAACGATATCAAGTGCAACACTGTGCAGAAATCATAAATACTCAGTAGGTGCTACCATGGCGCATGAAAATGATATCATGAAGCTCAATCATCAAAACCAAATCATGCGAATATATCGCTCAAAATACCAAAATCAAGTATGGCGGAATAGTCCCGCTCAAGAACATCCTCCAAGAATCTCTGGCCAACTGTCGGGGTCACTCATAGCATATCTTGTCAAAGATCCTGAACTCTGGCCTGCCGGTGTGCGCAACATAACCACTCCTGGGTCCTAGTCTTCTCATAATTCATTCCAGAAAGGTCCAATCGAGATCTCTCCCAAATTTCGTCTCTGCCGAACCGTCTGGAAGTCATCGTCCTTTACTATATCTGTTTCTTGTTCGGGAACGGCTGCATACTCATCGCGACTCCTTCTGGAAGGTATATCTATGCACAATGCCTCGGCATGCGTATCGCATCTCTGATGTCGGCGGAGTGGAACGTCGTTTCATCAAGATCTCGTATGAACCTCTTACTCCACTTTTCTAATGTTGACTGCTCTGGACTCGTCTCGTCGTGGCTGCATGGACTGAGCTCCAACGACTATCCTCGTTTCTGGAGTCTCCCAAGAATGCATCTCACCACCTAGCATCCGAATTAAGTCGAGCCATCCGATCGAGTCGTCAAAACCTCATAATCCCCCAAAAGCTCAACATATTGGGCACAGTTTAATAGTATCGAGTACATACCACAGCATCGGTGGTCCAACCGTAGAAGGGCAAACCCAAGCCTCACTAATGGCGCCGCAGAACTGCCGCAAACCCGAAGGTTCTAAGGCTTTCACACGGTCATTAAGTCGAGTTAGGGTTTCATTCTTCTAGAGGGACCATAGGATTGCCTGCATGTCTTTCCGACTACTTTAAACTTGGAATAATAGGTTTCTGACATTCGATTATCTCTGTCGACTCTCAACGTCTCCGCGTGAAGTCGTCTCTAGCTGGAATCAATCTATCTGATGACCTCGCATCGGGATAGGCGAACGAACCACCTGTCCTAGTCATTCATCATCGGGTGACTAGCGACCTTCTAGCATCTATTAGTACAACTCGTCCCGCAATAGCTCCAACATATGGGGCGATATCTCGTCACTCACAGCAACAACTGGCTGACACGTCTGCACGCTGAACAGTGCCTCAATCATCATGAGTAAGCAATACACCAACGGTCATCAAAATCTGACTGGCCTCTGTCAGTGGCTCAATCCTCTAGTGCTGATCGGCACATCCAAGTAATCTCATACAGCGATCCATCAAACGCTCGTGGCGCGAAGACACAATGAAAAGACACATCTCTGCAATCGTGTGTCGCCGGAATCATGCCCTGGTCAGTCCTCGTTCTTGACGAGCTCATGCTGACCGCAACTCTAGCCGTAGCTCTCCCTGCCCGTAATCGTGGCAGCAAAACCATAACTGGTACTGATGAGGCTAGATCGGAATGAATATAATACTGAGCAAAGAAATGTACATCCTAAGGCTTCTTAAGTGGAGTAGCGTATCGTAAATATGCCGCGGAACATACCTACGGTACGTCACTCTACTTTAGTCACCTATTCCATCAACCAAGGGTCATCCTATGCTCCGAAGGTAAAACCTAACGCTCTGATACCAACTTTTTCACGTCCCGAAACTATGGAACATGACCGGCACTTAAACTACGAAACGTCTCGAGGCGTACGTAATCCAAGTAAGCCGAAAACCCAGAAATGCAAACCAAGAAAAGTAGTAGAGTGAAGGAAAACCAATTTAAACAAGTAGTTTTAATAGCATAAGCCGAATTATGCAGTTTTAAAAAAAACATCAATATTTCCTGAAAATTTCGGCAGAGTCTCCTTTGTAAATACTGACTCCCAAACGGGATACAACATGAATAGTATAAGAAATCAATAAAAGGCATCCCCAAGCGGGAGCTAGCTCTTCGTCAATTGACGGTCACAACCACACAAGCAATATAATATACAACGCCAACGACGAGGATCAAAACTCAAAACCACAAGAAAACCACAGAAATAAAACGTGCGACTCTAAGGTCGAAAGAATAACATCACTGGTCTCTATCTCTGAAATAAATACATGTTTGGTTGATGGAACTTCTAGATACAACAGAGTAATAATATACAACTTATATAATTGGGGCTACGATACAAGTAAACCCACCTACTAGCAAATCACCCGAAGGAAACTATGCCCGCAAGCCGTAATGAAACCTGTACGGCAAACCTGCAAGAAACTGGGGCACAACGGGGGTGAGTTGCCAACTCGTGAATAGAAAAACATCTACGCACAGAAATCGCATAAATAACGCAACCTAGGTCAAAGATCATAATATATCCTCAAATATATGAATAACATGCAGCCTATAACAATGGCTAGGGTAATATCTAACCCGAGTGTGATCTCATGTGCCCGTGTCAGTGCCTCAGGTAGCAATATATCATATGAATGAGGTATGATTGCATGAAAACAGAATACATGTAAATGAAGAAACTGTTTTCATAAATTAGTGAGATTTCCTTTGTATTTTTAAAATGAGGTATCATAAATGAAATCAACATCAACAGTGTCCAGCATGGACAAAAAACATAAATCTCAATGTCTCAAAACCTCAGGCTCCGGCTATCCGGACTGGCCTGTATCATCAAATCTCAGTACCTCAATATCTCAAAATCTCAATGTCTCAATCTCAATATCTAGGGCGCCGTCAGTCTAGACAGGCCCCTACCATCCATCTCAAGACTACGACGGTATCCTCCGGATATCCGACGCGTCGGGTAAAATCACCGGTAGGTAGTCTCCCCCTGCCAGGCTCATCGTCATCACCACGAGCTTCTTGCCCCGGGGTACCTTACCGGGTCCACCATGTACCCGAAACGGTTCATCCAACTCCTCGAGTCGGGTCTCGAAATCCATCAGCAAACTCATGGTGGACAAACTCATACATCATGGGAAAAACCGTGCTTTTTATTTAAAAAGAGAAAGAAGAAGTTTGTATATGTTTTGCGGTTTTCCCCAAATCCAGAAAATCTCATGGAAATCCGAATCCAAAACCTCAATAGCACGTAAAAAGTTAATATATGTATGAGAATCCATGAATGCGGCATAACAATGAATAATAGTATGTATGAAGTAGCAGGTAATAACTACAATGTCTAAACTAACATATAAGGAAAGTACACTAATATCATGTCTAAACTATTAGCTAACAGGCTATGTCAAGTAATAATATTTTCTAAGGTGTACGTGACATGGCAATTACCGATAAAGATGTGTGTGAGCCGGCAAGTAAGTGTACGTGGTACATACGCATCATCGGTAATGGTGCTGGTGTCCTAACCACAAGATATCAACAGTAGAATATGAAGCATAATATAAGCATGTGATGCGGAGCAAACAACAATAATGAGCGGGAGCTGAATACTAGACGCAACGATAACTAATCTGCTTTAACCTAATATAAGTCCTACAATGGTGCCTTTTGAAATAACACGAATCGTGGGGTTTTGAAAATAGGGGCTAAGGTGTTTTTAAGAAAAGATACGTTTTTTTTTGAAATATCCGTAGAATCCCTTGACTTGTCTTTTAAAATACGCACGATTCGTAAGATTTTCAATAGGTAGGAACCGAATCTAATCTAACAACTAACTAAACTAAAGGGCTAAGCTACAAGCTAGACTACAGGTAAGGAAACCGCCTAACATCTGGGTCGATACATATACATACCTGTATATATATTAGTCGGTGATCCCGCCTCAATAATATCATATCCGATACCATATCTATAATCAGACATCCCAAGTCAAGAGTGCGGATCAATCATCAAGATATAGCTCGTACGTAAATCCGTCGTACGGTATCCCCAAATCTGGGCACGGGTCAATATCATATTCCTCACACTATTCCTCTGGTATCCTCTTTATCCAAGATCATAGTCTAGGGTACTGACCTATGTCTAGTACAATACTAATATCCTCATCAAGGGGTATACATCGCCTGATACGGCCTAATACTGATCGACAATCTCGTACAAACCGATATCGTCAGCACATATCATCATCAAGGGGTATACATCGCCTGATACGGCCTAATATCAATATCCTAGCATATCATGCCTCATATCACGATCACATGTCGACCATTTTATTTATAACACTATTCACCCGTATCGCCTCCCCAAGATCCGCTATAACACCAGGACGTACCTCAAGTACGAATCCTGCCATATCACCGATATCACAACCACAAACAAATCTCATCGACTCAGCTCAATCCCAAGTATCATCCTCAAATCCGTATGTGAACACATAGTCCCATACCCATGTGAACACATAACTATAAAGAATCCCATGAGCACATATAAATAGGAATGTATGCAAGTATGTATGTGTGTATGTGTAGTGCAACACTACCCTAGGGTTCGCGACACTAAAATAATACAACAAACCAATATCCATCCTAAATATCGTTATTAATCCCAAATAACATATAATAATTGTTGGTGTGTATACGCATCCGTATACACCCCCACGGACTGCGGGGGTGCTATAAGACATCCACCCGACTTCTCCCCGTAGATATAAATCTACTCACCTGGTCCTCGCTCGCCGGTGCCGACGTCGCCACGCGCTTGCTTGCCGTCTCGAAGTCCACATGGGGGTACCTACATATCACAACGCATCGTATCGCATTAAAATCCGACTCATGACCAAAACGACACACGAATCCCACATAGGTCAAAACCTATGGTTGCTTCCACAAATCAACCCAAAAACCCTCGACGTCGGCGTACAAACGCCAGACCATCGAGAAAAACCCAAATACACTCATTTGCACATTCACGAACACTAATTTTAATATAAAATAGGTTAAAACTCACAAAAACCCCAAATTCACTTTAAAAGCCGTTTTTCCGAAAAACTAGCAAGCAAAATTACCCGTTTTAGTACAAAACTCGACGTTTAAACAATTCTAGTGGCCATAATACTTATTAAATAACTTAAATAAGTCATATAACCTATAACCACAATTTAATCTCATCAAAATATATACGTTCAAAAAAACTAGTTTGCAATTTTACCCAAATTTCAACCATTTTAGAAAAAATGCACGAACAACAATTTAGCTAGGATTTTCATGAACTAAAGACATTAAACCACACGTAATAATGTTAATGAAGTCATAAAAAAACTAATTATAATTTTAAACCCAATTATTTAACCATTTCCAAAAACCTAGATAGCAAATTAGTGTAATTATCACAATTTTTAAACTAACAATTAACAACTAGCTACTAACTTGTTTTAACATGTCATAAGAGCTTAAACACATTACACAACCATACACCAATTTCACAAAACCCTAACTTGCATTCAAGTTCTTCTCTTGAATTTTCATCACACAAACCACAACAACCAATTTAACACTTATAAACAAAATCATATAAGCAATTAATCAACAAACAACCATGGGGCACAAAAATTTATACCCCACAAATCCATGATCAAACATGAAATCTAGACCTCCAAAATGAAATCCTTGCACCAAGATCCATGCATCTAAAGCTACACTAAAATGGGTAAGAACTAGATTTAGATTTTGGGATTTTTTTGATGGGTATATGATGAATTTTTTGAAGCAAAAGAGTTGGAACAATGGGGGGAATAAGAGGGCTGTTTGTGCAGGAATTTTCGGCCATAAAGGGAGGGGGGAAGGAGAGAGAGGGAGGTGGAGAAAAAATGGGGAGAAAAAGACAAAGTCTACACCCCCATTTGACTTTCTTTCATTTCCCTTTTTCTTTTCTTTTCTTTTCTTTTTTGTGTGGAATGGAGTGGGGAAATGGGGGGGGGGGATGTGCGGCTGAATTCAGCCACATGGGGATGGGGGTGAGTGATTGTGGGTGTGGGTGTGGGGGAAAAAGATAAATGTTATACCCAAAACAACCATTTACACTAATTTCACCAAAAAAAGCCTTTTTCTTCGATATTTTCTAAACCCTTTTGGCAAACGATTTCGTTTCAAAAACCATATGATAAAATTTTATTTAAAGTTTTATGATGCACAAAATTTGTTTCAACTCATTACAATTTGTAATTTTCCCTAATTAAATGTATTAGTGACGGCTTAAAATAATAATAAAATAATTTTTTTTTCAGAAAATTTGAAATTTCACCAGTGGCTCAATAAACACCAAATACTAGAAATTACATATCTAGAATATGTATATTAAATTTTTATAATAAGATATTTGCATTTTGACTTTTTACAGAAAACCCCCTTATTTTACTGATTTTCCGAAATTTCACCGAAACGATTTTCAAAACGCTACAGATACAAATCGCGAGAATAGAATTCAGTATCACATACTAGTATTATTCTCGGTCCCGCACATATCTCATATGCGCTCCTATTTCGTTTCGCTCGAGCCTGGAAACCTCTGTGTAGGAATCTAAAGACTCGTCAATACGCCGGCAGCAGGTGATGATCATATCAAACACCCACAAGTCGCAAGCGGTCTGCCAAACGTAACGGCCACCCGGGTATTGAACGATCAGAAAATCAACGAACAAGCCCGCTCACACTCCTGTGAATCCAACCAGTAACACTTACCGTATAGTCCGGTCTGTTCGTCTGATATGTCGTATATCTCGCCTAGGGGTGGTAAACGTCAGACCCCAGTAGCTTGATAAGTCATGCCGATGTAAGGTTCATAACAAGCGTGAAACTACTGATAACCCTTACCAGTAAATCACTGCAACCCTGGCCAGGGATTTCCAGTTATGACCAGTCGAGCATAGCACAACATCAACCCCCAATACCGGGAGAGACGAATCCCCTCCTATCGCTCATTTCCTCCATGTGAATCGGGACTGTACCCAAAAACCACCTGTTTGCACGACTCAGTAGAGCCGTGGTAGGGTTGAAATCAAAGCACGGTGGGAGACACACAAGACTCTATGACGATCTCGGGTCAACAGACTAAGCTGTACCAGTGTCACCAGAGAACTGCCATCTGACGTCAGGTATAATACCATCTGGGAGTTCTCGGCGAGTCCGTTCAGTGTATCCAGTCTCCACTAAGCACCCGCATACCATATCTGATGTTAAACACCAATGGATATGGGATCATTCATTGCCCATCACATGGGTCAAGAAGATATACGCTAGTCTACTCTGGAATATCGATGCCCCGTCTCGATATTCCTATGACTAGGAACATTGAAGGATGTACTCATGGACTACCCAGGCTCCACTAGTATGATCTACATCATAGTCCTGGAAGTCGAGTACACATCCTAAGGGCTTTATTAATATGTAACAGAGAGACAGAAAGTATACATGTTAAGATAAAGAGCAACCAGATAGCGTACTATCATGTCGAGAAAGAAAGTCCTATCTATATATGTACCAGCATCCACTACAATATACATCCTATGTACAGTAATGGCCTCTAGGGCATAGATATAGATAACAGATGGATGATGCCAAACCAGCCAGGGATCCACAAAGGCGACTAAACTCAGTCATGAAGGCGGCTGTGAAAAAGGAGATCGTAAAGTATCTGGATAGTGGTATCATTTACCCTATCTCTGATAGCCAGTGGGTTAGCCCCATTCATGTTGTCCCCAAGAAGTCGGGCATAACGGTCATAACCAATGAGGCAAATGAGTTAAACCTTACTCGCACCCAGATTGGATGGCAAGTATGCATCGATTATAGAAAACTCAACGCCGCAACGCGGAAAGACCGCTTTCCGCTACCTTTCATTGACCAAATGCTTGAACGATTGGCTGGACACGAATACTACTGCTTTCTAGATGGCTACTCTGTCTATAATCTGATTGCCATCGCTGAAAAAGACCAGGACATGATCACATTCACCAGTCCTTTCGGCATGTTTACATATCGCCGCATGCCCTTTGGGGTATGCAATGCGCCTGCTACCTTCCAGCGGTGTATGATGGGAATCTTCTCAGACATGGTGGAAAAATTCTTGGAGATCTTCATGGATGATTTCTCCATTTTCGGCGATTCCTTTGATAAGTGTTTGTTGCATCTCGACGCTGTCCTTTCCCGGTGTAAGGATAAGAACCTCACTTTGAACTGGGAGAAGTGCGACTTCATGGTACCCGAAGGTATTGTCCTAGGACATATCATTTCGAAAAAAGGCATTGAGGTAGATAAAGCGAAGATTGAAGTCATTTCCAATCTCCCTCCTCCTAAATGCGTCAGAGACATCCGAGCCTTCCTTGGCCATGCCAGTTTCTATAGACGGTTCATCAAGGACTTTAGCAAGATTGCTAGGCCCTTGACACATTTGCTACCCAAAGACACGACATTTGACTTCAACTCGAACTGTGTGACTGCGTTCGAGTCATTGAAAAGATCACTCACTTCTACCCCCGTTCTTTCCTCTCCTGACTGGACGCATCCATTTGAGATTATGTGTGATGCATCTTACTTTGCCATCGGTGCGGTCATTGGATAGAACATCGATAAGACGCCACACGTAATCTATTATGCTATCCGAACCCTGAACGATGCCCAAATGAACTACACAACAACTAAGAAGGAACTCTTGGCTGTTGTGTTTGCTTTAGAAAAGTTCAGGCCTTACTCGATCGGCTCTCCAGTCATCGTCTGCACGGACCATTCAGCTCTTCGCTATCTTTTTGCGATGAAGGATGCAAAATCTCGGCTGATACATTGGATCCTATTTCTTTAAGAGTTTGACCTTGTCATCAAGGACAAAAGAGGATGTGAAAACGTGGCCGCCAACCATCTCTCACGACTTCCTTCTTCGCCGTCGCTTCAAATTCCGATCAACGACGTTTTTCCGGATGAACAACTCTTGACGGTATCTTGCGAACCCTGGTTTGCAGATATTGTGAACTATTTGGCCACAGGATTTCTACCGACTGAATGGTCAAGTCAAGACAGACTTCGATTCTTATCCCAAGTGAAACACTTTTACTGGGACGAACCCTATCTGTTCAAGTACTGTCCCGACCAGATTATTCGTCGCTGTGTCCCTGATAATGAAATCAAGAGTGTGCTGTCGTTTTGCCACGATCAAGCATGTGGCGGGAATTTTGGCCCCAGAAAGACAGCCGAGAAGATCTTGCAGTGTGCTTTCTACTGGCCACAACTCTTCAAAGACGCTCATGACTACTGCAGGACTTGCTCCCGGTGCCAACACTTGTGCCGGATATCCAGAAGAAACGAGATGCCACTCCAACCAATCTTGGTTGTCGAGATTTTCGATGTTTGGGGTATTGACTTCATGGGGCCGTTTCCCAGCTCATTTGGGAACCTGTATATTCTTCTAGCTGTTGATTACGTCTCTAAATGGGTCGAGGCTATGCCCATCCGGACTAACGACAACAAGCTTGTCGTTAGATTCCTTAAGGTAAACATCTTTTCCCGGTTTGGACACGCCCACGCGATCATTACGACACCCGACTACAATGGAACACATTTCTGTAATAGGACTTTCGAGGCCTTAATGCGGAAATATTCCATAAATCATAAGCTATCTACGCCTTATCACCCCTAAACGTGTGGGCAAGCCGAAGTGTCTAATCGGCAAATCAAACGGATTTTGGAGAAGACGGTTTCCAAGAACCGTAAGGATTGGTTTTTGAAACTCACTGATGCCCTTTGGGCATTTCGAACTACTTATAAGACCGATCTTGGCATGTCTCCTTATCGGCTTGTTTACGGAAAGTCTTACCACCTTCCAATGGAAATAGAGTATCGCGCATTTTGGGCGATTAAGGAGCTGAATCTATCTCTCAATGATGCGGGCAACTATCGGAAGCTGCAGCTGAACGAATTGAACGAGGTTCGGGATGAAGCTTACGACAACGCGGTTATTGTAAAGAACCGAATGAAGGGGTTTCATGATAAACACCTTACGCGCAAAACTTTCACACCTGGACAGCAGGTGCTTCTTTACGACACCCGACTACATTTTCATCCCGGTAAGCTCAGATCTCGCTGCAAGGGACCCTTTGATGTGCGGACTGTATATCCGCACGGCGCGGTGGATTTGGAAAATCCAAAGGGCGGTTCGCTTTTCAAAGTAAACGGACACAGACTGAAACCGTACCTTAGCGCTGAACCATCAGAGGAGCTCCTGCTCTTGCAGGAGCCGGTTTACCCTGTATAATCTTCCTCTGCCTACCACCAAACTTCGGTTATCCAGCCAAAACAGTGGACACTGTTTCAAATAAGTTTGGGGGTGTGAATATACGATTTTCCTTCGTATATATATTTTAAAAAGAAAAAAAAACAAAAAAGGTATATCTAACCGACGTTTTTGACCCTTCAATATTTTTGCCTTCTTGATGTACAATGACAGTGGAGGCACTGTCCAGTTTAAGTTTGGGGGTACGCTCGGTACGCATTTCTAACCTTCGCATTCTTTTGTATATTCTGCATTTGCATGCATATAAAAAAAAAACCTACATAAATGGAAAAAATTTCGAAAAAAAAAAAGCAAAACTTTGTCGTCAAATTAGCTAGTGGGAGAACTTAGCTTCAATATTTCGACAGTTTTGTTTGATAAGATAAGAATAACTAAATCTTATTTTTAGATTTTGAAAACCTGAAAGATAACTCTCCTTTGAAGTTAACTATAGCTAATATACGTTTTTACATCACACTACACGTGTCGTGAGTTTTTGAAAATTAGATGACAAGTTTATTATGTCTGGAAACTTTTGAATGAATAAATTATTTTCTGAGGATCAAATAGGTTTGTTCTGAAATAAGTAATACTAAGAATAGTTTATGAAGTGAAGCAGATATGAAGGGATGTTATTGATGCCTTAATTGGAACTAATTCTCAAAAATAACCCATATGGAACTTGATTGGAATGATTACATACCTAACCCACTAAACACGTCTTTTATCCAAAAAAATAATTGAACTACCGGTTATATCTCCGTTCGCATTAAATCGTCATGATTTTCATGCTAAAATTGTCTTTTGTTTTTGGGCCTAGGTAACTTGAGTAATTAAGTCCGCTGGGGTGTCTGTACATCTAATGCCCTAAAACCAACTGGTTTGGGAGCATTGGCCCAAAGCTCGCTAAGAAGCCTAGAAAGTCCAGATTAAAACAAAGTCAAGCAAGTGAGAAGCCTAGAAAGTCCAGATTAAAACAAAGTCAAGCAAGTGTTCTCTCCGAGTTAAAATTCCTAACGGTTCTTTGTGTGTGAATAATCTTGGCAAAAGACAGGTTTTTATAAAAAAGTATTTCTAGCGGAGATATGAAGGTTTTATTCTATGATAAAGACTATTGCACGTTCACAGAGGTGTGTATGAAATGAAAGCAAGAAAAAGGTGGAGTGAAAAATAAAACCTAGTTTCTTGTTAAGGAAGATAGAAATTCTGAATTTGAAACCTAACTGGAAAACGAAACTTGAGAAATACTTAACTTTTTATAAAACTTATGTGATCCTTTTTAAATTTTTGTTTGGGCTTTGTTTTGTGACATGACGACTTTAATCGATCCTTTTGAAACTTAATGACACTATTTGCACTTCACGTAAAGACATATAAAATCTTAAGTTAAATAAGAAGAGAGGTGAGAAAAATAAAGGTTCGATTGTTCTAGATTTGGGATAATAGAATTTCTATCTTTAAAACAAAACCTTAGGGTTTGAATTATAGTTATTTCGCAAAACTAGCTTGACGGGATTTTGTGGGTAGTATCTGCTGAAAACCCTCAGGAGACAACACTCCTCCTACTAGGGACACCTATAGGTTTAACGGCTTGTTGCACACGCTCAGTGCAATCACGTTCCCTGCGAAAGTGCGGTTATGATTTTCTTTTGTGAATAAATGGTTTTGCTCGGTACGAGCAAAAGATAAGTTTGGGGGTATTTGTTCATATCAGAAAACTGCATTCTAATGCCGCTCATTCGTTATCTAATTGTTGTATTTATCGGTATTATTAACCAGTGTCTGGTCAGTATTACAGATTACAGGTATTCATGACAAAATACTGGAAATACATTCAAAAGCATGGATATATCACTTGAGAGAAGACACTGCAACCAGAACCGCAAACCGACCGATACTTTAGGAGTTCCTTTTTGCAACAATTTTGTGTACACATTTTTTTTTATCTAAATGGTCCAACACAACAAGTGTGTACACAAGACTTTTAGGCACATGTGTATATCATTTTATATGCATACAAGGATATGATATTATATGCATTCAAGGCTAAACATCATGTGTTGATTTTTTCCTTCCAAAAATTGAAATCAAATCAAAGGCAATCAAACAAATCAGCATGAGCCATAATGGACGCAGCCATGAATCAAGCCACATGTGGGAATGAAGTAATGAGCATTTAATGGTGGAGAACATGTGTTGAATTGCATATTCAAAATTCCCTCCAAACACTGGGTGCAAATCAGGTCGAAACAGAAGAAATGAACTAGACCAAAGAGACACCGAGGACAACAAAAGACAACGTACCAAATTCCATACCTAACCACCTTTTTTGGACCGGCCACCCTCCTCCAAAAACCTGCCTGGCCGGCCCCACAGGCTCCAGTGGTTCCCAGCTTCTCACACACCCTCCTTCGCTGCCAGTTGGTCTTGATTTTGTTGTTTATTTGTTTTCTTTCTGAGCCTATAAATACAGACCAGAGGCAAGATGAAAGGGGTTACTTTTTCTTTAGTTTTATCTTAGAATTCTTCTAATTTTTCTTTTCACTCTTGAGCTCTTGCCCCTTTGTCTTGACCTTGCAACTTCTCATTTTGAACTTGCAAGCTTAAGGCTTAGGTTCTTGACTTCAAGATCTCTTGTAACATGTTTGTTCTTCAATAAAAGTTCTTATTTTTATTACATGTCTTGTTCCATTTTACATGATTTCAATTGTGAAATTCTTTCTTTGCTTTGATCTTGCAACCTCTTAAATGAGCTTGCAACCTTAAAGCTTGGTATTTGGATTTCACACGTTGCTGGGGATTGAACACTTGGAGATAACACGCTTGAACTGATCGGTTCACTTTTCATCTTTCTTTCATTGCATTTTTCTTATGTATCTTCTTTTTTCATTCTTTTTAATTTGTAAATATGTGTGAGTAATCTTCTCACTTGTTAAGGGTGTAATATGTTAGATCGTATTCGAAGATGTCTTTTGTCTAAACTTTAAAACCTAAAACTTGCTATTGAAACTCCGTGCAAATCACCCGCAACTCCGCTCACTAGGCATCCTATCCTACCACGATAATGATGATTCCTAATCATGACCGGATTGCCCGTGGTTTGCCAAAAGCTAAAATCAAGTGATAACAACGGAAGGACAAGGGACAAGGAAAACGGATTTAGCGAAATGCCGCAAATACGTAATTCAAGTTCTCTAATCCGCGTTGTTACCTAATGCTTTAGTGTCAATACCAAGTTGGGGCTATAAGGAATTAGCAAACATCACCTTCATACAATCTAACTTATTACTACCCTTAACAAGTCTTTTTTATTCATATCTTTGTTACGACAATTAGTTAACCAACAAATCAAAACACGGTATTAACTCGTTAAAACAAGCGATAAAAACTTACCATCTCCCTGCGGACGAACCGTATTCATCACGGCTCGCTACAAGCGACACCGTTTTGATTGCGGTAATTTCAAAACTTTTTAAACACGACACGGTTAGAACGTGACAATCACTATAACAAGGTATGCGTAACCATGTCGGTATAGCAAGATATGTGTGTCCAAATGTAAGTATGTATGATGTCAAAGTAGCTGTAGCAAGGTATGTGTCTATACCTATCCATGATAACCTCTAGGTATATGTATGTATGTATGCCAGATGTACAGGTAGCTATGTCTCATATGTGTATATACCTATCATAATGGTACAATACCATATAGGTATATGGTTAACTAGCATGTAAGTATACATGTATGCTATATGTCATAAGCACAATAAAAATATGAATCAATGTCTCAATGTCCCAAACCAAACAATATCATATCTATAAGGGTATTGTGCGTGTCACGGCAATTATTGACGGTGTGTGTGGCATACAATCAGTGCTCGTGCAACATAAGCCGTCGATAATAGTGTAGCGTCCTAAGGATACTAGTCCAAACACAACACTAACCAAGTAGTAATATGTGTATTCGCAATTCTATATATGCAATAAAATATGCGACAAAACATAACAACTCTATCCCAGACGCATAACGCTATGCGGGCGATTCCCCTGTAGATGTTAAATCTACTCACCAACGCTTCTGGCTAAGTGAAGCCAACCACTCGTTTTCCCCTAGTAGCAGTGTCCGAAGTCCCCGCCTGCGAACCTACCACAATAAAACAATAAAGCAAATATATATTAATAATAGACTAAGAACACGAACAAACTATGTTTTAACGACACACCAACTCCAAACCTACTCCCAAGTGTTCGTATTGTGGCTAACGTGCGTAGCGATACGACGAAAACAACCTAAGAGCAAAAACACACAAAATGCACGGTCCGTGTCGTATAACGTATCGCGCGGACACAAAATACTGGATTAAAGGAAAAAGATCCCAGTTTTTTCATACTGTAAAAACTAAAAAAGTAAACAGTACCAAACACTCCTAACCAACAGTAGACAACTACCCACAAAAACCAAACCCCAGCACTTCCCTCAATAGAAGGCGTTGCCGGAATTTGCCAAAGTGTCACCGGCCCATGCCGGTGGGGTGGGACTCGTGTCTCAGGTGGTGCTCCAGGGTCACTAGTACATCACTACAATTTTGTTTGGTCACTCACTAAAATTTCCAGGTCACAGCAGATACAGAGGTTCAAAATGGACACTAAAAACACGATATTGCACTAATCGATATTTAAAGTGTTCTACGCTACAACCAACGAGCTACACAACATAAAAACTCCTAATTAACAGATTAGGGATTATACCTATCAACCTTGCTTCCAAGATCCAAGCTTTCCTAGCTCCAAGTGATCAAGAAGGCAAACCAAGACTTGAGGTATTTTTGTGATATATTTTGGGAATTTTGGGGATTTATTGGCTTGGAATTTGTTGTAAATGGGAAAGAAATGGTCAAGGGCAGAAGAGGGAGGAAAGATCTCGGCCAAGGGGGAGTGTGAAGAGTTCTGCAGGGTTTTCTAGCTCATTCTATCAATAAATGCATTCACACACACATGCATGCACGTCATGCATTCTTTTCTTTTTCTTTAAACCTTTAATCTAAAACCCATACAAATATCTAGATATTAAGAGTAGGGTTTTATTAACTCAACTTAATTTGTTAAAAAGATC
The DNA here is from genome assembly GCA_030015575.1 of Agapanthus africanus. Taxonomy (NCBI): domain Eukaryota; kingdom Viridiplantae; phylum Streptophyta; class Magnoliopsida; order Asparagales; family Amaryllidaceae; genus Agapanthus; species Agapanthus africanus. The sequence continues at coordinate 637,466,300 of JASDDO010000024.1, read as the reverse complement.
ACTTCAAAGAAATTTCCCAAAATGCGAATATCGCATTAAAATAATATTAAAATTGGGAAAATTTCAAATTGAACCAAAATGTCCTATATACCCCCAAAGCTTGCGCACTATCTTTATTTTAGCTAAACTAGGTGCTGGCAAGTCTATATGGTCGTTTGATTACAGTCGGTTTAAAACGGAAAATACCGACCATTTTACCCAAAAACGGAAAAATTCGCATAACGATTTCTAAAAAGTTACAATTTGCAAGATTATATGATGATGTATATAAAATAGATATGTATACATATATATTAGCGTCTTATTCCACTAAAATATATATATATATATATGCATGTATAACAACGTCTCATTCCACTGTTATATACACTTAGGAGTAAAAATATCATGAAAACAAGTGTCTAGCATCGACACATAAATACTCATCTCTGAGGCATCGTCACCTGGGACTGGCCCTCCAATGTCATGTAGGTACATCCGATAGAACCTGAGTGCGCACTCCCGAAATCGACAAGGCATGTGCGTACATAACCTCGATCGATATCCCCCAGATATCCGTCGAGTCCAAATACTATCACCGGTTTGCACACGCCCCCAGCCGAGCTCATCGGCATGTACCGTCAATCTTCTTACCCCGGAGAACCAACCGGGTTCCACCATGTACCCGCACATGGCCCACGACGCCTCCTCGCATGGGGTATATATCAGAACCGAGAAATCTCATGGTGGATGCTGAAATATCATATCAAGAGAAACCGGGTTTTTTCAAATAATGCATAATTTCATGAAACTACCACGATCCTCAAATCCAGAAAACATCATGAAAAATCTATATCTCAATACGAAAATCCATGAATATAATATATGCAACATAAAACTGAAATGTGAGCATATAAAGGAAAAGCCCTTATTTAACTGTAACAAGTTAATATATATCATGCGGTTCATAATTTCTCCAAGTCCATATAACATCAAATAAAGGTGAACATGTAGCTATAGCCAGGTGTGCGTAACCATGTCGGCATAGAAAGATATGTGTATCTGCCTATCAATAATGATGTAATACCCTCCAGGTATATGTAAGTATGTATGCAAGATGTACACGTAGCTATGTCTCATATGTGTATATGCGTATCACCAATGGTACAATAACATATAGGTATATGGGTAACTAGCATATAAGCATGTCAAGGCATATGTGTAAGCATGTAGGTATATAGGTATGCTATATGTCATATGCACGGAGGAAAATAAGGTTCATGTCTCAATGTCCCTAAACAATACAATATCACATATGTATAGGTATTGTGTGTGTCATGGCAATTATCGACGGTATGTGTGCAGCATACAATTAGTGCTCGTGAAACAAGAACCGTCAATAAGGGTGTTGTGTCTCATTAATACTAAGTCCATGCGCAATAGGAAATGAGATATTCAACAAGGGTACACATGCACAATCAATATCCGTATACATCTAACTAATAGTCATATCATTTAATCTAGCCCAGACGCATAGCGCCATGCGGGAGATTCCCCAGTAGATGTTAAATCTACTCAAAACAATCCTGACTAAGTAAAGCCAACCACTCGCTTTTCCTTCTTCGCAGCGCCCGAAGTCCCCGCCTGCGATCCTGTAAGCTTATAACAATATAACAAGTGCATATTAGCAATCGACCAATAACACGTACAAACTACGTTTAACCGACGCACCAACTCCAAGCGTACTCTCAAGTGTTCTTCTTATGGCTAACATGCATAGCGGCACTACGAAACCAACTCAAGAGCAAAAGCTACACAAAGACACGAATGACATCGGCATAACCATAGCTAGGAACGCTAAACGACACAACCATCAAGCCTAGACCCTGATCGTACCGATCGCGCATTCACACCACAATAATAAACGTGGAATCTAATATAAATAATGTCGCAACATCAAAAGAAACCCACGCCTAAATTATCCGGAAATCTAGTAAGCAACATATATCATTTTCGCTCAAAATTACAAGTTTTACCAAAACTAGCAATCACAAACATCAAAATATAGTATGTTTAAACCATACAAACCCTTACTACAATTTTAAACTCACTCAAGTAGGATTAGTAAAAGTTTAGTGTGCTAAATAGTTTAATTATACAATTAGGAAAATATCATTTTGCAAACTAGCAACTAGGTTAAGTTTTCTTCAACCTTAACTTACTAGTTAACCTTTTTACTAATCAAAACCTTAACTTGATTAGCAATAAACTTTTCTAGAATTTTCTAAACATGCAAATGAAATCTTTAATTAACAACTATTATGCTAACATAATGTATTAAAACAAGAACATGAGCTTAGGGTTAGAAATTATACCTCCACTTGATTGAAAAACATGCAACAAGATCATCAAAAATAACCTCGAAAATGCTAACTTGATGATGATCCAAGCAAGTTTTGTGATGTAGAATGATGGGTATTGATTTAATTACGAGTTTGTGGGATTATTTCACGATTTTTTTAGGATTTATTGAAGCTTGGAGAGATGAAATTGGAGGGGGAAAAGAAAGGGGCAGCAAGGATGAAGTGGCCGACCTCAAGGAAAAGTAGGGGATAAAATGGAAGTGTGTGGAAAAAACCTAGCTAAAAACACTAATAAAAGCTTAATAAAACAAAACCTTTTGCCACCTTTTAATCTTTTATCTAAAATTTTCCATTTATTCATCAAATATCAAGATATTTTGGTTGGATATTTTCAAAGATGGATTAGTGCTAATCTAATGATTAACATAGCATAGATTCACATTAGTATTAATTAACCCAACCCAAAATGTAAGTACCACTAATTTAGTGTATAAATAAAAGCTTAAAATAATATTTTAATTAGGGAAAAATATTAAAATGCACTAAAATTACAAGTGGCTTACAAAAACAAGCAAACTAGCAATTTTCGAGCTAAACTAGGTACAGTGAATTCTATACTGTAAAAAGATCGCTTCTAGGTTTTTAACGGAAAAACACAATTATTTTACATAAAAACGGAAAAATCACCTAAACGATTTCTAAAACGTTACAATCTTCCACCCTTAAAGAAATTCGGTCCCCGAATTAAAAATTCTTACCACGCGCACCTTCAAAGAGATGAGTGCAAAACTCCCAAATCTCGCTCGCAAACTCCCAAGTGATTACCTCACTACACGGCTATGCCAAAGAAACCTCCACAGATGGCAAGTCTCTTGACCGAAATTTCTCCACCTGCCGATCCACTAACACTATCGGCTTCCGGTGAACGAAAAGATCGCGTCCAAATGGTCTGATGCTAAATCATGTGAAAAGAGTTATGAAGGTAATTACGAAGTATCGACACAAGGAATACGGGGTGAATACTCAATAATTTGGGCGGAAGAGCCAAATTATAGGCAACGAAACTAACTCGCTCGAGGATCTCAAAAGGACCTACAATCTGGGACTACGCATCCCAAAACTCAACACGCCATTCATCGGAAAAATCCGTAGGAATACATGATCTCCTACTGCTAACTTAAGTCTGCGACAACAACTGTCGGCATAAGACTCCTGTCTGCACTGGGCTGCTCTCATCCTGACCTGCAACAACTGGATCATTTCCGTAGATTCATGACTAGCTGGGGTCCGAAAATCCTACTCTCGCAGAGTCAGAAAAACAGACTTGCGATCGACACCACCTACCAAACAAAGCCTAAAGGTTGCCAATTGGAATGTCTCCTGATAACAGCTATCGAAGGAGAACCCTATCAATGGCAAGTGACGATCCCAACTGCCAACAAACAACTAGTACGTACGCACAAGCATATCCTACATAGCCTGTGTAGTCCGCTCTCACTAACCATCGGTCTACAGATGGAACGCGGCGCTAAAACTCAACCAGTACCCAAGGCTTCCTGAAGCTTCTGCGAAAGACGGCTAGAGAACTGGGTGCCTCTATTGGATACAAAACATGAAGGAAGTCCGTGCAAACGCACACACTTAACGAAGAACAACTGAGCAAACTGAGCATAACCGGACAACAAGCACCCGAATGGAGTCACACCCTGTCTAAAACTGGGTAGACACCACAAAGAAAATCATGGAAATCTGCTCTTATTCCCACTATGGAACGGTTAAAATTTGCAACTCTCCAGCCGGTCTCAAATGCTCAACCTTAGCTCGCAACAAGACAGACACCTCGAAACGAAATCCGAAACTTCACTCTTCATCCCTGCCCACCCGTAACTATCTCACAAGTCACGCTACATATTGGTGGACTTGAATGAACACAGGAAGTTGACTGATGTGCCTGCTCTAGGATTTCGTGTCTCTACCCATCAGTATCAGGTACACACAACGCGTCCCTAAATGTAGCACACCCTAGTCACAAATCAAGGACTTCGAAACTTTACCCTGCCGAACATGCTCAAGTATCACAGACAACGAGCATCGGTGGGCCGTGCCTCACGAAAACGATTAAGTAAAAGTGGACGGGCGCGGACATGAGCAAGATGTCCCCTCAGTAGAGGCGAACTTAAGCTGTACTCAACGATCGCACAAGAACTGTAAATCTGCAGAAGACTGTCTCAGAACTGCGCACAACTGGGACAAGCTAACCTCGGGCCTACGACTCAAGCACCAGCTACCACAATCGCCTTGCCACGGGTAATAAAGAATCTCACAATCACATCCTTTACAAGATCCATCCAATGGCGTTGTCTCAATTCAGATCCCGCTGCAGGAAGATGTACATTAAGCACTAGTGGTCCGTGAAAATCTGACACGACTCTCCGAACAAGTAGCGTCTCCCAATCTTCAACGCACGACCACCGCGGCCATCTCCAGATCATGAGTGGGATATCCTGCTCGTACATCCTCCAACTGTCGGGAAGCATGAGCGATAACTCTATAGTGCCACCTCAGTACACAATCGAGCCCCACCAGCTAAACATCACAGTAAACAACAAAGTCGCCCGATCCAGAAGCAAAGATAAAACTGGTGCAGTTGTCAACCGAGTCTTCAACTGCTGAAAACTCAACTCGCATGCCTCAGTCCAAGAAAAAGGATCCTCCTTCCCGGTCAGTTCAGTCAACGGTGCAGCTATACACAACACATGCTGCACGAAACGGCGGTAAAAATCTGCTAAGCCCAAAACTGGGGACAAATGTCCCCGTTGCAAGTTTGGGCCAACCTGTACGGCCTCGATCTTCCTCGGGTTCATACGAATACCGTCTTCCGTAACTACAAGACGCAGGAGTCAACACAATCAAGCCTGAAGGAACACTCTGAGAATTTAGCAAACAGCTGGTGCTCTCCCAATGTCTGCAAAGAAAATCCTACAGTATTGCACTTGTTCCTCACGACTCTTGGAAAAGACTAAAAAGTCATCAATAACACAACAATCAACTGGTCGAGGAACGGCCTGAAGAAATCTGGTTCATCACATCCACGAATGCTGCTAGGGCATTGGTGAGTCCAACGACACCACCTAAACTCATACTGCCCGTAGCGCGCACAAAAGCAGTCTTCGGAATGTCATCACGCCGAACCCGCAACCAATGATGACATGATCCCAAACAAACTTAGAAAATGTCTCGCACCCTGGAGCTGATTAATGAAATCGTCAACGCGAGGTAAAAGATACCTATGCGCACCATAACTCGGTTCATTTGACGATCCATCAAAACACAACCTCAAACTGCCGTCCTTCTCCAGACGAACAGAATAGGAGCTCCCCAAATCGAAACACTCAGACGCACAAGTCTCCCTATCTAGCAACTCTGCAGCTGATCCTTAAGCACCCTAAGCTCCGCCGGCTCATCTGGAACAAAGTCGGAAACTCCCACACGATAGGAACCCGGTCCAACAAACCCACTGTGGCTCCGGTATCACAAATGAAAGCCATGAATTCTCGACATCCTCTCCTTTAATGACGACTAGCGAAAAAGGCTGAATTCAAGCTGTGATGGGCAGCACCACTGTCCCCCTGCACAACAAGAACTAACTCGCCGGGAAACAAATGCTGACTGTTTCCTCACGGCAGTCTACAGACTCCTAGTATGTAGCTAACCAGTCCATGCCCAGGATAACGTCAAATCCAACATCTCTAGAAGGATCAAAGCGACGGACGAATCTCTATCTCCTATCCGATTTGCACACGACCGATATAAGTGTCGCGCAACAAAAGAATCGCTGACAGAAGTTAACACAACTAAAGACTGATTTAGCTAACACATCTCTCTTCCCAAGCCTCTGCTACTCTCGCGACGTGCATGAAACCTGTCATGGTGACTGAACCTTTGTCTCTGGGACGATACACCTGTACGAGCCCTCCTCTGTCCTCGAACACCCAAAGTCTCGGAAAGACGCTCCTCGTCAAATAGGGCTGCGTCCACTGGTGCTGTGTAAGTAACGCAATGCTGTGTGCTGATCGCAAGGAAATAACTGGGTAACTGGGGTGGCAACCTCCTGTCGCTGCGCTCGACTGGCCTCAACCAAAGACCTCATCGTCTGGCGCATGTCCTGCAGCTCTACCTCAAGCCTAGCGATACGATCTATCGAAGATGGATCCATCTGCACCTTTTCAACGAGCGTGCCATGCTGGTCAGTCCACGTCCCATATGAGTCAACTCTGACCTCGGCTCTCGCTGTATCAATCTAATTCCTCATGGTCATCGACGGCAAAGGATATAAATGGAAATAGGATTCGATATGAACACGGAAATCGAATCACAAGGATATGTATCATCAAGGAATGAATTTCAAGAAATTAGTACTTAAGTCACTTTAGGCGGAGTACCTTGTCTTGAGTATGCCGCGGACATACACACACTACGTTACTCTGCTTAAGCTACCTATTCCATCATACCAAGGTCATCCTACACTCCGAAAGGTAAAACCTAGCACTCTGATACCGACTTTGTCACGACCCGAAATTTGGCACATGACGGCCCTTAAACTACGCAACGTCTACAGGCGTAACGTAATTTAAATAAGCCGAAAACCAAGCAATCTAAACCATCAAAAGTAGTAAGTAATAAGAACATTGTTAAAACTTTTGAAAATCTCTAGTAAAAATTCTTTAAAGTCGAACTTTACTTTATTAATAAATTTTGGCAGCACCTCCTTTGTAAAAACTAACCACAAAAATGGGTACAATATAAATATAAGTAAAGCATCCCCAACGGGAGCAAATCCACGCCCAAAGGCGGAAACAACCACCACAAGAAATATACGACGCCGTAGAGTAGAAATAAAAGACGATATGAGTAAAACTACATAAAAGACATCCAGGTCACCAAAATATACAATATCGTCCTCACATCTCGTCTCTAAGTCAATACATGAAATGGTAGATGGAGAGTACAAGGTACAAATATATACAAAGAGCATCATCGGAAAACCGCAATACCCACCTATAGCAAAACTGCACGCAGTCAGACGAAGCGGTATCCGCTGCAAAAGATGATATGATAGGTAGAAGCCCTGCCTCGACTACTCTGAGGAACAACCTGCAAACCCTGTGGCACAACGGGGCTGAGTTGCCAACTCGTGAATAGTAAATAACATATGCAGATAATCGCAAGTATGCACGTACAACGCGAATCTATCACATGGAAGCTAACAGCAATAAATGGCCATATGTATGCAACAGTCATGAAAGGTATTCTATCAGGTACAACTAATACATGAAGCAATAAATGACAAAGTGTATATGCAACCGTCATGAAAGGTACTCTATCAGGTACTACTAATACATGAAGCAATGCATATAAAATAAATGCGGAGTATGGGATAAAACATGTCATTCTCACTGAATCCTGACCTCATGGCAGGACCAAAGTCCATAAATGCAATCTAAATCCTAAATATCCTCAAATCGGCCCTCAGGTCGGCCCTCATATCGACCCTCCTATCGTCCATAATATCGGCCCTCAGATCGGCCCTCATATCATGAATAAGTATATTTGCAAGATTATTATGATGATGTATATAAATTAGATATGTATACATATATATTAGCGTCCCATTCTACTAATATATATATATATAACATCGTCCCATACCACTGTTATATACTTAGGAGTAAAAATATCATGAAAACAAGTGTCTACCATCGACACATAAATACTCATCTCTGAGGCGCCGTCACCTGGGACTGGCCCTCCAATGTCATGTACGTACATCCTATAGAACCTGAGTGTGCACTCCAGAAATTGACAAGGCATGTGCGTACATAACCTCGATCGATATCGCCCATATATCCGTCGAGTCCAAATACTATCACCGGTTGGCACACACCCCTAGCCAGGCTCATCGGCATGTACCGTCGATCTTCTTGCCCTGGAGAACCAACCGGGTTCCACCATGTACCCGCACATGGCCCATGCCTCCTCCTCGCATGGGTTATATATCAGAACCGAGAAATCTCATGGTCGATGCTGAAATATCATATCAAGAGAAACCGGGTTTTTCAAATAATACATAATTTCATGAAACTACCACGGTCCTCAAATCCAGAAAACATCAAGAAAAGTCAATATATCAATGCGAAAATCTATGAATATAATATATGCAACATAAAACTGAAATGTGAGATATAAAGGAAAAGCCGCTTTTAACTGCAACAAGTTAGTATGATATTCCTAATTTCACCAAGTCCATATAACATCAAATAAAGATGAACATGTAGCTATAGCCAGGTGTGCGTAACCATGTCGGCATAGCAAGATATGTGTATCTACCTATCAATAATGATGTAATACCCTCCAGGTATATGTAAGTATGTATGCAAGATGTACATGTAGCAATGTCTCATATGTGTATATACCTATCACTAATGGTACAATACCATATATGAATATGGGTAACTAGCATGTAAGCATGTCAAGGCATATGTGTAAGCATGTAGGTATACAGGTATGCTATATGTCATATGCAAGAAGGAAAATAAGGATCATTTCTCAATGTCCCTAAACAATACAATATCACATATGTATAGGTGTTGTGCGTATCATGGCAATTATCGACGGTGTGTGTGCAGTATAAAATTAGTGCTCGTGAAACAAGAACCGTTTATAATGGTGTTGTATCTTATTAATACTAAGTCCATGCGCAATAAGAAATGAGATATGCAATAAGGGTACACATGCACAATCAATATCGGTATACATCTAACTAATAGTCATATCATTTAATCTAGCCCAGACGCATAACGCCATGCGGGCGATTCCCCTGTAGATATTAAATCTACACACAACAATCTTGGCTAAGTAAAGCCAACCACCAGCTTTTCCTTCTTCGCAGCGCCCGAAGTCCCCGCCTGCGATCCTGTAAGCATATAACAATATAACAAGTGCATATTAGCAATCGACTAATAACACGTACAAACTACGTTTAATCGACGCACCAACTCCAAGCGTACTCTCAAGTGTTCGTCTTGTGGCTAACATGCATAGCGACACGACGAAACCAACTCAAGAGCAAAAGCTACACAACGACACGAATAACATCGGCAGAACCCTAGCTAGGAACGCTAAACGACATAACCATCAAGTCTAGACCCTGATCGTACCGATCACGCATTCACAACAAAATAATAAACGTCGAATGTAATATAAATAACGTCGCAACTTCAAAAGAAACCTACGCCCAAATTATCCGGAAATCTAGTAAGCAACATATATCATTTTAGCTCAAAACTACAAGTTTTACCAAAACTAGCAATCACAAACATCACAATATAGCATGTTTAAACCATACAGACATTTACTAGAATTTTAAACCCACTCAAGTAGGATTAGTAAAAGTTTAGTTTGCTAAATAGCTTAATTATACAATTAGGAAAATATCATTTAGTAAACTAGCAACTAGGTTAAGTTTTCTTCAAGCTTAACTTACTAGTTAACCTTTTTAGTAATCAAATCCTTAACTTGATTAAAAAAAATCTTTTCTAGAATTTTCTAAACATGCAAACGAAATCTTTAATTAACAACTATTAAGCTAACATAATGTATTAAAACAAGAACTTAAGCTTAGGGTTAGAAATTAAACCTCCACTTTATTCAAAAACTTGCAACAAGATCATCAAAAATAGCCTCCAAAATGCTAACTTGATGAAGATCCAAGCATGTTTTGTGATGAAGAATGATGGGTATTGATTTAATTATGAGTTTGTGGGATTATTTCATGATTTTTTAGGATTTATTGAAGCTTGGAAAGATGAAAATAGAGGGGGAAAAGGAAGGGGCAGCAAGGATGAAGTGGCCGGCCTCATGGAAAAGTGGGGGAAAAAATGTAAGTGTGTGGAAAAAACCTAGCTAAAAACAATAATAAAAGCTTAATAAAACAAAACCTTTTGCCACCTTTTAATCTTTTATCTAAAATTTTTCATTTATTCAACAAATATCTAGATATTTTGGTTGGATATTGATCAGTCGAAAATAGTGAATTCTCAACAAGTTAATTTCCCTACTCTTATCATTCATATATAGGTGATTATTGTAATTATAACACAGATTATGAATTCATCAGGAAAATACCAAATGACCTGTGTTATAGTTATAATCGACATTATAAAGGGAAATTACGTGTTTATCACTAATCGCATTGATTTATATATATCAACCCTTGTCTTGAAATTATGTGCAGAAAATTCTCCAGGTAAAAGAGCCGGAATCATAAAAGTGCTAATATAAATACACCAAGTCCAAGACTTGTGATCTGGCAGTAAACAAGAAAGTATAAAAATATTCCATACATCAGGAAAGTGCCATCAAGACAACATACAACAGCACAGGAATTTTCATGCACTGAGTCCATCAAACGGCCGCGGATCCGCGGCCGAGTCAGGCTGATCCGCCGCGGATCCGCGGCCGAGTTGACTCATCGGTAGTTTGAAATTTTTGCGGGGATCTTCTTTCAGCGGCCAAATTTCTTCAAGACGCTTTAGTTCCTCGAATTATCCGTAAGCTTCCCTCCAACAGCAAGTCTTCTCTTGTAAACTTGATAACTAACTTAATCTAGAAGCTTCTCTTCAACTACCAAGCTTACAAGGGAAGCTATACCTAACTTCTACGGGAAGCTAAAGGGAAACACTATAAAAAGGCACCTATAGCTTCATAAATGGGTTGTTCATCTATTAGGGTAAAAATTATAGCAAGATCCAAATCAATTCTAAACAAATTGAGTGACACAATTTGATCCAAATTAAGATCATCGAGTTCCAAATCAAACAAGACTTTTGAAGAAACACCGATCATCATCCGAGCAAGTAATCCACGACGATCCGCGACTCAAGAAGATGATGCGAATCTAGTTCGATGATTTAGTTCCTCCTCAAATCTTGTATTCTTTGAGTGTATTGTAACGAAACATCGAATAAAAAAAGGTGAACATCTTGATTCTTGCTTTCTATTCATTCTCACATTATGATATTCTTAGTTCTTGATTGCTTTGTAATGATGCGTGAGTAAAACTCCGCTTGTATCAGAATCGAGAGAATAGGTAGATGATGTTGATGAAATTCTTGAACGATTCTTAAATCTTATGAGTTTTGTAAACTCTAGGAAATTGAATCAACGATGACCTAGTTTTGAGCGAGATACTTTCTTGAATGTTTCCGCTCCAAATTAGAGATCAACAATCGATGATTGAAAATCCTAGAGGCTAGAATTTGAATGCTAATTAACGAAAGGACTAGGGATGATGATGAAGAAACCCTAGTTTCCTCAATAGATCCCTAAACCTCGTTGATTGTCATCGATCTAGTAACAAATCTTCAATAGATAAGAATTTGTGATCATAAACATTCATCATCACTATCGATTCGATTGATTCCGACAAGCCTCTCTACAAATCTTGATAACTCAAATGATTTGGATATTTTCTTGATCTCTACCATTTCTTGATTTTAGATCTAATTCTTGATGATTCTTGAAACTAAACTTCACAATTATTGAATCAATTTCTTTTACATTTTAATTTCCAACTTAACTAAAACAAGATCGATCAAATCACACTTTCCCTGTGGACGATCCGCATTCACCGATGAACCTAAAATAGACACCGTCAATTGATTGCGGTATAAATTTTTTTTATTGTGATTACTTTTCATTCCATACAAATTCACGATACAAAAAGATATCAATCAAATGGCGTCGTTGCCGGGGATCGTGTTCTAATTTGTTCGTTTTTGCAATTTGAGTTGGAAAATTTATTATTCCATCTGTTTTTAGATCAAAATTCGTAACAAGTGCTTAATGATTTGTTGTGATTTGTTGTAAGGAGATATGGAATCTGTGGAGCGAGAGGAAAAATTTTCAGGACATCTCAAAAAGTCCAGAGAGGCATTTGGAACGGTTCCTGAAATTTTTGTGCAGGGATCTCTTCAGAAGACCGCACATCCGCGGCCATATAGCGCATCTTGCGGCGGTTCCGCGGCGGGAAAATTGTTTCACTGTACCAAAATTTTTAGGTGAATTTCTGACTTTCTTATCTCCTCCATGCTCTGTCCATTAACCAATTTCTGCAGGTTTCTTTGCAAAAATTCACAGCGCCGCAAAAAGAAAAATTGTTGCATGTTTGATCATGGTTGTTTGCATTTTTTAACATGGAAATTAAGGGGCACGACCAAAATTCAGATTTGGTCGGGATTTCATTACTCGTCCTAGGCCCCAAAAATCACAAACATGCATCCGCATCACCCTCATTAACTAAAAAATATCTAGACAAGCCTCTAAGGACTGTCGCGCTCAGTTAAGGCAGAAGGAGGTCGTGGGTAATCTATCTTTTATCCGCGTTTCTTTTGTGGTGTCTAAGGCAAGTATGTCTAAGGCAAGTGGTTACTTAATTAGTCCCACTACTTATGTAGTGGAGAACCTCCCACTTTCCTGGCACTTACCTGGCCACAGAAAGGGCAAAGAGGCAGTAGAGGATCTATCTTGCGATTTGTTTTCAGGAAGTCTAGGAGCAGTCTAGAGCCTTGACCTAGGTGACCACTAGATTTAGGGTTATTTGTGCATTGTTTGTGTGATTTTTCAAAAATTCGTAATTTTTAAAACCAAACACCAAACTCATCTTTTCCTTAATTATCACAACGCTGCCACTTGTGCTATACCATTTAGTGCATGATCGGCTGGACACGGGATTCTAGTGCCCGTCTTGTCCGCGCTCCTCCTATCGACTCCAAAGTCGGTATTTCTATGTCTACTTTTTCTACACCCCCTACCACACCCACTTCGATGGACGATTCTCCATCGAACTTCTTTAACACTACTCTGCCACCGTCCGCAGGTGTGCAGAATCTGCCCCGCATCTCTCTCCAAGAGAGATGCTACCCTATGCGAGGTCCTCTTTCCACCTGTCTCACCAATCCACCAGCCAATGGGGACAATTTTGAAATCAAACCCCAATACATCAATCTTTTATCAAAATATCACGGTCTCGAGTCTGAAGACGCACATGTCTTTATTACCAAATTTGAAAATATATGCGCAATGATGGGTACTTCACAGCTTTCTGTGGATGCTATGAGATTACGTCTTATAACATTTACCTAGTGCGATATAGCCGAGATGTGGTTTATAACACAGCCGCACATTCCATTTCGAACTGGGGAGAATTCGTAACAGCATTCCTTAAGAAATTTTACCCTAATCATAAGACAGCTCGAGTCCATAGCGAAATAAATCAATTTACCCAGCTTCCAAATGATCCATTCTCAAAGTGTTTTGAACGCTTCAAAGATCTGTTAGTTCAATGTCCACATCACGGAATTCCTAGATGGGATCTGTGCAGAATCATTTATGAGGGCATTAATCCTACAACTAAACAGAACCTTGAATCCATGTGTCAAGGCACCTTCATGACTAAAGATGATGGTGAAGCCCAGAGATATCTAGAGGATTTCACCGACAAATCTTTACAGTGGGAGAGTGTAAACCAGTCATCGTCAAGGGGTGGCTTTCACCAAATTGATGTTTCCATATGAGTTAGAGCAGAAATGGTAGCAATGCAAAAGAAACTCGAAGCTATGGAACATAAATTTTTAGAAGCCTCCCTAAATCAGATGTCACTCTCCAAAACTGTCTGTGGATGTTGTTCTGATCAATCTCATCTTATGGAAGAATGTCCTTTAAATTCTCCATTTCAAGGTCAAGAGCATACCAATACTTCTTTCCAACAAAGAGCTAGAAACGATCCGTATTCTTCCACTTGTAATCAGGGTTGGAGGATTCACCCTAACTTTGCTTGGAACCAACAACAAAATCAAAACACGGTTCCTAATCAAAATAATTCTCAAAGGGGTCCTCCACCGCACCAGCAGCCATTTCAACTAACTCAGCACCCCCACCAATCACAAAACTTTCAAAATCCGGTCAACACACCTGCACCGTATAATCCTTTGCAGTTGACCGGTACTGATAATTTCTCTTCACTCGAATGGACTTTTGAAATGTTTATGAAACAAATGTCGGCTGAATTTAAGCCTTCCCTCGATAAATTCAAGAAAAACTCTGACTCCTAAAGTGAGAGTATTAAATCGATAGAAGCTCAAATTGCCGAATTAAAAGCCGAAATGAGTGCTAGAGAAAAAGGGAAACTTCCGTCTCAACCCCCTACCGAATCTTGGGCATTCACAACATTACAATGTGAATGCCATTACAACGTTGAGATCAGGAAGAGTGCTGAATAATCACGTTGGGGAAGAGATTGATAATCATGAAGAATTAATCAATAACACCCAGGCTGAGACTTTTCCTTCCACATCTACTTCTACTTCTACACCTACTTTTTCTACCCCAACACTTTCTTGCGAGCCTATTCTTCGTTTTTCTCAAAGCTCGACACCTCACCATACCTCTTCTAGTCCACCAAAGACGATCCCCACTCCTATTCTGGGATCAGTTCCACACACACCACCTTCTCCAATGTTGGACCCAACCATGATTGGTAAAGCTCCTTATCAGAATCGGTTAAGGGGTAACAAAACTAGTCCACATATGGAGAAGATTATAGAAATGTTCAAAAAGGTTAACATCAATATCCCTCACCTAGATGTTATTCAACAAGTCCCCGCTTATGCGAAAATTCTCAAAGACTTGTGCACTAGGAAGAGGAAGACTCAAGTGCCTAAAAAGGTCCTCATGACTAAAATTGTTAGCACTGCTTTTACCCTACGGTTACCAAAGAAGCGTAAGAACCCAGGCTGTCCTACGATATCGATTTCTATTGGGGGTAAATACATTAACCGTGCTTTACTTAACCTGGCGCAAGTGTTAACCTGCTTCCTTACTCTGTTTACGAGCAGTAGGGATTGGAGAGTTGAAACCAGCTCATTGCACTCTCCAAATGGCAGACCGTTCAATCAACAAACCTAGGGGTGAACTAGAGGATGTATTGATAAAAGTCGGGGAATTTATATTCCCTGTGGACTTCATTGTTCTCGATACACAAGCTGTAGCGAACCCACAGAACCAAATTCCGGTGATTTTGGGTCGACCATTCCTTTCCACTTCCAATGCTGTCATTGATTGTCGAAACGGTTCAATGAACCTATCTTTTAGAAAAATAACAATTGAACTGAACATCTATAAAATTGGAAGTCAGCCATCTGAACCCTCTGTTCATATACTTGATGTCTGTTCTGTCCACGAGATTGCTCCCGAAAGCTGCGAAGTTGATGAACTTTGCTTTGAAGATCTCGACGACACTAGCACATCAATATTTGATCTGTCACATCTTAGTGAAGACACATTTTCCATGCTTCAGTCTGAAACTCTTGACTCTTCACCTTCCGAGTCTGTATCCTATGCAGCCTACGAGCTTTTCCTTGACTCCGAATATCATTCGATGACCCCACCTTCTATAGTTTCTCCGCCCGCATTAGATCTCAAACTTTTACCTTCTCACCTTAAATATGCATATTTAGGTGAGAATGAGTCTTCACCTGTTATCATATCAGCTTCTCTAGCCTCAGAGCAAGAGAACGCTCTTTTTACGGTATTGAGTTCTAATAAGCAGGCTTTTGGTTGGACTATGGCTGACATCAAAGGGATTAGTCTATTGATTGTAGAACATCATATACTTCTGATAGATGAAGCCAAGCCAACCCGAGAGCCACAGAGACGGTTGAAACCCGTCATGAAGGATGCGGTGAAGAAAGAGATCGTCAAATGCCTTGACAATGGTATCATTTACCCAATCTCCGATAGCCAATGGGTAAGTCCAATTCATGTCATACCTAAGAAATCTGGCATTACGGTCATAACCAATGAGGCAAATGAGTTAATCCAAACACATGCTCAAACTGTGTGGCGTGTATGTATTGATTATAGAAAACTCAATGCCGTAACGAGGAATGACCACTTTCCTTTACCTTTTATTTACCAGATGCTAGAATGCTTAGCTGGACGTGACTATTACTGATTTATGGACGTATACTCTGGCTATAACCAGGTCCCTATTGCTAAAAAGGATCAAGACAAGACCACATTCACTTGTCCTTTTGGTACTTTTGCTTATAGACGCATGCTCTTTGGGTTGTGCAATGCTCCCGCAACATTTCAGCGGTGTATGATGGGGATATTCTCGGACATGGTCGAGAATTTTCTGGTGATTTTCATGGACGATTTCTCGATATTTGGAGATTCTTTTGCAGACTGCCTATCACATCTTGACGCGGTTCTTACTCGTTGTAAAGAGAAGAACTTAACCTTGAATTGAAAAAAATGACATTTCATAGTCCAAGAGAGAATTGTGCTTGGACATGTGATTTCACGGAAAGGCATTGAGGTTGACAAAGCTAAAATAGATGTCATTCAAAACCTTCCTCATCCCAAACGCGTCAAGGATATTCGATCTTTTCTTAGCCATGCAGGCTTTTACAAGAGATTCATTAAGGATTTTAGCAAAATTGCTAGACCCTTAACTCTTCTCTTAGCCAAGGACACAACCTTTCACTTTGACTCGGATTGTGAGGCAGCATTTGACTCACTTAAACACTCTCTCATTACAGCCCCCATTCTATCATCTCCAGATTGGGATCGCCCTTTTGGGCTTATGTGTGATGCATCAGATTTTGCAGTTGGTGCAGTCTTAGGACGGCACATTGAAAAGATGCTACACGTGATCTATTATGCAAGTAAGACCCTGAACGATGCTCAAATTAACTATACAACTACCGAAAAAGAACTTTTGGCAGTTGTATTTGCATTAGAAAAATTCAGGCCTTACTTGATTGGCTCACCAATTGTTGTGTACACTGACCACTCTGCCTTGAAACATCTTTTGGCAAAGAAGGATGCTAAAGGTAGGCTAATACGTTAGATCCTTCTATTACAAGAATTTTATCTTGTTATTAAAGATAAGAAAGGATGCGAAAATGTTGTAGCCGACCATCTTTCGCGCATCTCTTCTTCAACTGTGACCCTGCCGATCAATGATTCTTTTCAAGACGAACAACTCTTGAATGTATCCACTGAACCTTGGTTCGGGGATATTGTGAATTATCTTGCTACGGGGCTTATCCCCCGTGAATGGTCGAAACAGGACAAACATCGATTTCTATCCCAAGTAAAACATTTTTATTGGGATGAACCGTATCTGTTTAAGTATTGTCCTAACTAGATCATTCGCCGGTGTGTCCCTAATGATGAATTCAAGAGCGTTCTATCTTTTTGTCATGATCAGGCATGTGGGGGTCATTTCGTTTCTCGAAAGACGAGGGAGAAGGTTTTGCAATTCGGTTTTTATTGGCCAACTTTATTCAAAGATGCATTTGATCATTGCAAAACCTGTGCACAGTGTCAACACATGGGTAGGATTTCCCGAAGAAATGAGATGACACTTCAACCCATCTTGGTGGTTGAAATTTTCGACGTTTGGGGTATTGACTTTATGGGTCCTTTTCCCAACTCTTTTGGGAATCTGTACAAATTGCTTGCAGTTGATTACATCTCGAAATGGGTTGAAGGTATTCCTTGTCGCACTAATGACAAAAAGGTTGCCATTAGGTTCTTAAAAGAAAACATCTTTTCGCGATTTGGACACCCACGCGCTATCATTAGCGATAATGGGACGCATTTCTGCAATCGGATGCGGAAATATGCCATCAAGCACAAACTTTCTACACCCTATCATCCTCAAACGAGCGGGAAAGCTGAGATTCCAAATAGACAAATCAAACAAAGTTTGGAGAAAACAGTTTCTAAAAATCGAAAAGATTAGTCAACCAAATTAAAGGATGCTCTTTCGGCATTCCGCACTGCATATAAAACCGATCTAGGTATGTCTCCTTACAGATTAGTGTTTGGAAAGGCTTGTCACATTCCGGTCGAGATTGAGCACAAAGCATTGTGGGCCATTAAAGAACTTAACTTTGACTTAAATCAAGCCGGCAACTTTCGGAAGCTGCAATTAAACGAGCTAAGCGAACTCTGCGATGAAGCTTATGATAATGCGGTAATTGTAAAGAATCAGACTAAGGTATTTCGCGATAAAAACATTTTGAGAAAATTTTTTACACTTGATCAACAAGTCCTTCTTTACGATTCACGACTCCATCTTCATGCGGGTAAGCTAAAATCTCGGTGGAAAGGACCTTTTGTTGTGCAGTATGTATACCCGCACGGGGCAGTTGAGGTAGAAAATGTTGAAAACGGTACAATTTTTAAAGTAAATGGTCATAGACTAAAACCGTATTTTTCCACTGACCCCACGGAAGAGCTCCTGTTTTTACAGGAGCCGCTTTATAATGACTAATTTTCCTCCACCTCACCTCCATGACTTGGTAATTTTGTCAAATCTTTAGAATGGAGGTGAGTCAATTTGTAAATAAATTTTAGAAAAATATAAAAAATATAAAACAAAATCATAAAATGTTTTTGTACATAAATAAGTAATAAGTTTGGGGGAGAATTTCCACAATCATATTACATGTCCCTTTTAACCAAATTTCCTCCCAAGCTTACAGGTTTCTTGAGCTTTAACAGAAGACAACAGTGAAGACACTGTTGAAAACAAGTTTGGGGGAGGTTTGTGCTTATTTGCGCATAATTTGCATCATACTTTGCATAAGCGCAAAAATTTTAAAACATATAAAAATTTGAAAAATTTTAAAAGATAAAAATATTTAATATTTAATTTTATAATAAAAGATTAGATAGTGAAAAATTACATCCAAAAGATTGGAAAAATTTAAGAAAACCAAGAAAGTTAGAAGTTTTCTTAAACGAACTAGTAATAAGTAGTTATGAGCCGTTGTCCCAAGGGTTAGTAAGATAAAAGAACTCACTAATCTGAGGATAAAAATAAATCTGAAAAATAGTTTCTATTCTGAAAGCCAAACATTTGAATGTTGATACCCTACTATTCGCACTTAGACACGTCTTGAAACTCGGGATAGTAGAGGATACTTTGAAATGCTCTTGTTTAAAAGCCAAAGTATGAAGAAAATAATAAATGGAAAATAAAAGATAAAATGGTGAGAAAAATGAACACTGGTTTTGTTATCACCAAGGCAGCAATAAAAAAAATATAGCGAGGGTGCTTCATCACCTAGTGCCTTTGACAAACTGGTTTGGGAGTCACTGCTAAGCCTTAAGTGGTGCAAGACGAGGAAAATACTAAATACACCTAATCAACAAGCACATGTAGTAATCGGTCGGTTAGTACCTCAAGAAGTATTAACGGTCGAATGAAAAATGCGTGAGCAAATTCCATCTAAATACCGATCAAAAAAGTACTAAGGTAGATGGACAAGAGTATGATAGCTTGAATTGAATTCTCCGAGTGTAGGGATGTATTTTACACACACATAGGGGTATATGATCGATGTTTAGAAGAAAGGTAGGAATGAAGAATAAAGAAAATGTTTTATTGATGGATGATGTGATTTCTAATATCTTTTCATGACTATTAAGATAGGGCTCATGACAACGGAAAGGCTAGTATTAGTTGGAAACTCTAATTTTCAATGTCTTTCTTTTATAATTCTTATCTTTACATGTAACTTTCACAGTCTTCCTTTTATTATGGGATTTTGTGGGTGCAATCCGCTGAAAACTCTCAGGAGACAACATTCCTCCTACTAGGGACACCTAGAGGTTTGAAGGCTTGTTGCATGTGCTCAGTGCAATCGTGTTGCCTACGAAAGTGTGCTAGTTAGTTTTTCTCTTTCTTTATTTTCTCCTTCTTTTTCAATAAAGATGTTTGCTCGAGACGACCAGAATTAAGTTTGGGTGAATTTGATCAGTCGAAAATAGTGCATTCTCAACAAGTTAATTTCCCTAATCTTATCATTCATATATAGGTGTTTATTGTAATTATAACACAGATTACGAATTCATCAGGAAAATACCAAATAACCTGTGTTATAGTTATAATCGACATTCTAGAGGGAAATTACGTGTTTATTACTAATCGCATTGATTTATATATATCAACCCTTGTCTCGAAATTGTGTGCAGAAAATTCTCTAGGTAAAAGAGCCGGTATCATAAAAGTGCAGATAAAAATACACCAAGTCCAAGACTTATGATAACAAGAAAGTATAAAAATATTCCAGACATCAGGAAAGTGTCATCAAGCCAACATACAACAGCACAGGAATTTTCATGCACTGGGTCCATCAAACGGCCACGGATTCACGACCGAGTCAGGACGATCCGTCGCGGATCTGCGGCCGAGTTGACTCGTCGGCGGTTCGAACTTTTTGCAGGTATTTTCTTTCAACGGCCAAACTTCTTCAAGACGCTTCAGTTCCTCGAATTATCCAGAAGCTTCCCTCCAACAGCAAGTCTTCTCTTGTAAGCTAGATAACTAACTTAATCTAGAAGCTTCTCTTCAACAACCAAGCTTACAAGGGAAGCTATACCTAGCTTCTAGGGGAAGCTAAAGGGAAATACTATAAAAAGGCACTTAAGACTTCATGAAGGGGTTGTTCATCTATTAGGGTAAAAATTCTAGCAAGATCCAAATCAATTCTAAACAAATTGAGTGACACAATTTGATCCAAATCAAGATCATCGAGTACCAAATCAAGCAAGCCTTCAACAAGCCTTTTGAAGCAACGCCGATCTTCATCCGAGCAAGAGATCCACGACGGTCCGCGACTCAAGAAGACGATGCGAAGCTAGTTCGATGATTTAGTTCCTGCTCAAATCTTCTATTCTTTGAGTGTATTGTAACGAAACATCGAATAAAAAAAGGTGAACATCTTGATTCTTGCTTTCTATTCATTCTCGCATTATGATATTCTTAGTTCTTGATTGCTTTATAATGATGTGTGAGTAAAACTACGCTTGTATCGGAATCGAGAGAATAGGTAGATGATGTTGATGAAATTCTTGAACGATTCTTAAGTCTTATGAGTTTTGTAAACTCTAGAAAATTGAATCAACGATGACCTAGTTTTGAGCGAGATGCTTTCTTGAATGTTTTCGCTCCAAATTAGAGATCAACAATCAATGATTGAAAATCCTAGAGGCCAGAATTTGAATGCTAATTAACGAAAGAACGAGGGATGATGATGATGAAACCCTAGTTTCTTCAATAGATCCCTAAACCTGGTTGATTGTCATCGATATAGCAACAAATTTTCAATAGATAAGAATTTGTGATCATAAACATTCATCATCACTATCGATTCGATTGATTCCGCCAAGCCTCTTTACAAATCTTGATAACTCAAACGATTTGGATATTTTCTTGATCTCTACCATTTCTTGATTTTAGATCTAATTCTTGATGATTCTTGAAACTAAACTTCACAATTATTGAATCAATTTCTTTTACATTTTAATTTCCAACTTAACTAAAACAAGATCGATCAAATCACACTTTCCCTGTGGACGATCCGCATTCACCGACGAACCCACAATAAACACCGTCAATTGATTGTGGTATAAATATTTTTGATTGTGATTACTTTTCATTCCATACAAATTCACGATACAAAAAGTTATCAATCAGATATTTTCAAAGATGGATTAGTGCTAATCTAGTGATTAACTTAGCACAGATTCACATTAGCATTAATTAACCCAACCCAAAATGTAATTACCACTAATTTAGTGCATAAATAAAAGCTTAAAATAATATTTTTATTAGGGAAAAATATTAAAATGCAGTAAAATTACAAGTGGCTTAGAAAAACCCGCAAACCGGCAATTTTCTAGCTAAACTTGGTGCAGTGAATTCTATACTGCAAAAAGATCGCTTCTAGGTTTTTAATGGAAAAACACAATTATTTTACCTAAAAACGGAAAAATCACCTAAAAGATTTCTAAAACATTGCAGCAAGACTCATGAGATGACAATGTCCGGGTATGATATCCAGTTTACTTAGTTTTCCCGATATGCTCCTTACCTGGTGGACACTAAAGAGAAAGGCATAAAGAGATTCTTGCGGGAACTAGACACACACTTATTTCTTGCTAAAAGCGCCCAGCATTTTGACACTTATGCAGCCGCGATGGATACAGCATTACTTTTGGAGGAGCGCATTTCTGAGACTTCGGTCGTTTCGGGACCAAAGAGGATTCGTACAGATATATCAGCTCCTGTGCGGTTTGGCAGAGGCATGGCAGGCAGAGGTCATGGAGCATTCTTTCTAGGCCGTGGTGGTGGTCGAGGTATGATGTGAGGCCAGTTGTTCAGCTCCTATTCACCTGGTCAGCGGCCATCGCCAGGATGTTATTTGTGTGGGAGTCCATATCACCTTGTCAGAAATTGTACCGCGAGGCGCCAGGGTGAGGCGACAGTTCCACATATGACCTTAACACCCTCACCCCTGCTCAAAGAGCTTTACTTCCTACCCCTGATGATGCTCCATGGCAGGCAGATGCTCCTAGAGGCCATGGGCGTGGCGGCCCTGTTCAGAGAGGACGAGGCGGCTGAGGCAGAGGTAGAGGACAACCAACTATTAGTGGGGGACAGGTCCGAGTGTTCGCTTTGACTCCTCAGGATGCGCAGGCATCCAACGCCGTTGTGACAGGTACTGTCACGAACCGAAATGGCACGTGACTAGCACTTGAATCATATGAAGTCTATAGGACCCCATCTAATGTTGGGTTTCTCTTGCACCTAGTCTAGGATTTGGTAGCATCACTCATGCCACATTAAAATTTAGAGAGGTGCAAAGCAAACAAACCAAGAATCTTAACTAGAATATTTAGGGTAACAAGTTTTGTATCACATAAAATGAACAATCTATCACTAAGAGTAGATATTAAAACCTTTGTAGTCTCTCTTTGTTGACTCCTTGGACATTTGAGAGTTTGGAACGGATCGCTAGCAACCTTCATTGTCCACGATGATCCACCCGAAGTCCCTTTGCCCAAAGCTCCTTACTTTACTTGATCCATGGAAGAAGTGTAGAAAACATCCTGCACAAATGGGCTAGATGTATGTATAATGATGAGGTGGTTTGTATTCTCTAATCAAAACCCTTTCTTTTTAACTAACTCACTCAAATGAAAACTCAAGAGAGGGAGCAACAAGAAGATGATGGCAAAGCTCAAGCTCAAAAGCATTTGTGATGAATAATGAAACTTAATGAGATGAGAATGAAATAATCATATTAAATCCTTCTTTCCTCAAACCATGGTTAGTAAATATCATAGATATTTATCATTGAGTTAAAAGGCAAAAGAGAATTAACCCAAGGTTAAAAGTTAGGCCAAGAATTGTCAAAAAGTCAAAGATGATAAACTTTAACCATGAGTGAATAATCTTTTCTTTAACTCAATATAAATAAACATATATATAAATATAATCATGTGAGTCTTGCATTGCCACCATATAGTGTATCATCAACCATGATACACATCCGTGTATGTATGTATGTGTCCATGCACATCAACATGTGCATACATGCATGCATACATCTTCAACAAAGAAAATGGTTTAAATAAAGATTTAAACAAAAATTCAAATGTTAAATCAACACTTGATTTAACAAACCGGTCATATCACATACGACCTGACCAATAGAAAAATGCCCGATTAATATACGGTATAACATACTCGCATTCAATCGGGTCCCGCTCATATCTCGTATGCACACCACAGCGTTTCGCCAGAGCTAGGAAACTCCTCTGTGGGACTCTAAGACTCGTCAATATGCCGGCAGTGGGTGATGTTCATATCAAACACCCACAAGCAGCAAGCGGTCAGCTAAACGTAATGGCCACCCGGACATTGAGCGATCAGAAGAAAACCAGCGAAGCTGTCAAAACTCCCGTCGAGCAAATTAGTAACACTACCCGTACAGTCCGATCTCTTCGTCTGATATGTCGCATATCAAGTCTAGGGGTAGTGAATGTCAGACCCCAGTAACCGATAAGTCGTGTCGATGTGAGGCTCATAACGGGTCGAGAAACTACTGATAACACTAACCAATAAATCTCGAAATGAGCCTTGGCCAGGGACTTCTAGTTATAGCCAATCGAACACGGCGCAACATCAACCTCCAATACCGGGAGAGACGAAACCCCTCCTATCACTCATTACCTCCATGTGTTTCGGGATTGTACCCAAAAGCCACCGTTTTGCACGCCCTCTTGAACGTGGTAAGGTGGAAATCAAAGCACAGTGGGAATCACACAAGAATCTATGACGATCTCAGGTCTACAGACTAACCTGTACCAGTGTCAGCAGAGAACTGCTATCTGACGATAGGTATAATACTATCTAGGAGTTCTCGGCGAGTCCATTCAGTGTATCCAGTCTCAACTGAGCACCCGTACACCATCTTTGATGTCAAACACCGATGGATATGGGATCATCCATCGCCGATCATATGGGTCAAGATGCATATACGCTACTCAACTCTAGTGTATCGATGCCCTGTCTCGATACACCCTCGACTAGGAACAGTTATAGGATGTACTCTTAGACTACTCTGGCCCCACTAGTATGATCTGCATCATAGTCCTAGTAGTTGAGTACATATCCTAAGGGCTTTATCAACATGTGAGAGCAAGACAGTAAACCAATACAGGTCAACATGTTTAGATGAAGTAAAACCAGATAGCATACTATCATATCGATCAAGAAAGTCCTCTCTATATATATCCAAGCATCCACTATAATATACATCATATGTACAGCAATGGCCTCTAGGGCATATATACAACTAACAATCTCCCACATGCACTAAGGCCAGCTGTTGTAGTATCTCATACCCAACATCCCGAAAAGTCTCTCAAATTGTATCTGGGGTATGGCCTTCGTTAGTGGATCAGCAGTGTTGTCCTTCGTGTCAACTCTCCTGACCTCGATCTCGCGGCAATCAACTATCTCCTGGATTAGGTTATACCGCCTCAGAATATGTCTGGACTTCTGATGGGACCTGGGATCCTTGGCTAATGCCACAGGTCCCTTGTTATCACAATACAAAGGTATTGGATGCTCAATGGACGGAACCACACCAAGTTCATTGATGAACTTCTTCATCCAGACAGCCTCATTGGCAGCATCGTTGGCAGCGATGTATTCAGCCTCCATCGTCAAGTCTGCCACGGTTTCTTGCTTGGAACTCTTCCAACAAACCGCCCCTCTATTTAGGGTAAAGACAAATCCCGAGTGCGACTTTGAGTCGTCCTTATCACTTTGGAAGCTCGAATCGGTAAAGGACTCCACCTGGAGTTCTCCGTTACCATACATAAAAAACATCTCCTTAGTCCTTCTCAAGTACTTGAGATTGTTCTTCACAGCTGTCCAGTGACTCTCTCCAGGATCTTCTTGATACCTACTCACTAAACTTAGTGAGTATGCTACATCTGGTCTAGTATATAGGATCGCGTACATGATAGAACCTACAGCCGAAGCATGGGGTATCCCTTGCATGCGAGCTCCCTCCAAATCAGTCGTAGGAGACGTCTCTTTAGAGAGAGTGAGTCCATAGATCGTTGGTTGATTCCCACGCTCGGATTCTTCCATATTAAACCTTTTTAGTATGGTATCAATGTACCTGGATTGGGACAATCCCAGTATCCATTTATATCTATCTCTATAGATCTTAATTCCCAAAATGCAAGAGGCATCGCCTAGATCTTTCATTGAGAATCTATGTGATAAGAAGAGGTTGACCGAGTGCAGCATAGGAACATCATTTCCTATCAAGAGTATGTCATCCACGTACCAAATGAGGAAGACAACCTTACTCTCTGCAACCTTCTTGTAGTTACAAGGTTCATCTACGTTCTTGATGAAGTCAAACTCTTTGACTACCACATCAAAGCAGATGTTCCAACTCTGCGATGCCTGCTTTAACCCGTAGATGGATTTAAGCAGCTTGCACACCTTTCCGCTGCTCCCACTATCTATGAAGCCTTCTGGCTGAGTCATGTACACGCACTTCTCTAAATCACCATTTAGAAAGGCGGTCTTAACAACCATCTGCCATATTTCGTAGTCATGATATTCAGCAATGGCAAGCAGAATCCGGATGGACTTAAGCATAGCTACTGGAGAAAAGGTTTCATCATAATCCACACCTGGTCGTTGACGAAAACCCTTTGCAACAAGCCTAGCTTTGAAAGTCTTAACTTTTCCATCTACACCAAGTTTCTTCTTAAAGATCCATTTGCTCCCAATGGGTTTTGCCCCTTCAGGAGCAACTTCCAAAGTCCATACATTGTTTGTGTACATGGATTCCATCTCAGACCGCATTGCATCCAGCCACTTCACAGAGTCTGCACTTGTGATGGCCTGATCGATGCTAGTCGGGTCATCATCTTCCATTATGTATTCCTCGCTCCTACCATCTATGAGAAAACCGTAGTATCTCTCAGGTGGATGAGGAACCCTACTAGATCGGAGGAGAGGCTGGGGTTCGTCGGACCCTACTAGATCGGCGGAGAGGCTGGGGTTCGTCGGGTACTACTGAATTCTCCGGTTCCAGTAAATCATCAGTTGTAGTTTGTGGTGCTGGAACCTCTTCCAGTTGTACCACTTCGCCACTAATTTCTTTAACAAGAAATTTCTTTTCTAAAAAGGTTGCATGTTGAGCAACAAACACCTTTTTTTGTTCACCTTGGTAGAATAGATATCCATACGAATTTCTTGGATATCCTACAAACATGCAAAGAATTGATCTTGCCTCGAGCTTGTCCGGATTTTTCTTTTTTACACAGGCCGGAGAACACCATATCTTAACTCGTTTAAGAGATGGTCTCTTCCCATTCCATATCTCATATGGAGTGGTAGGTACAGATTTGGTTGGAACTCTATTCAATAGGTATATGGCTGTCTCAAGCGCATACCCCCAAAAGAAAATAGGAAACTCAGCAGTGCTCATCAAAGAGCGCACCATATCTAATAGGTTGCAATTCCTCTGCTCTGATGTACCGTTGTGCTGTGGTGTATAAGGAGGAGTAAGCTGAGAGAGAATCTCATTCTCTTTTAGATAGTCCAGGAACTCATTGCTCGAGTATTCTCCTCCTCGATCAGATCGTAGGATTTTAATACTTTTACCCTGAATTTCTCAAAAGCTTCAGACCGATATGTCTAGGGGCAACATCAACCCCTAATATCGGGAGAGACGAAACCCCTCCTATCGCTCATTTCCTCTATGTGATTCAGGACTGTAACCAAAAGCCACCGTTTTGCACGCCCCATTGAGCATTGTAAGGTGGAAATCAATGCACAGTGGGAATCACACAAGACTCTATGACGATCTCGGGTCTACAAATTAACCTGTACCAGTGTCACCAGAGAACTGCTATCTGACGATAGGTATAATACCATCTAGGAGTTCTCGGCGAGTCTGTTCAGTGTACCCAGTCTCCACTGAGCATTCATACACCATCTTTGATGTCAAACACCGATGGATATGGGATCATCCATCGCCCATCATATGGGTCAAGATGCGTATACGCTAGTCTACTTTGGTGTATCGATGCCTTGTCTCGATACACCCTCGACTAGGAACAATTATAGGATGTACTCTTGGACTATCCTGGCCCCACTAGTATGATCTGCATCATAGTCCTAGTAGTCGAGTACATATCCTAAGGGCTTTATCAACATGTAAGAGCAAGACAATAAACCAATACAAGTCAACATGTTTAGATAAAGTAAAACTAGATAGAATACTATCATACCGAGCAAGAAAGTCCTCTCTGTATATATCCAAGCGTCCACTATAATATACATCATATGTACAAGAATGGCCTCTAGGGCATATATCCAACTAACGTCTAATTCAAGTAAGCCAAAATCCCAGAAATCTAAACCATTTGAAAAGAGAGAGAAGGAAAAGTTTAGTTTTAGAGAAAGTGGTTTAACAAAATAAGCTGTTGTATGCATTTTTAAAACATCAAGTCTTTTCTGAAAATTTCGGCAGAGTTTCCTTTGTAAATACTGGCCCCAAATAGGTACAAACATAAATAATATGCATAATGAATAAAGGCGTCCCCAAGCGGGAGCTAGCTCTTCGCCAATCAGCGGTCATAATCACGCAAGCAATAATAATATACAACGCTGAAGGACGAGGATCAAAGCTCAGAAGAAAACCCAAGTCCACCAGAAAATCATAATAATACAAGCGCGACTCTAAGGTCGAAAGAATAACAACTGGTTTTCTAAGTCTGAACAATATACAAGTCTGGTTGATGGAGTTTACTAAATAAAACAGAATATAATAAAAGGTACAATGGTCGTCGTGATACGAGTAAACCCCCCTACCAAAGCAATCACCAGGAAGGAAGCAGTGTGCCAGCAAGCCGCAATGAAACCTGTACGGCAAAACCTGCAAGAAACTGTGCCACAACGGGGATGAGTTGCCAACTCGTGAGTAGAAAACATCACCTAGCAGAAATTGCATGTGTGACTCAATCCTAGGTCATATGGTAATATATCCTCAATATAATCCTGAAACCATTTACACATAAGTGTAATATCAAGTGCTAATGTAAGTTCCTCAGGTAGCAACATATCATAACTATGATGTACAAATGCATTATGAATGAAAACAGAATACATCTTGCATGAGAAAAACTGTTTTCTTAGTTTATTGGGATTTCTGTATATAAAAATCGAAGTATCATAAATGAAATCAACATAGAATCCGTGTCAAGTATCGACACAAAACATAAATCCCAATATCTAATATCTCGGACTCCGGCAATCTGGACTGGCCCATATCATATAATCTCAATACCTCAAAGTTTCAATATCCCGGGCTCCGGCAATCTGGACTGACCCCTGGGCTCCGGCAATCCGGACTGGCCCAAATCATATAATCTCACGACTATATTGGTATCCTCCGGATATCTTCCGCGTCACAAATAACCGGTCGGTAGTGCTTCCCTACCTGGCTTAACGCCATCATCTGCGACCTTCTCGCCTCGGGGTACCGCACCGGGTCCACCATGCACCCACATACGGTTCCTCTTCCTCCTCGAATCGGGTGTATGATATCGCTCAAGGGCCGAGAAAACTCATGGTGGACGTATCTCACATCATATCACGAGAAAACCGCACTTTTTATCTTTTGAAATGAAAATTAGTTTATAAAATCTTGCGGTTTCTTCAAATCCAGAAATCTCATGGAAAATCCGAAATCCTAAAATGAAGAGTCAATAATAATGAATACTGGGCTCCGGCAATACAGACTGGCTCTATAATATTGCATGACAATAAATATATAAAAATGCATAGGTATCTAATTAAAGAATGCTATATCTAAACTAGCACAGTAATGATATATCAGAACTATCAGCTAGCAAGCAATATCAATGAAGTAATATTTCTAAAGTGTACGTGTTATGGCAGTTACCGATGATGATGTGTGTAAGCCGGCAAGTAAGTGTACGCGGGGCATACGCATCATCGGTAATGGTGCAAGTGTCCTGACAGCATGGGTTCAATATAAACAAGAATCACAAGTATAAGCATGCAATGCAATAATAACAACATGAATATATGGAAATTGAAAAGTAAACGCAACAATAAGGAAATATACATTCCTATAAACGAGTCATACAGTTTCTGGTGTCAGAAATCGCATGAATCGTGGTTTTAGAAAATAGGGGCAATGGTGCTTTTAAGAAAAAGGTACGTCCTTTGAAATATCCGTAGTATCTTTCGGCCTATCTTTAAAATACTCGCGATTCGCTGGTTTGGGAAATACATATGACTCGAGCCCAGCCTAACATCTACTAAGTAACTACAGGAAAAAGCTAAGAGACTAATTAATGGGTTAGGAAAAACCACCTAAGTCTGAGTCGATATATATATATATACACACACACACACACACTAGTCGGTGATCCCGCCTTAATAGCGTCACATACGATCAAAAATAATACGACATCCTCAATCATGAGTGCGGATCAATCATCATATTTATATCTCGTAAGGTAAATCAATCGTACGACATCCCAAATCGGGGTACGGGTTGCCTATCACATATACATCAATATCCATATGGTATCATTATCATAATATCATGAACAGGGTAATGATCTAAGTCTAGTACATACTGATACCATCAACAAATATCCGTGTGTGTACGAAAACACATCGCCCAAAATAATAACATGTCGTATGTCATAATACGACCCAAATCACATCACCGATCTCACAACATCCTGCCCAATCATATCGACTCATTTCCAAGAATCATATACTATCCTCATCATACATGTAAACGTATACATATATATATATACATACTACCATACACATATGTATTTATATATATGTATCCCCATATACGCACAAGAACATCGAATGTATGCGTTTGTGTGTGCGCGTGTACCTTATTCTAGGGTTTCGCGACTAAAACTAACTAACGACACTATCATCCGATTATACTAGAATTAATCAAAGATCTTCTAAGATCCTACTTGCTAACTATCCAACTTTCACATAACACATATTCATACATAGCTATAATATATCATAGGCTACACTACAAACTGCGGGGGTGCTATACGCCATCTACGCGACTTCCCCCGTAGATATATATCTACTCACCTTGATCTTTGCTTGCCAAAGTCGATGTCGTCATACTCCTCCTTGCTATCCGAAGCCCACATGAAGGTTCCTACATATAAACATATAATATCGTAAACCGAAATCGCGGATGAAAATAAAAACGGCACACGAAATGCACATAGGTTAAAACCTATGGTCTACTCACGCAAAACAACCAAACAACACCCGATATCGACGTACAAACGTCAAGTGACCGATAAAAAACACAAATATCAAAACTTAAATTCATAAACATCAAGAAATACAAAGCAGCAACTCAAGAAACTTGCCCCAGATTTTACCCTAGGTTAAATTAGCCAATTTTGCATATGCGGGGGGTCTAATTAACAGATACTGGAACCATGAACCAAAAACAAAACCCAGAGCTCATTCCTTGGCCGCAATTTGGGGACAGAAGGATTAAATTTGTGGCCAAGTGGAAGGTTTAGGGTCTCGGGTCTTCAGTGTAGCTTCTGGGTTCCTGCACGACTCACATTAAACGTTATAAAATTTTCAGGTGCCCCGGGTCATAGCAGATCACTAATCAACAACACAAATCCGATATCGGGGATTTCTAAGTTTTTGAAATGGGGTGAAGTCTCTGGTTTAGGTCCAATATACTATCACTAAAGGGGGTTTGTGGCCTCTACTAACCTCAATTACACTTCACTACTCATAAAATTCCCTAACCCTCATCTTGGAATTTTCCAATATCACTAAACCTTAATTAACCCAATCTAAACTCGAATAGATGTTAAGCCAAATGAAATACTACACTAATGGTGAAGAATATACCTCATTTGTCAACTCACGAATTTTCTTGAGTTGTCCCAAGTGCTCAAAATCCAAACTTTCTTGGTCCAAAATGCTTGTAGAGAGCTTGTGCACATTTTTTGTGAAGAGGGTTCAAGGTTTTGATGTGGTTTTTGTGGTGAAGTGAAGTTATAGAGGAGTGGGGGAGTGGGGCAGCCAAGGTAGAGGAAAGAGGAGAAAAGATGATGATGATGAAGTGTAACGTTTTGAAAATCGTTTCGTTGAAATTTCGGAAAATCGGTAAAATAAGGCGGTTTTGTGTAAAAAGTCAAAATACAAATATTTTTATTATAAAATTAAATATACATATTCTAGCTATGTAATTACTAGTATTTGGTGTTCATTGAGCCACTGGTGAAATTTCAAATTTTCCGGAAAAAAAATTATTTTTAATATTATTTTAAGTCGTCACTAATACATTTAATTAGGGAAAATTACAAATTGGAATGAGTTGAACTAAATTTTGTGCATCATGGCACATTAAACGAAATTTTAATATGTTGTTTTTGAAACAAAATGAATCTGCCAAACTATGTTAGAAATTATTGAAGAAAAAATGCTTTTTTGGTGAAATTAGCGAAAACTTCCAATTTGGTAACTTAAGGGTGTCTTTTTGCATGGAACTTTTTTTGTCAATCACTTACTCACATTCTCACCCCTCCTTGGCCGGCCCCACTACAGCAGCAACCCCCTTCCAAGATCTTACTTCAACTCTTTTGTTAAGTGTGGAAATAGGATAAAAGTATAGGTTTTAATATACTAAATTGAGGTGGGTATTCTTGTACTTTGGGAGAGAGTTGACTTGGACTTTTAACCACAAAACCCACACACATCTCCCTCTCCCTCCTACAGCCAAAATTCTGCAGCCCCCTCTCTCATTTCCCCATCTCTTTTCTTCTCCAAAAGTCCACAAAAATCTCAAGAAAAATCTCACAAAATTCCAAATACAAACCTTAACCATTTTTCCTTAGCTATTCTTGTATGGATCTTGGTGAACGGAAGCATGTTTGGGAGGCTAGATTTGTGCTAGATCTCAAGATGATTGTGGGGTAAATTCTTAACCTTATGGCTAATTGTTGTTTAATTATGATAATCTATTCTATTCAAGTGTTAATTTGGGTGTAATTGCTAGTTTAGGATATTCTAGAATAGGGTTTGATTTTGGGATTAGGGTTTGTAAAATTCAAGTGAGGGTTTCTAGCATTAGTTATGGTTATAATGAGTGATTAGCATGTTAATTCTATGCAAAACTAAACCTTGATGCTTATTGCTAAATTGTTATATGTAAATTGTCCTAATTATGTTTGTTTTGCAAACTAGATTTTTGTAATTAATATAAAGAGTGAGATTTAAAAATCTAGTTAATAGTTGTGTGGCTTAGTTAATATGTTTTAATGAGAATTATGGCCACTAGAATTGTTAAAATATTTAAAGTTGATTAAAACCCAAGTTTTGAGCTAAAATGGAAAATTGTGCTAATTTTGTTAACTAGGTTTTGTAAATATATATATTTTGAGGAGAATAAATTATTGGAATGGTTTATATGACTTGGTTATGATATTGAGTGGATATTGCGGCCGGTAGATTTGTTTAAACATCGAGTTTTGTACTAAAACGGGTAATTTTGCTTGCTAGATTTTCGGAAAAATAGCTTTTAAAGTGAGTTTGAGGTTTTTGTGAATTTTAAGCTATTTAATATTCTAATTAGGGCTTGTGATTGTGTAAATGAGTGTGTTTGGGTTTTTCTTGATGGTTTGGCGTTTGTATGCCGACGTCGAGGGTTTTTGGGTTGATTTGTGAAAGCAACCATAGGTTTTGACCTATGTGGGATTCGTGTGTCGTTTTGGTCATGAGTCGGATTTTAATACGATACGGTGCGTTATGATATGTAGGTACCCCATGTGGACTTCGAGACTACAAGCAAGCACGTGGCGACGTCGGCACCGGCGAGCGAGGACCAGGTGAGTAGATTTATATCTACGGGGAGAAGTCGGGTGGATGGCGTATAGCATCCCCGCAGTTCGTGGTGATGTATACGAATACGTATACACATATATATATTGATTATATTGATGAGATTATTGATGATAAAGATGGACTTTTGGGTGTTCTGTGATTGGTTTAGTGTAGTTGCGAAACCCTAAAGTAGGGGTTGCACCTATACACACACACGCACATACTTGCATACATCCTTTCTTTTACGTGTGCGTATATGGGATTATATACATACTTGTTCACATGGGTATGAGACTATGTGTTCATATACTGAATTTGAGGATAGTACTTGGAATTTGAGATGAGTCGATGAGATTCGATCTGAGGCCGTGAGATCGGTGATATGACAGGGTTCGTATTTGATATACGACCTGATGTTTTAGCGGGTCCTTTGACGTAGTTTTCACACATGTGCATGCATACTTAGGTGATATTAGTATCGTACTAGAAGTAGATCAGTACCCAGATTATGATCTTGGATAAAGAGGATACCAGATGAATAATGTGATATTGACCCGTACCCAGATTTGGGGATGTCGTACGACGGATTTACGTACGAGCTATATATTGATGGTTGATCCGCACTCTTGACTTGGGATGTCTGATTATAGATATGGTATCGGATATGACATTATTGCGGCGGGATCACCAACTAAATATATACATGTATGTATATGTATTGACTCAGATGTTATGCGGTTTACTTACCTGTAGTTCAGCTTGATAGTTCAGCCGTATAGTTTAGTGTAGTTGATAGACTAGATTAGACTCCTACCTATTTCAAAACTAACGGATCGTAGGTATTTTAAAAGACAGGTCAAGGGATTCTACGGAGATTTCAAAAGGCGTATCTTTTCTTAAAAACACCGTAGCCCTTATTTCCAAAACACCATGATTTGTGTTATTTCAAATGGCACCACAGTATGACGTATATATATATTAAATGCAGATTAGTTACCGTTGTGTCTAGTATTTAGCTCCCGCTCATTATTGTTGTTCGCCCCGCATCGCATACTTGCATTGCTATTTCATATTGCATTGTTGATATTATACTGTTAGGATACCAGCACCATTACCGATGATGCATATGTACCACGTACACTTACTTGTCGGCACACACACACATCTTCATCGGTAATTGCCATGTCGCGTACACCTTAGAAAATATTATTGCTTGACTTATCTTGTTAGTTAGTAGTTTGACACGATATTAGTGTACCTGCCTTATATGCCAATTTAGACATTGTAGTTATTACTTGTCACTTCATGCATACAGTTATTCATTGGTATGCCGCATTCATAGATTTTCAAGCCTATATTCATGGTTTTACGTGCTCTTGATGATTTGGATTCGGATTTCATGAGATTTCTTGGATTTGGAGGAAAACCGTAAAAACATAAACAAACTTCTTCTCCTTTTTTTAAATAAAAAGTGCGGTTTTCCCATGATTTATGAGTCGTCCACCATGAGTTTCCTGATGGATTTCGAGACCCGTGTTCGAGGAGTGGAGGAACCGTTTCCGGTACATGGTGGACCCGGTGCGGTACCCTGGGGCAAGAGGATCGCAGATGATGGCGTTGAGCCTGGCAGGGGAGCACTACCGACCGGTGATTTTACGCAACACGTCGGATATCCGGAGGATACCTTCGTAGTCTTGAGATGGATGGTAGGGGCCGGTCTGGACTGACGACGCCCTAGATATTGGGATTTGAGACATTGAGATTTCGAGATATTGAGGTACTGAGATTTGATGATCCAGGTCAGTCCGGGTAGCCGGAGCCTGAGATATTGAGATATGTGGATTTATGTTTTTGTGTCGATGCTAGACACGGTTTATACTGATTTCCTTATGATACCTCATTTTTAAAAATACAGAAATCTCACTGAGTTATTAAAGCAGTTTCTTCAGTACATGTACTCTGTTTTCTTGCATTCATACATCATCCATATGATATATTGTTATCTGAGGCACTGACACGAGCACTTGGTATTACTGTTGTTTAGAGGTATACCCTAGCCATTGTTATAGGCTGTTGGTTATATATTTGAGGATATCGATTGATCGTATGACCTAGGATTGCGTCATACAAGCGATTCCTGTTCGTAGATGTATTCTATTCACGAGTTGGCAACTCACCCCCGTTGTGCCCCAGTTTCTTGCAGATTTTACTGTACAGGTTTCATTACGGCTTTGCTGGCACTACTTTTTTCGGGTGACGTGCTAGTAGGTGGGTTTATTTGTATCGTACCCATCATTATACATTGTATATTATTATTCAGTTGTATCTAGAAGTTCCATCAATCAAACATGTATTTATTTTTTTGATAGAGACCAGTGATGTTATTCTTTCGACCTCAGAGTCGTGCGTTATATTTCTGTGGTTTTCTTGTTGTTTTGAGTTTCCTTTTGAGTTTTGATCCTCGCCCTTGGCGTTGTATATTATATTGCTTGTGTGGTTGTGACTGTCGATTGACGAAAAGTTAGCTCCCACTTGGGGATGCCTTTTATTGATTTCGTATACTATTCATGTTGTATCCCGTTTGGGGGCCAGTATTTACAAAGGAGACTCTGCCGAAATTTTCAGGAAATATTTCATGTTTTTAAAAACGCATAATTCGGCTTATGCTATTAAAACTATTTGATTTAAATTGGTTTTCCTTCACTCTACTACTTTTCTTATTTTGGTTTTCTGGGTTTTCGGCTTACTTAGATTATGTACGCCTCGAGACGTTTTGTAGTCTAAGTGCCTGTCATGTTCCGTACTTTCGGGTCGTGACAAAGTTGGTATCAGATCGTTAGGTTTTACCTTCAGAGCGTAGGATGACCCTTGGTTGATGAATAGGTAGCTTGAGTAGAGTGACGTACCGTATGTATGTTCCTCGGCATATTTACGATACGCTACTCCACTTAAGAAGCCTTGGGATGTACATTTCTTTGTTCAGTATTATATCCATTCCTGATGTAGCCTCATCGGTACCAGTTATGGTTTTGCTGCCACGATTACGGGCAGGGAGAGCTACGGCTAGAGTTGCGGTCAGCACGAGCTCGTTACGAACGAGGACTGACCAGGGCGTAATTCCGGCGACACACGATTGCAGAGATGTGTCTTTTTATTATGTTTTCACGCCACGAGCGTTTGATGGATCGCTGTATGAGATTACTCGGTTGTGCTGATCAGCACCAGAGGATTGCGCCACTGATAGAGGCCAACCGAATTTTGATTACCGTTGATTTATTGCTTATTCATGATGATTGAGGCACTGTTCAGCTTGCAGACGAATGAGCCAGTTGTTGCTGCGAACGACGAGATATCGCCCCAGATGTTGGAGCTATTGTAGTACGGGTTGTACTAAGAGATGATAAAAGGCCGCTAGTCACCTGAGGATGAACGACTAGGACATGTGGTTCGTTCGCCTACCCCGATGCGAGGTCATCAGATAGATTGATTCCAGCTAGAGATGACTTCACGCGGAGACGTAGAGAGTCGACAGAGACGATCGAATGTCGGAAGCCAATTATTCCAGGTTTAAAGTATTCAGAAAGACATGCAGGCAATTCTATGGACCCTCTAGAAGAATGAAACCCTAACTCGACTTAATGACCGTGTGAAAGCCTTTGAACCATAGGGTTTGCGGTAGTTCCGCGGCGCCATTAGTGAGGCTTGGGTTTTCCCTTCTACGGCTGGACGATCGATGCTGTAGTGTGTACTCGATACTGTTAAACTGTACCCAAGATGTTGAGCTCTTGAGGGATTATGAGGTTTTGACAAATCGATCGGATGGTTCGACTTCATTCGGATGCTAGGGGTGAGATGCATTCTTAGGAGACTCCAGATACGAGGATAGCCGTTGGAGCTCAGTCCATGCAGCTACGATGAGACGAGTCCGAAGTGGTCGACATTAGAAAAAGTGGAGTAAGAGGTTCGTACAAGATCTGGATAAGATGATGTTCCACTCTGCCGACGACAGAGATGCGATACGCATGCCGAGGCATTGTACTTGGATATACCTTCTAGAAGGAGTCGCGAAGTATATGTAGCCATTCCAGAACAAGAAACGGATATAGTAAAGGACGATGATTTCCGGACAGTTAGGCAAAGACGAGATTTGGGAGAGACCTCGATAGGACCTTTTTGGAATAAATTACGAGAAAACTTGGACCCAGGAGTGGTCATATTAAGCACACCGGCATGTCAGAGTTCAGGATCGTTGACGAGACATGCTATGAGTGACCACGACAGTTAGCCAGAGATTCTTAGAGGATGTGCTTGAGCGGGACTACTCCGCCGTATTTGATTTTGGTATTTTGGACGATCTATTCGCATGACTGATTCTGATGATTGAGTTTCATGATATTTGTTTTCATGTACCATGGTTGCACCTACTGAGTATTTACGATTTTTGCACAGTTGTTGCAGTTGATATCATTTTCGTGCCTTGGTTTCGCATGTTTATGATTTTATGGGTTTCATAAAGTTGAGTTGATTTTGTGCGTATGTACGCACAAGATTTGGTTTTTGCACTCGGTATAGTTCACATATGCTTGCAGTGCAGTGTTACATATGTTGTGCATCTAGATGCACTGGACTTTGATTTCGATTGTGATGTTCGATATTTGTTTTGTGCACCTTGTGCACCTAATTGGATTTTACGCATGTTCGGCGCTTGATATTGGATTTCATGATTTCGTGCACGATGGATGCACCTGATTTGGATTTTCGCGCATGTTGTGCGCATGTTTTGAGGTGCGATTTTGGTGCACACCAGATGCACTAAATCGAGATTCTTCGTGCATGTCAGATGCATCTGATTTTGCTGTCAGGCACCCACGTTGCCAATGACAGATTTTTCGTGCACACCCGATGCACTTGGATCTTGTTTCTGTGCACATGTTGGCACATATATGGATTTTGATTTCCGTGTGCACCAGACGCACATAGTATTCATATGCGTATTTTGGGATTGATTTCTTATGGCGTAGTGCTTTTTTATGATATTATTATGGTTTCGTACTGAGAAGGACTAGTCAGAGGACAGTACCTGAGTATATTTTGCATGCATTGATAGCAATCGAAGGGGATTTCCAAAAAGCGAGCTATAGTCTTAGTATTTACCTACGTGTCTGATAAGACACGAAACGTTTAAAAAAAAATAAGGGAACCCTTTTCTAAATTATTTTCAAAAAATGGCGGAACGTACATGTTAAACAAAAGATATATACGTATATGGTTATCTTCTTATAAGAGGCGTCCGCCACTGTGCAGTGTATGCGCAGTGCACAGTGACTTTAAATGATTTGGCATGCATTTTCTTCAGATATATAGATATATAGAGTTGATATTTACATGTAAAGTTTTGAGATTATATCATGTCGGTTTTGCTTTGGATTTGGCATACGTGTCTTCACCTTGACTCCGCTGATTGCAGGATGCTGGATGGAGTTTTGATTTTGAGTTATAAGCTCATTTTTCATGCGCATGTGCTGCGCTACGATTTGTTTTATGTATTTATGATTTCGGAGCCCCGACGACTTATTGGTTTTGCTTAGATGTTTTAGTATTTGGGGGGAGTTTTAATTTAAATTCGGGGACCGAATTTCTTTTAGTGTGGAAGATTGTAACGTTTTGAAAATCGTTTCAGTGAAATTTCGGAAAATCGGTAAAATATGGGGGTTTTGTGTAAAAAGTCAAAATACAAATATCTTTATTATAAAATTAAATATACATATTCTAACTATGTAATTACTGTATTTGGTGTTCATTGAGCCACTGGTGAAATTTCAAATTTTCCGAAAAAAAATTATTTTTAATATTATTTTAAGCCGTCACTAATACATTTAATTATGGAAAATTACAAATTGGAATGAGTTGAAATAAATTTTGTGTATCATGAAACAAAATGAATCTGCCAAACGGTGTTAGAAATTATTGATGAAAAAAGACTTTTCTGGTGAAATTAGCGAAAACTTGCAATTTGGTAACTTGAGGGGGTCTTTTTGCATGGAACTTTTTTTGTCAATCACTCACTCACATGCTCACCCCTCCTTGGCCGGCCCCACCACTACAGCAACCCCCCTCCAAGATCTCACTTCAACTCTTTTGTTAAGTGTGGAAATAGGATAAAAGTATAGGTTTTAATATAGTAAATTGAGGTGGGTATTATTGTACTTTGGGAGAGAGTTGACTTGGACTTTTACCCCCAAAGCCCACACGCATCTCCCTCTCCCTTCTACAGCCGATATTCTGCAGTCCCCTCACTCATTTCCCCATCTCTTTTCTTCTCCAAAAGTCCACAAAAATCCCAAGAAAAATCAAGTAAAACCTCACAAAATTCCAAATACAAACCTTACCCATTTTCCTTAGCTATTCTTTTATGGATCTTGGTGAAGGGAAGCATGTTTGGGAGGCTAGATTTGTGCTAGATCTCAAGATGATTGTGGGGTAAATTCTTAACCTTATGGCTAATTGTTGTTTAATTATGATAATCTATTCTATTCAAGTGTAAATTTGGGTGTAATTGCTAGTTTAGGATATTCTAGAAAAGGGTTTGATTTTTGGATTAGGGTTTGTAAAATTCAAGTGAGGGTTTCTAGTATTAGATCATGGTTATAATGAGTGATTAGCATGTTAATTCTATGCAAAACTAAACCTTGTTGCTTATTGCTAAATTGTTATATGTTAATTGTCCTAATTATGTTTGTTTTGCAAACTAGATTTTTGTAATTAATATAAAGAGTGAGATTTAAAAATCTAGTTAATGGTTGTGTGGCTTAGTTAATATGTTTTAATGAGAATTATGGCCACTAGAATTGTTAAAATATTTAAAGTTGATTAAAACCCAAGTTTTGAGCTAAAATTGAAATTTGTGCTAATTTTGTTAACTAGGATTTGTAAATATATATATTTTGAGGAGAATAAATTATTGGAATGGTTTATATGACTTAGTTATGATATTGAGTGGATATTGCGGCAGCTAGATTTGTTTAAACGTCGAGTTTTTTACTAAAACGGGTAATTTTGCTTGCTAGATTTTCGGAAAAATAGTTTTTAAAGTGAGTTTGAGGTTTTTGTGAATTTTAAGCTATTTTATATTATAATTAGTACTTGTGATTTTGTAAATGAGTGTGTTTGGGTTTTTCTCGATGGTTTGGCGTTTGTACGCCAATGTCGAGAGTTTTTGGGTTGATTTGTGAAAGCAACCATAGGTTTTGACCTATGTGGGATTCGTGTGTCGTTTTGGTCATGAGTCGGATTTTAATGCGATACGGTGCGTTATGATATATAGGTATCCCATGTAGACTTCGAGACGAGAAGCAAGCGCGTGGCGACGTCGGCACCGGTGAGCGTGGACCAGGTGAGTAGATTTATATCTACGGGGAGAAGTCAGGTGGATGGGGTATAGCACCCCCGCAGTTCATGGTGATGTATACGAATACGTATACACACATATATATTGATTATATTGTTGAGATCAGTGATGATAAATATGGACTTTTGGGTGTTATGTGATTGGTTTAGTGTAGTTGCGAAACCCTAGAGTAGGGGTTGCACCTATACACACACACGCACATACTTGCATACATCCTTTCTTTTACATGTGCGTATATAGTGTAGGGTTACTAGGCACACTAACGAGGCTCTACAAGGCATCGACCATACCAAAATTAAATTTTTATGTGCCGAATAACACTAAGCAAAATCGTTAACTAGAGTTTAAGCGAATCTATAAGCAAGTAAACATCTTTACTCTAAAGGGAATTCGAAATACAACCTTTGTAGATCGGTCCTTCGCTTCTAAAGCTCCTTGATGAAGTCCCTTCGCTGCGATCAAGGTTCTCCCGGGCTCTTGCATAGCTTCACGACGCGTGGGATACGACTTTGCTTGAAGTCTCTGAGGCCGAAGATGATCTACGTCGAGGGAATTCCGACTCAAGCTCCTACTCTCTAATTTGAGAATTTGTGAAAGAAACACCCTATACAAGAGTGCTAGTCTTGATGAGGATGGAGAAATAGGAAGTGGGTTCTCTTTAGAATTTTTTTTCACACTCTTTCTCACTTTGGATCAAACCCTAGTTTTCTTTCTCCTTTTCACAATGAAGAAGATGAACAAAAGAAAGAAGAAAGGATAATGATCAAGTGAGTTTGCTAACCATGGTGAGAGAGTATCATATATTAACCTTCGTAGAGACTTTACCATAGCTAAGTGTAAATGGTTAGGTTAAACAAAGATCTAAGATAAACAAAATAAGTGGACTTTTTCAATGCAACCACAAGCTTCTACAAACTTCATGCTTATGAAAGAAATTCCACTAATTTGTAATTACCTCAAATAAATGTAAACCTGTCACGACTTGAAAGTACGGAACATGACCGGCACTTAAACTACGAACGTATCGAGACGTACGTAATCTAGGTAAACCGAAAACCCAGAAATCCAAACCAAGAAAAGTAGTAGAGTGCAGGAAAAACCAACTTAAAGCAAGTAATTTCAATAGAATAAGCCGAATTATGCGGTTTTTAAAACATCAAAAATTTACTGAAAATTTCGGCAGAGTCTCCTTTGTAAATACTGGCCCCCAAACGGGATACAACATGAATAGTATACGAAATCAAGAAAAAGGCATCCCCAAGCGGGAGCTAGCTCTTCGTCAATCGACGGTCACAACCACACAAGCAATATAATATACAACGCCAACGGCGAGGATCAAAACTCAAAAGGAAACTCAAAACCACCAGAAATATAACGAGCGACTCTAAGGTCGAAAGAATAAACAACACTGGTCTCTATCTCAATAAATACATGTTTGGTTGATAGAACTTCTAGATACAACAGAATAATGATATACAAGATATATAATGGGGGTACGATAAAAGTAAACCCACCTACTAGCAAATCACCCCGAACGAAACTATGCCGCAAAGCCGTAATTAAACCTGTACGGCAAAACCTGCAAGAAACTGGGGCACAACGGGGGTGAGTTGCCAACTCGTGAATAGAAAAACATCTACGCACAGAAATCGCATAAATAACACAATCCTAGGTCAATGATCATAATATATCCTCAAAAATGTATATAACATGCAGCCTATAATAATGGCTAGGGTAGTATCTAACCCGAGTGTAAACTCATGTGCCCGTTTCAGTGCCTCAGGTAGCAATATATCATATGAATGAGGTATGAATGCATGAAAACAGAATACATGTAAATGAAGAACTGTTTTCATAAATTAGTGAGATTTCCTTTGTATTTTTAAAATGAGGTATCATAATGAAATCAGCATAAAACAGTGCCTAGCATCGGCACAAAACATAATCCCAATATCTCGATATCTCTGTATCACAGTCTCTGTACCTCAATATCTCGAAATCTCAATATCACAGTCTCAATATCTAGGGCGCCGTCAGTCCAGACCGGCCCCTACCATCCATCTCAAGACCACGACGGTATCCTCCGGATATCCGACGCGTCGGGTAAAATCACCGGTAGGTAGTGCTCCCCTGCCAGGCTCACATCGTTATCATCACGCGCTTCTTGCCTCGGGGTACCTTACCGGGTCCACCATGTACCCGAAACGGTTCATCCGTCTCCTCGAATCGGGTGTCGAAATCCATCAGCAAACTCATGGTGGACGACTCATACATCATGGGAAAACCGCACTTTTTATTTTAAAAGAGGAAAAATGTTTATTTATGTTTTTGCGGTTTTCCTCCAAATTCATAAAATCTCATGGAAATCCGAATCCAAAACCTCAATAACACGTAAAATGGTGAATATATGCATGAGAATCCATGAATGCGGCATAACAATGAATAACAGTATGCATGAAGTAGCAGGTAATAACTACAATGTTTAAACTAACATATAAGGCAATACACTAATATCATGTCTAACTATTAGCTAACAGGCTATGTCAAGCAATAATATTTTCTAAGGTGTACGTGACATGGCAATTACCGATGAAGATGTGTGTGAGCCGGCAAATAAGTGTACGTGGTACATACGCATCATCGGTAATGGTGCTGGTGTCCTAACAGCATGATATCAATAATGGAGTATGAAACATAAAATAAGCATGCGATGCGAAGCGGACCACAAAAGAAGAGCGGGAGCTGAAAACTAGACACAACTATAACTAATTTGCATTAATCTAATATAAGTCCTACAAATGGTGCCTTTTGAAATAACACGAATCATGGGGTTTTGAAAATAGGGGCTACGGTGTTTTTATGAAAAGATAAGTCTTTTGAAATATCCGTAGGATCCTTTGGGCTGTCTTTTAAAATACCCACGATTCGTTAGTTTTTGAAATAGGTAGGAGTCTAATCTAATCTAACAACTACACTAAACTATACGGCTGAACTAACAAGCTGAACTACAGGTAAGGAAACCGCCAATCATTTGAGTCGATACATATACCTACCTGTATATGTATAGTCGGTGATCCCGCCTCAATAATATCATATCCGATACCATATCTATAATCAGACATCCCAAGTCAAGAGTGCGGTTCAATCATCAAAATATAGCTCGTACGTAAATCCGTCGTACGACATCCCAAATCTGGGTACGGGTTAATATCACATTCATCATACTATTCACCTGGTATCCTCTTTATG
Source organism: Agapanthus africanus (assembly GCA_030015575.1). Lineage (NCBI taxonomy): Eukaryota > Viridiplantae > Streptophyta > Magnoliopsida > Asparagales > Amaryllidaceae > Agapanthus > Agapanthus africanus. The sequence continues at coordinate 637,421,902 of JASDDO010000024.1, read as the reverse complement.
AAATATCATGATCGCGGTACTGATCTACATCTAGTACCATACTGATACCGCCTACGTACGCATGGACGTGTGTGAAACACTACGTCAAGGACCCGCTACAACGTCATGTCGTATCTCAAATACGAACCCTGCTATATCACCGATCTCACGGCCTCAAATCAAATCTCATCGACTCAGCTCAATCCCAAGTATCATCCTCAAATCCGTATGTGAACACATAGTCCCATACCCATGTGAACCCATAACTATAAAGAATCCCATGAGCACATATCAATAGGAATGTATGCAAGTATGTATGTGTGTATGTGTAGTGCAACACTACCCTAGGGTTCGCAACACTAAAGTAATCCAACACACCAATATCCATCCTAAGCATCGTTATTAATCCCAAATAACATATAATAATTGTTGGTGTGTATACGCATCCGTATACACCACCACGGACTGCGGGGGTACTATACGCCATCCACCCGACTTCTCCCCGTAGATATAAATCTACTCACCTGGTCCTCGCTAGCCGGTGCCGACGTCGCCACGCGCTTGCTTGTCGTCTCGAAGTCCACATGGGGGTACCTACATATCATAACGCACCATATCGCATTAAAACTAAATTCAAAATCGAAACGGCATACGAAAATCAAATCGGCACGCGTATCACGCATAGGTCCAAACCTATCGCCTACGCATGCAAGAATAGTCAAACCAACCCTCGATGTCGATGTACAAACGTCAACCATCGAGAAAAATCCAATCACACTCATTTGCACATTCATGAACACTAATTTTAATATAAACTAGGTTAAAACTCACAAAAACCCCAATTTTACTTAAAAAGTCATTTTTCCGAAAATCTAGCAAGCACAATTCGCCGTTTTTGTACAAAACAGGATGTTTAAATGAATGTAGCGGCCAATATATTTATTAAATATCTTAAATAAGTCATATAAACAATTCCCGGAATTTAATCTCATTAAATTCCAAAAACCCTAATATTCTAGTTTACAAAATACCTAAAATTTAACAATTTCAAAGCAAAAATGCACAAACTACAATCTAGCTTAGATTTGCATGATCTAAAGTATTAAACCACACTTAATAAAGTTAATGAAGTCATGAAAAACCTAAACACATTTTTAAACTAACCATTAGCACAAGCTACTAATCTTGTATTAACATGACAAAAAGCCTAAATATAACACACAACCATACACCAATTTTATAAAACCCTAACTTGCATTCAAATTCATAACTTGAATTCCAAAACTTGCAACTTAAGCCTAATTAACACTTAAGTAGTTTAGCTTTAAGAAATTAGTAACAAATTAAGCAAAAATGTTTTAGAATTATACCCAAAAACATTTGAAGATCCACAAGCATCCATGGCCTCCCAAAATGCTCTCTTTTCACAAAGATCCATGCTATATGGGCTAAGCTAAAATGGGTAGGAGTCGGATTTGGGTTTTGGGATTTTTTTTGATGGATTTGAGGCAATTTTTGATGAAGTTTGAAGAGAAAAGAGAAGGGAAATGGGGGGGGCTGCTGCTGCTGTAGGAAGGGGGGGTCGGCTGGAATGGGAGTGGGAGAGGAGAGAGAGGGAGGTAGAGAAAGTGGGGGGAGAAGTCAAAGTCAATTCATGGTCAAAGGTCCACCTCATTTCTCCATTTTCTTTTCTTTTCTTCCATTTCTTTCCTTTGAAATTCAAGTGGGGAAAATAAATGGGGGCTGCTGAATTCTTCAAGGGGAGAAGTAAATGGGAGTGTGTGGATGTGGGTACGGGTGTGGGGTGATGAAAAATGATAAATATAATACCCCAAACATCCATTTACGCTAAAAAAAACCTTTTTTCTTCAATAATTTCTAAACCATTTTGGCAAATGATTTCGTTCCAAAAACCACATGATAAAATTTTATTTAATGTTTTATGATGCACAAAATTTGTTTCAACTCATTCCAATTTGTAATTTTCCCTAATTAAATGTATTAGTGACGGCTTAAATAATAATAAAATAATATTTTTTTCAGAAAATTTGAAATTTCACCAGCGGTTCAATAAACACCAAATAATAGCAATTACATAGTTAGAATATGTATATTTAATTTTTATAATAAGATATTTGTATTTTGACTTTTTACAGAAAACCCCCTTATTTTACCGATTTTTCGAAATTTCACCGAAACGATTTTCAAAACGTTACAATCTTCCCCCCTTAAAGAAATTCGGTCCCCGAATTTAAATTCAAACTCCCCCAAATACTAAAACATCTAAGAAAAACCATCAAGTCGTCGGGGCTCCGAAATTGTAACTATATAAAACAATTCGTAGCGCAGCGCATGCGCTTGAAAAATGAGTATATAACTCCAATCAAAACTCCGTCAAGCATCCCGCAATCATCGGAGTCATGGAGAATACATCAATGCCAAATCTAAATCAAACCAATATGATATAACTCGAAACTATACATGTAAACTTCGAATCTATATCTGTAAGTATCTGAAGGAAATGCATGCCAAATCTCTTTAAGTCGCTGTGCAACGCGTATAACACTGCACAGTGGCGGACGTCTATCATAAGAAAATAACTATATATATATATACCTTTGTTTGAAATGTACGTTCCGCCGTTTTGGAAACAATTTAAAAGGGTCTCCTTGTTTTAAACATTTCGTGTCATATCAGACACGTAGGTAAATACTGAGGCTATAGCTCGCTTTTTGGAAATCCTTTCAATAACTATCAATGCATGCAAAATATATTCAGGTACTGTCCTCTGACTAGTCCTGCTCAGTACGAAAATACATAGCAATATCATAAAAACGTACTGCTCTATACGAAATCAATCCCAAAATATGCACATGAATGCTACATGCGTCTGGTGTGCACGGAAATCAAAATCCATGAATGTGCCATACATGCGCACAGAAACAACATCTAAGTGCATCGGGTGTGCACGAAACATCTGTCGTAGGCAACATGTGTGCCTGACAGCAAAATCAGGTGCATCTAACATGCACGAAGAATCTCGATTTAGTGCATCTGGTGTGCACCAAAATCGTATCTCAAAACCTGCACTCAATCATGCGCGAAAACCCAAAACCAGGGGCATCCATCATGCACGAAATCATGAAATCCAATATCAAGCGCCGAACATGCGTAAAATCAAATCAGGTGCACAAGGTGCATAAAACAAACATCGAGTATCACAATCGAAATCGAAGTCCAGTGCATCTAAGTGCACAAAATGCGTATCACTGCACTGCAAGCATATGTGAACTATACTGAGTGCAAAAACCAATTCGTATGCGTACATACGCACAAAATCAACTCAAATGTCTAAAACCGTAAAATCACAAACATGTGAAACCCAAGCACGAAAACGATATCAAGTGCAACACTGTGCAAAGATCATAAATCCTCAATCATCAAAATCAGATCATTCGAATAAATCACCCAAAACATCGAAATCAATAATGGCGGCATAGTACCGCTCAAGCGCATCCTCTAAGAATCTCGGGCCAACTGGCGCGGTCACTAATGGGACGTCTCGTCGATGATCATGAACCCTGGCCTGCTGGTATGCGTAACAATGACCACTCCTGGGTCAAGGTCTTCATTGGGAATTACAAATCTCTCAGTCCCTCGGCTCATCGGCCTTGTCAGGTGTGCTAACGGGGATGATCCCGTTCTGGCACGCCTCTTGTCATCTCCCGGTCAATCATCGCGACCACTCGTGAGACAGCATATCACTGGCGTCGGCCTCTGGCTCTCTGAATGTACGTGACACATCTGATCCTGGGTGCAAGTATCATTGCAGCAGTGTCCTGGAAGGAATCCTGCTCACGGTCTCTTCCATGTCTCGTCTCTGCCAACTGTCCGGAAGTCGTTGTCCTTTCCTATATCTGCATCTTGCTCTGGAACGACTGCATACTCATCGCGACTCCTTCTGGAAGGTAAGTCCAAGTACCATGCCTCAGCATGCGCATCGCATCTCTGATGTCGGCGGAGTGGAATGTCATCTCATCTAGATCTGGTACGAACCTCTTACTCCACTTTTCTCTAATGTCGTCTGCTTTGGACTCGTCTCGTCGCGGCCGTATGGACTGAGCTCCAACGGCTATCCTCGTATCTGGAGTCTCCTAAGAATGCATCTCACCACCTAGCATCCGATTGAAGTCGAACCATTCGATTGATTCGTCGAAACCTCATAATCCCCCAAGAGCTCAACATCTTGGTACAGTTTAATAGTATCGAGTACATACCACAGCATCGGTGGTCCAGCCGTAGAAGGGCAAACCCAAGCCTCACTAATGGCGCCGTGGAACTGCTGCAAACCCTAAGGTTCAAAGGCTTTCACACGGTCATTATGTCGAGTTAGGGTTTCATTCTTCTAGAGGGACCATAGAATTGCCTGCATGTCCTTCCGACTACTTTAAACTTGGAATAATAGGTTTCTGACATTCGATCGTCTCTGTCGACTCCCAACGTCTCCGCGTGAAGTCGTCTCTAGCTGGAATCAATCTATCTGATGACCTCTCATCGGGTAGGCGAACGAACCACATGTCTCATTCATTCATCCGTTGGTGACTAGCGACCTTCTATCATTGGCTCAATCCTCTGGTGCTGATCTGTCCGTCCGAGTAATCTCATACAGCGATCCATCAACGCTCATGGTGCGAAAACACAATCAAAAGACACCTCTCTACAATCGGGTGTCGCCGGAATCACGCCCTGGTCAGTCCTCGTTTGTAACGAGCTCCTGCTGACCGCAACTCTAGCCGTAGCTCTCCCTGCCCGAAATCGTGGCAGCAAAACCAAACTGGTAACGATGAGGCTAGATCAGGAAGGAATATAATACTGAACAAGGAAATGTACATCCTAAGGCTTCTTAAGTGGAGTGGCGTGTCGTAAATATGCCGCGGAACATACCAACGGTACGTCACTCTACTTTAGTCACCTATTCCATCAACCAAGGGTCATCCTACGCTCCGAAGGTAAAACATAACGCTCTGATACCAACTTTGTCACGACCCGAAAGTACGGAACATGACCGACACTTAAACTACGTACGTCTCGAGACGTACGTAATCTAAGTAAACCGAAAACCCAGAAATCCAAACCAAGAAAAGTAGTAGAGTGCAGGAAAAACCAACTTAAAGCAAGTAATTTCAATAGCATAAGTCGAATTATGCGGTTTTTAAAACATCAAAAATTTACTGAAAATTTTCGGCAGAGTCTCCTTTATAAATACTGGCCCCCAAACGGGATACAACATGAATAGTATACGAAATCAAGAAAAAGGCATCCCCAAGCGGGAGCTAGCTCTTCGTCAATCGACGGTCACAACCACACAAGCAATATAATATACAACGCCAACGGCGAGGATCAAAACTCAAAAGGAAACTCAAAACCACCAGAAATATAACGAGCGACTCTAAGGTCGAAAGAATAAACAACACTGGTCTCTATCTCAATAAATACATGTTTGGTTGATGGAACTTCTAGATACAACAGAATAATGATATACATGATATATAATGGGGGTACGATACAAGTTAACCCACCTACTAGCAAATCACCCGAACGAAACTATGCCGCAAAGCCGTAATTAAACCTGTACGGCAAAACCTGTAAGAAACTGGGGCACAACGGGGGTGAGTTGCCAACTCGTGAATAGAAAAACATCTACGCACAGAAATCGCATAAATAACGCAATCCTAGATCAATGATCATAATATATCCTCAAAAATGTATATAACATGCAGCCTATAACAATGGCTAGGGTAGTATCTAACCCGAGTGTAAACTCATGTGCCCGTGTCAGTGCCTCAGGTAGCAATATATCATATGAATGAGGTATGAATGCATGAAAACAGAATACATGTAAATGAAGAACTGTTTTCATAAATTAGTGAGATTTCCTTTGTATTTTTAAAATGAGGTATCATAATGAAATCAGCATAAAACAGTGCCGAGCATCGGCACAAAACATAATCCCAATATCTCGATATCTCTGTATCACAGTCTCTGTACCTCAATATCTCGAAATCTCAATATCACAGTCTCAATATCTAGGGCGCCGTCAGTCCAGACCGGCCCCTACCATCCATCTCAAGACCACGACGGTATCCTCCGGATATCCGACGCGTCGGGTAAAATCACCGGTAGGTAGTGCTCCCCTTCCAGGCTCACATCGTCATCATCACGCGCTTCTTGCCTCGGGGTACCTTACCGGGTCCACCATGTACCCGAAACGGTTCATCCGTCTCCTCGAATCGGGTGTCGAAATCCATCAGCAAACTCATGGTGGACGACTCATACATCATGGGAAAACCGCACCTTTTATTTTAAAAGAGGAAAAAGGTTTATTTATGTTTTTGCGGTTTTCCTCCAAATCCAGAAAATCTCATGGAAATCCGAATCCAAAACCTCAATAACACGTAAAATGGTGAATATATGCATGAGAATCCATGAATGCGGTATAACAATGAATAACAGTATGCATGAAGTAGCAGGTAATAACTACAATGTCTAAACTAACATATAAGGCAAGTACACTAATATCATGTCTAACTATTAGCTAACAGGCTATGTCAAGCAATATTATTTTCTAAGGTGTACGTGACATGGCAATTACCGATGAAGATGTGTGTGAGCCGGCAAATAAGTGTACGTGGTACATACGCATCATCGGTAATGGTGCTGGTGTCCTAACAGCATGATATCAATAATAGAGTATGAAACATAAAATAAGCATGCGATGCGAAGCGGACCACAAAAGAAGAGCGGGAGCTGAAAACTAGACGCAACTATAACTAATCTGCATTAATCTAATATAAGTCCTACAAATGGTGCCTTTTGAAATAACACGAATCATGGGGTTTTGAAAATAGGGGCTACGGTGTTTTTATGAAAAGATAAGTCTTTTAAAATATCCGTAGGATCCTTTGGGCTATCTTTTAAAATAACCACGATTCGTTAGTTTTTGAAATAGGTAGGAGTCTAATCTAATCTAACAACTACACTAAACTATACGGCTGAACTAACAAGCTGAACTACAGGTAAGGCAACCGCCTATCATCTGAGTCGATACATATACCTACCTGTATATGTATAGTCGGTGATCCCGCCTCAATAATATCATATCCGATACCATATCTATAATCAGACATCCCAAGTCAAGAGTGCGGATCAATCATCAAAATACAGCTCGTACGTAAATCCGTCGTACGGCATCCCAAATCTGGGTACGGGTCAATATCACATTCATCATACTATTCACCTGGTATCCTCTTTATGAAAAATCATGATCGCGGTACTGATCTACATCTAGTACCATACTGATACCGCCTACGTACGCATGGACGTGTGTGAAACACTACGTCAAGGACCCGCTACAACGTCATGTCGTATCTCAAATACGAACCCTGCTATATCACCGATCTCACGGCCTCAAATCAAATCTCATCGACTCAGCTCAATCCCAAGTATCATCCTCAAATCCGTATGTGAACACATAGTCCCATACCCATGTGAACCCATAACTATAAAGAATCCCATGAGCACATATCAATAGGAATGTATGCAAGTATGTATGTGTGTATGTGTAGTGCAACACTACCCTAGGGTTCGCAACACTAAAGTAATCCAACACACCAATATCCATCCTAAGCATCGTTATTAATCCCAAATAACATATAATAATTGTTGGTGTGTATACGCATCCGTATACACCACCACGGACTGCGGGGGTGCTATACGCCATCCACCCGACTTCTCCCCGTAGATATAAATCTACTCACCTGGTCCTCGCTAGCCGGTGCCGACGTCGCCACGCGCTTGCTTGTCGTCTCGAAGTCCACATGGGGGTACCTACATATCATAACGCACCATATCGCATTAAAACTAAATTCGAAATCGAAATGGCATACGAAAATCAAATCGGCACGCGTATCACGCATAGGTCCAAACCTATCGCCTACGCATGCAAGAATAGTCAAACCAACCCTCGATGTCGATGTACAAACGTCAACCATCGAGAAAAATCCAATCACACTCATTTGCATATTCACGAACACTAATTTTAATATAAACTAGGTTAAAATTCACAAAACCCCTAATTTTACTTAAAAAGTCATTTTTCCGAAAATCTAGCAAGCACAATTCTCCGTTTTTGTACAAAACAGGATGTTTAAATGAATGTAGCGGCCAATATATTTATTAAATATCTCAAATAAGTCACATAAACAATTCACGGAATTTAATCTCAATAAATTCCAAAAACCCTAATATTCTAGTTTACAAAATACCTAAAATTTAACAATTTCAAAGCAAAAATGCACAAACTACAATCTAGCTTAGATTTGCATGATCTAAAGCATTAAACCACACTTAATAAAGTTAATGAAGTCATGAAAAACCTAAACACATTTTTAAACTAACCATTAGCACAAGCTACTAATCTTGTATTAACATGACAAAAAGCCTAAATATAACACACAACCATACACCAATTTTATAAAACCCTAACTTGCATTCAAATTCATAACTTGAATTCCAAAACTTGAAACTTAAGCCTAATTAACACTTAAGTAGTTTAGCTTTAAGAAATTAGTAACAAATTAAGCAAAAATGTTTTAGAATTATACCCAAAAACATTTGAAGATCCACAAGCATCCATGGCTTCCCAAAATGCTCACTTTTCACAAAGATCCATGCTATACGGGCTAAGCTAAAATGGGTAGGAGTCGGATTTGGGTTTTGGGATTTTTTTTTATGGATTTGAGGCAATAATACCCCGAACATCCATTTACGCTAAAAAAAAGCCTTTTTTCTTCAATAATTTCTAAACCGTTTTGGCAAATGATTTCGTTCCAAAAACCACATGATAAAATTTTATTTAATGTTTTATGATGCACAAAATTTGTTTCAACTCATTCCAATTTGTAATTTTCCCTAATTAAATGTATTAGTGACGGCTTAAATAATAATAAAATAATATTTTTTTCAGAAAATTTGAAATTTCACCAGCGGCTCAATAAACACCAAATAATAGCAATTACATAGCTAGAATATGTATATTAAATTTTTATAATAAGATATTTGTATTTTGACTTTTTACAGAAAACACCCATATTTTACCGATTTTTCGAAATTTCACCGAAACGATTTTCAAAACGTTACAAAACCACCATTTAAAAATAGAATGGTGTGAGTCTTGTACACCTATGTTTAGTGTATCATCAACCCTGATACAAAACAAAACACTTTTAATATATATATCATATATATATATATATATTCAAGTGTGTAAGTGTGAGAAAAACCCTCAAGTGAATAAGTGTTAGCAAATGTAAATTAGTATATCTAATATACAATTATACACTTAGTTATTAAATCAACACTTGACTTAATAATCCAGTCATATCTCATATTACCGGCTAACATCTATCGTATCAACTTATCAAATCAACACTTGATTTGATAACCCGGTCATATCATATATGACCGACCGATACATAAAGTCGCGAGAATAGAATACGGTATCACATACACGCATTTATTCTCGGTCTCGCACATATCACATATGCGCTCCAATTTCGTTTCACCTGAGCCTGTACAACCTCTGTGTAGGACTCTAAAGACTCGTCAATACGCCGGCAGTTGGTGATGATCACATCACGCACCCACAAGCCGTCAGCGGTACTAGCTGGACGTAACGGCTACCCGGGTATTGAGTGATCAGAAGATCAGCAAGCAAGCCCGCTCCAACTCCTATGAAAGCCTGCCGGCAACACTTCCCGTACAGTCTGGTCTCCTCGTCTGATATGTCGCATATCAAGTCTAGGGGTGGTAAACGTTAGACCCCAATAACCGATAAGTCGTGCCGATGTGAGGCTCATAACGGGTCGAGAAACAACTGGTAACACTTACCAGTAAATCTCTAATCAACCCTGGCCAGGGACTTCCCTGTTACGGCCAATCGAGCACAGCGCAACATCAACCCCCAATACCGGGAGAGACGAAACCCTTCCTATCGCTCATTGCCTCCATGTGACTCGGGACTGTACCCAAAAACCACCATTTTGCATGCCCTCATGGACGAGGTAAGGTGGAAATCAAAGCACAATGGGAATCACAAAAGACTCTATGATTATCTCGGGTCTACAGACTAACCTGCACAAGTGTCACCAGAGAACTGCCATCTGACGTAAGGTATAATACCATCTGGGAGTTCTCGGCGAGTCCGTCCAGTGTACCCAGTCTCCACTGAACACCCGTATACCATCTCTGATGTCAAACACCAATGGATATGGGATCATCCATCGCCCATCTCATGGGTCGAGAAGCATATACGCTAGTCTACACTGGTATATCGATGCCCCATCTCGATGCACCCATGACTAGGGACCTTGAAGGATGTATTTATGGACTACCATGTCCCCACTAGTATGATCTGCATCATAGTCCAGGTAGTCAAGTACACATCCTAAGGGCTTTACCAACATGTAACTATAAGACAGTATAAAGAGACAAGTATACATGTTAAAGTAAAGAGCAACCAGATAGCATACTATCATATCGAGCAAGAAAGTCCTCTCTAAATATGTCCAAGCATCCAATATAATATACATCATCTGTACAATACTGGCCTCTAGGGCATACATACAACTAACAATCTCCCAGTTGCACTAGGGCCAGCTGTTGTAGTATCGCATACCGAGCATCCCGAAGAGTCTCTCAAACTGTATCTGGGGAATGGCCTTCGTGAATGGATCCGCTGTGTTATTCTTCGTGTCAACCCTCCTGACCTGGATCTCCCGGCGATCAACTATCTCCCGGATCAGGTGATACCGCCTCAGAATATGCTTAGATCGCGGATGGGACCTGGGTTCCTTGGCCAAAGCCACCGCTCCATTGTTATCGCAATACAAAGGTATTGGATGCTCAATGGATGGAACCACTCCAAGTTCAGTAATGAACTTCTTGATCCAGACAGCCACTTTGGCAGCATCGTTGGCAGCGATGTATTCAGCCTCCATCGTCGAGTCTGCCACGGTTTCTTTCTTGGAACTCTTCCAGCTAACCGCCCGTCCGTAAAGGGTAAAGACAAATCCCGACTGCGACTTAGAGTCATCCTTATCACTCTGGAAGCTCGAATCGGTAAAGGACTCCACTTGGAGTTTTCCGTTACCATACACCAAGAGCATCTCTTTTGTCCTTCGTAAGTACTTGAGAATGCTCTTCACATCTGTCTAGTGACTCTTTCCAAGATCAGCTTGATACCTACTCACTACACTTAGTGAGTATGCTACAACGGGTCTGGTACGTAGCATCGCGTACATGATAGAGCCTACTGCCGAAGCATAGGGTATCCCTTGCATGCGAGCTCTCTCCAAATCAGTCTTGGGACACATCTCTTTGGTGAGAGTGAGCCCTGAGATCGTGGGTAAAAACCCACGTTTGGACTCTTCCATACTAAACCTCTTTAGTATGGTGTCAATGTACCTGGACTGGGACAATCCCAATATCCTTTTAGATCTATCTCTATAGATCCTAATTCCCAATATGCAGGAGGCATCACCAAGATCTTTCATTGAGAATCTTTGTGATAAGAAGAGCTTCACCGATTGCAGTATAGGAATGTCATTTCCTATCAAGAGTATGTCGTCCACGTACAATACGAGGAAGACAACCTTACTCTCTGCTACCTTCTTGTAGATACAAGGTTCATCTACATTTTTGACGAAATCAAACTCTTTGATAACGACGTCAAAGCAGATGTTCCAACTCCGCGATGCTTTCTTCAATCCATAAATGGATTTAAGCTGCTTGCACACCTTCCCGCTGCTCCCACTATCTACGAAGCCCTCTGGCAGAGCCATGTACACGCACTCTTCTAAATCACCGTTTAGAAAGGCGGTCTTAAATCCATTTGCCAGATTTCGTAGTCATGATATGCAGCGATGGCAAGCATGATCCAGATGGATTTAAGCATAGCCACTGGAGAAAAGGTTTCGTCATAGTCCACACCTGGTCTTTGACGAAAACCCTTTGCAACAAGTTTAGCTTTGAAAGTCTCCACTTTCCCATCTACACCAAGTTTTTTCTTGACGATCAACTTGCTCCCAATGGGTTTTACCCCTTCAGGAGCAACTTCCAAAGTCCACATTTTGTTGGTGTACATGGATTTCTTCTCGGACCGCATTGCATCCAGCCATTTCACTGAGTCCCCACTCGTGATGTCCTGCTCGAAGCTAGTTGGGTCATCATCAACCATGATGCAATCCTCGCTCCCACCATCCATGAGAAAACCGTAGTATCTCTCAGGTGGGTGAGGAACCCTACTAGATCGGTGGAGAGGCTGTGGTTCGTTGGGAACTACCGAATCCTCTGGTTCCACTAAATCTTCAGTTGCAGTTTGTGTATCTGGAACCTCTTCCATCTCTACCACTTTGCCACTAGTTTCTTTTACAAGAAATTCCTTTTCTAAAAAGGTGGTATGTTGAGCAACAAACACTTTTTGTTCCTTACTGTGGTAGAAAAAATACCCATATGAGTTCTTTGGATATCCCACAAACTTGCAAAGAACTGACCGTGCCTCGAGTTTGTCCGGATTTTGTCTTTTGACATAGGCCGGACAACCCCATATCTTAACTCGTTTAAAATATGGTCTCTTCCCACTCCATATCTCATATGGTGTGGTAGGTACAGATTTAGATGGAACTTGATTCAATAGGTATGCTGCTGTCTCCAGCGTATACCCTAAGAAGGAAATAGGTAACTCAGTTGTGCTCATCATATAGCGCACCATATCTAATAGGGTGCGGTTCCTTCGTTCAGATACATCGTTGTGCTGTGGTGTATATGGAGGAGTTAGCTGAGAGAGAATCCCATTCTCTTTTAGGAAGTCCAGGAATTCATTGCTCAAGTATTCACCTCCTCGATCAGATCGTAGGATTTTAATACTTTTTCCGGTTTGGTTCTCGACTTCTTGTTTATATTCTCTAAATTTCTCAAAAGCTTCTGATTTATGTTTCATCAGAAACACATATCCGAATCTAGAGAGATCGTCAGTGAATGTAATGAAGTACGAAGAACCATCCCGGGCATGTGTAGACATGGGACCGCATACATCACTATGTATCAGTCCTAAGAGTTCGGTAACTCTTTCTCCGTGTCCCGTAAATGGAGTTTTGGTCACCTTGCATTTGAGACATGACTGGCAAGTGTTATAAGATGAAAATTCAAACGGATTCAAATATCCATCCTTATGCAACTTAGCGAGTCGTGTCGCATTGATGTGACCCAGTCTACAATGCCACAAGAAGGATTCGTTCAGTTCTGAACTCTTCCTCTTGTGTGTGTTTGTTATGTTCTGAACTATTGATTGATTTAGAACATAAATGCCATTGCACATCGAGCCTGATCCGACCAACTTTTGGTTTAGGAAAATGCTCATAACATTACCCTGTAATACAAAATTATATCCCTCTTTACTCAACAAAGAAACCGATATAATATTGCATATCAGGTTCGGCATGTAATAGCATTCGTTCAGAATCAATGTATTACCAGTTGGCAATACAAGGTGATATTCCCCGACGGTTTTAGCTGCAACAATTGCACCATTTCCAACCCTTATGTCTTTATCACCTTCTCCAAGTTCTCTACCTTTCCTAAGCCCATGTAACTGATTACATATATAGGATCCGGACCCGGTATCTAATACCCAGGACGTAGAGGAAATAGAGAAACAGTTTTCTGTAACGAACACAACCGAAGAAAATGCATCAACATGTACTTTCTTCATTCAGGTGGCATGAGAATCCTGGTATTCCCCTATATCCTGTTCAGTCTTATAACTCTAATAAGAAATAACGGAACCAACGTTCCCCAGCACAGTATAACATGCGGGTTCGGTCAATACATCCATATTATTATCTTTATTAAGGCATGATATGGTCGCTACCTAGAGAGAGAGAGAAGAAAACACTTTAGCGTATGCTCTTGCCAGATCAAAATGGTTATTATCTTATCTAATCAGGATGGCTCCTACTGTTTTTTATCAAATCTTCCTTCAAACCCTAAAAAGAAAGACTAGCCGGGATTAATTACACCCTACAACTTCGCCGATCTTTCATCCAGGCCAGTGTCGGTACTTTGAGGGAGGTTCCCCGTGCTTTCACATGGACCTAATTAAAGTAAACCTCGTTTTCCCAGAGGCGTAACCCCGTTGACACCTTTCTAGACACCTACTTGATCGACTAATTGTCCGGTGTAAAACTCTCCCGGGAGTAACAATTACTCGCAGTGGGTATCGGGATCCAGCTATCTCATAGAAGGTATGCAATCTCATTGCAAATTTCAACACTTGAAATTCCCGATAATATTTTGCCCCAAACGATCTATGACCTTGACAAGGTCAACAAACCATAGACCGCAAGTCAAGTTCAACCGTCATTTCTTGATTGAATTAAACCCACCCGCACGACCCTTGACAGGGTCAACAAGGCCGTATGACTACCCTAAAACAATCTGCATCATATGCATAAACAGATAAATACTGGTCAGCTACCGCACACTACGCCTTGACAAGGTCAACAAACGCAGCACGAATACTAAGCAGGACTTATCTGAAATGAAGGAGGGCTACGACAGGTTTTTCTAGAAACCTATTGCGTAATGAACTTGATATCATCGTAGAATCGCATGAATTTTAAAATGGAGTGATTTTGAGGCTTTTATTAGTTTTGCTAAAGAGGTCACTCCCAGTGAAGGGATCTCGGCTCTTTCCTTATGGAATAAGGTGCCAGATATATCATATACATTACTATGCAAAGCAAAACTCCAAAAGCAGTCAAAAGTCAAACCGAGTGTTGTAGTATCTGCCAGTTTTGCTAAAGAGGTCACTCCCGGTGAAGGGATCTCGGCTCTTTCCCTATCGAATAAGGTGCAGGGTATATCATATATACCGCTATGCAAAGCAAAAACTGTAGCTACCCTTTTATTTGAAAATTTGATTCTACAACATCTTTTAAGTTTCTTTTCTTTCAATAATAACATTAATGAAGTCCCATCATTTAAGTCACCTAAACATCACAGATAAATACGACGTATACTTATGCCATCCGCATTCGCCTCGATGTCCCCTCGTGCATCGTTAGGTTAGGTAACTAACGGCAGAGCAGGGCAGGGCAAGCGCGGGTGTAAAACATAAGTAACGCCTATATAATATATCATATATACTATATACAGTATTTATCACAGAACATCAAATGATCACATCACAGATATCGCAGCAGAAGAAACATATGAAACATTGGATATACTAGGACGTCCGTGTTTTATTTTGAGCCTCTATAAAACACAGATTCCACGGTCGCGTTGAATAACCAAACCCACACCCCTAGACCCCTACGACAGCGGCAAGCAACCCTACCAATTCTAGAGTTAGGAGACTCGGACTCGACTCCTCGAGTTGGTCTCCCACTGGACCCTAGAACCTGGTTACTTGTGCTCCCCTCCTTGGGTCTATCCTAGTGCGGAAAAGTAAATAATATACAAAAGGTGACATCAATCTCGACCCGGAAGTGCCCCAAAGAAAGAATATTACATACATTTAAATTTTACATGAATGAAAATAAAAACTCTCATCTCACATAAAACCTCGGGCTATTCAGAACGCGACGATCTAATATAACATATCCAGCAACACAGAACATAACATGTCATTAACGTAAGTAAATATACGCATCCCAATTGTCGTTGACATATAGCAACGAAACCGGCGATATCACATATTACACTTACGATCACAGAAAAGAAAGTGTAAAACTACAACATTTGGAATCCACAATATCTTTAGACATCGTAAATCCGAAATATCCTATTTTTCGCATTTCATGCCTAACATGTATGAATTCCACATATTGTATCACATTCCAGATAAATAGATAGTATTAAACTTTCTGATCGAATAATCAAATACTCAAGATTTCCATAATAGCTCAACACTTGAGCGGAGTTTAAAGATTCCAGAATACGTCACAGTTGCAACGGTCCAACCGTAGAAGGGTCAAGCCAACGCCTCACATGTGGCACGCCGTACTGCCCCAAACCCTAAGGTTCAAAGGGCAGTTCAAGACGATCACATAATTGAGTTAAGGTTTGTTGTCTTCTAGAGGGTCCGTCACATTTCTTGCACGTTTTTCCGAAAGATTTAAACCCGAGAAAAATTCAACACTTGAATGTTTTTCGCGCCGGGAAAAATTGAGTTAATGATATCCGTTCGAACATTTTAGTACTTTCTAAATTATCCGGAATAACATAACAAAATTAAATTCTTCGATCGAATCGATGGTTACAAAATGAACCCCTAAATACTCAACACTTGAGTCAGTTTAAAAATACCCATAAAATAACACATTCAGATATAAGAATTACAGTGCAAACCAAATATCATTTTCTCTCTGTACGGCCGCCGTTCTGCGGCACAAGCAGGGAATTGCCGCGTAACCGCGGCGGTCCGTACAGATCACGTCAACATTTTTGCGCCGTAATTCTTAGAAATCCCTGCCGTATTTTTTAAGTATTTTTAATCCACAAAAATCCCATATTTTCAAAATTGTCCAGAGAGGGGGTCGTTATGTCGTATTCGAGTTCGTTCGGAGTTTTAACATTGTTAACACATCGCCTAAGGCTCTAGCTAGGCTCTGATACCTCTGTAGGGTTACTAGGCACACTAACGAGGCTCTACAAGGCATCGACCATGCCAAAATTAAATTTTTATGTGCCGAATAACACTAAGCAAGATCGTTAACTAGAGTTTAGGCGAATCTATAAGCAAGTAAACATCTTTACTCTAAAGGGAATTCGGAATACAACCTTTGTAGATCGGTCCTTCACTTCTAAAGCTCCTTGATGAAGTCCCTTCGCTGCGATCAAGGTTCTCCCGGGCTCTTGCAGGGCGTCACGACGCGTGGGATGCGACTTTGCTTGAAGTCTCCGAGGCCGAAGATGATCTACGTCGAGGGAATTCCGACTCAAGCTCCTACTTCACTAATTTGAGAATTAGTGAAGGAAACACCCTATACAAGAGTGCTAGTCTTGATGAGGATGGAGAAATAGGAAGTGGGTTCTCTTTAGAATTTTGTTTCTCACACTCTTTCTCACTTTGGATCAAACCCTAGTTTTCTTTCTCCTTTTCACAATGAAGAAGATGAACAAAAGAAAGAAGAAAGGATAATGATCAAGTGAGTTTGCTAACCATGGTGAGAGAGTATCATATACTAACCCTTGTAGAGACTTTACCATAGCTAAGTGTAAATGGTTAGGTTAAACAAAGATCTAAGGTAAAACAAAACAAGTGGACTTTTTCAAAGCAACCACAAGCTTCTACAAGCTTCATGCTTATAAAAGAAATTCCACTAATTTGTAATTATCTTAAATAAATGTAAACCATCATTTAAAAATAGAATGGTATGAGTCTTGTACACCCATGTTTAGTGTATCATCAACCATGATACGAAACAAAACACTTTTAATATATATATCAAATATATATATATTCAAGTGTGCAAGTGTGAGAAAAACCCTAAAGTGAATAAGTGTTACCAAATGTAAATTAGTATATCTAATTTATAATTATACACTTAATTATTAAATCAACACTTGAGTTAATAATCCGGTCATATCTCATATTACCGGCTAACATCCATCGTATCGACTTATTGAATCAACACTTGATTCGATAACCCGATCATATCATATATGACCGACCGATACATAAAGTCGCGAGAATAGAATACGGTATCACATACATGCATTTATTCTCGGTCTCGCACATATCACATATGCTCTCCTATTTCGTTTCGCCTGAGCCAGTACAACCTCTGTGTAGGACTCTAAAGACTCGTCAATACGCCGGCAGTTGGTGATGATAACATCACGCACCCACAAGCCGTCAACGGTACTAGCTGGACGTAACGGCTACCCGGGTATTGAGCGATCAGAAGAACAGCAAGCAAGCCCGCTCCAACTCCTGTGAAAGCCTGCCGGCAACACTTCCCGTACAGTCCGGTCTCCTCGTCTGATATGTCGCATATCAAGTCTAGGGGTGGTAAACGTCAGACCCCAATAACCGATAAGTCGTGCCGATGTGAGGCTCATAACGGGTCGAGAAACTACTGGTAACACTTACCAGTAAATCTCTAATCAGCCCTGGCCAGGAACTTCCCTGTTACGGCCAATCGAGCACAGCGCAACATCAACCCCCAATACCGGGAGAGACGAAACCCTTCCTATCGCTCATTGCCTCCATGTGACTCGGGACTGTACCAAAAAACCACCGTTTTGCACGCCCTCATGGACGTGGCAAGGTGGAAATCAAAGCACAGTAGGAATCAAACAAGACTCTATGACGATCTCGGGTCTACAGACTAACCTGTACAAGTGTCACCAGAGAACTGCCATCTGACGTAAGGTATAATACCATCTGGGAGTTCTCGGCGAGTCCGTCCACTGTACCCAGTCTCCACTGAGCACCTGTATACCATCTATGATGTCAAACACCAATGGATATGGGATCATCCATCGCCCATCTCATGGGTCGAGAAGCGTATACGCTAGTCTACACTGGTATATCGATGCCCCATCTCGATACACCCACGACTAGGGACCTTGAAGGATGTACTTATGGACTACCATGTCCCCACTAGTATGATTCGAATCATAGTCCAGGTAGTCAAGTACACATCCTAAGGGCTTTTCCAACATGTAACTATAAGACAGTATAAAGAGACAAGTATACATGTTAAAGTAAAGAGCAACCAGATAGCATACTATCATATCGATAAAGAAAGTCCTCTCTATATTTGTCCAAGCATCCAATATACATCATCTGTACAATACCGGCCTCTAGGGCATACATACAACTAACATATGGGATTATATATTTACGTGTTCAAATGGGTATGGGACTATGTGTTCATATACTGGATTTGAGGATAGTACTTGGGATTTGAGATGAGTCGATGAGATTCGATTTGAGGCCGTGAGATCGGTGATATGACAGAGTTCGTATTTGATATACGACCTGATGTTTTAGCGGGTCCTTTGATGTAGTTTTCACACATGTGCATGCATACCTAGGTGATATTAGTATCGTACTTGACGTAGATCAGTACCCAGATTATGATCTTGGATAAAGAGGATACCGGATGAATAATATGATATTGACCCGTACCCAGATTTGGGAATGCCGTACGACGGATTTACGTACGAGCTATATATTGATGATTGATCCGCACTCTTGACCTGGGATGTCTGATTATAGATATGGTATCGGATATGATATTATTGAGGAGGGATCTCCGACAATATATATGCAGGTATGTATATGTATCGACTCAGATGTTATGCGGTTTCCTTACCCGCAGTTCAGCTTGTTAGTTCAGCCGTATAGTTTAGTGTAGTTGTTAGACTAGATTAGACTCCTACCTATTTCAAAACTAACGGATCGTGGGTATTTTAAAAGACAGGTCAAGGGATTCTACGGAGATTTCAAAAGGCGTATCTTTTCTTTAAAACACCGTAGCCCTTA